>JAJEKV010000020.1:9735171-9826446 GCA_021234155.1 Isoetes taiwanensis | reverse complement strand
CTATGTGTATTAACACATGGTCATGGAACTGAACATATGGTCATTTTTGTGCTTGATCTATGGAGAGATGATCCAAACTTCCATGTGAGTTTCTATTTTCGCGTTTGAAAACACTGGGAGAAAAAGGATCGATAAGGGAGGAGGTATTCCCTCAAAGACCCATTTTGCCTTGATGGATGATCAACCGCTTTGTTACCAAAGGCGATAAAAAGCTCGCGATCCAAGGTGCCTGCTGGAATCATGAGGACTTGGGATGATTTCCCCTTACTAGAGAAATCAACGCCCCGAGGAGCTGAGTGTGTTCAGCTTGGACAACCGTTGGAAAGAAAACAAGAATAGGATGGATGTTTGGGGTACAAGCCATACTTGACAGCTAGCAGTATATTCAAAGTTGTGAAAGTGGGATTCATGGGATGGTTGGGCATATGCGATGATGATATTGATGATTCTTTTGAACTTTCCACCAAGCTCAAGAGAGAGAAAACGCGGACCACTCTCCCCTCGAACTAATGGATGTGTTTTGAGAGTCGCATTGACCCCAACCCAATGGCTTTCTTTGATGGATGAGGTTGCGTGATTGGAAATCATTTGTAGAAGGATACTTGCTAGATGGCAAGGACCGGCTGGACAGACACACAGCCACTTCAATTCAAGTTTTGGGTTAGGGATGGAATACCATGCAATATAAGTGGAGACCAAAGTGATGCCAGGGATGCTCGCAAGTACCCAGTTGTGGCAAAGGGGTGTTGTCGTGGGTGAAGTTCTCATCTCTAAAGGGCAGCCAAACCACTACCTCCCTTCAAGACACTAAAAGACTCTAGCCAACCGGTGAAGGGCATCAAGGACAAGATAACGACCGGATGATGTTCGAAATGGAAAGCACACCTCCACTTCTTAAGAAAATCACCAAATGGACTCCCTAACGCACGGAGAAAGTTGCAACATGCTTTAAAACCGAACGTACCATGTGGGAGGGAGCTAAGAGACTGCTCCTGCCGAGTCAAGATGGAGGGTTCTCAAGGTGCAAGCACGCCTAAGAAGTTCACTCTAACCCAAGTGGTTTGTGGGGAAGTAAGGCCCTCAAAGCCTAAGTGGTTCTGATCTTCCCGAAAGGGATCCCCTTTGAGGACATCAAGGAAGATACTTTGTGCTAGTAAAGGCCCTCGATGATGAGGACCGCCCGCAAATATGGCTTTCAGGGGTGGCACTCTCCATGCGACCACCACCAAGTGCCCGATGGAGAGTGAGTTAAGCCCCGATTCCAAATTCCGGTCATTGGGGTTCATTGGGCGTAAGAAGGGCAACTCAAGGAGCACAATAATCGACCGGCCGAGAAGAAGTGGAGGCTAAATTATGTCGACCCTCAAAGGAGGGAATTGGTGGAATGTGTGGTATGGTCCGCTATCCAAGTTCCTCACATTGCAAAAGACAACACACACAAGATCCTAAGAAAGGAGATGGCCAAGTCATGAGCAACTCCGCCATATCATTGTATGAGGGTGCATAATATTGGAGAAGTTTCAAAACTTTCTCAAACTAGTGGTTTGTAAAATTTATGAGGAAAAACAAGTAACCCAATTCTATGTGTGTCATGTGTAATTCTATTCAAGCAATCAATTCGTAAATTTCTTTTATGGTGTGTGAGTCCCATTTTCAACCAGCCCCAAAATTCAAGATTTGTCCCACTTTTAATTAAATACTTAATTTAATGTGTCCCTCAAATAATCTTATATATCACATTAGTTAAAGAGATGGGCATGTAATCCGGAAGAGGAAGTATATCGCCTTAGGAATAAGAGAGCGGGATCGGGGACCGGGTATTGATTCTAGCATCCAAGTATTTAATTTCCCTAACCCATTAGCCGCCTTTAGTTAGGCAAACCCACCATGTGCCAAGCTTTGATAAAGAACTCAACCTGGAGCCCATCGCCCGTGGCTTTGCATCTTTCCATTTCCACGATGCACCGAGGAGTCCTCGTTGGAGAAAGGCCTTATTATTAAGATTATCCCTCGCACTTACCTTAGCTTTCTTGAGGCCGATGAAGTCATCCATAGAAGCCGCGGGCGTCCCGATTTGTGCCCATTATACCCAGAAGAGGAGGGTCGGGCAGCTAGTTTGATTTGATCCTCATCCGGAATGTCTTCATCCCCTCACCTTTATTTCAAAATATGATTTTTCTTCCTCAGCTCGCCTCATAACAAAGAAGAATTTAGAGTTACTCTTTTCATCATTTTTAATTTCGCATTTTGGCCTGAAGTTCCTTTACCATCAAATATCCTTATTTCTCTTTTCACTTCAAATTTTAATATCCTCCTTTCTTCATCGTGGGTATCAAGTAGAATATCTCAGATTTCTGAGGTGAGTAAGCTATTATAAGCATAGATTTTCCCACTCTTTTAGCCATTTCTTTGATGGCCTTGGCCATCAAGCATTCACTGCAACATCCAACCCGACTTACCGCTGGTCAGAAATTACATCAACTCCTTAGTCTGGCCCATGAATTCCGCCATGCCCGAGGGAGACTAGTATTGTTTTGAAGTATGTCTTTCTTTTGTTGGCGTAATTCGTCACCGGATTCTCAACCTGCTGGGGTAGTGGTCCGGACAGTAGTATAACCCTCCATATTGTTAACTCTCGCAATTTTTCATTCCAAAGATTTTCCATAGGTAACCGGCCATAAAACACAAGGTAGGATCCAACCTTTCTTTTATCTAACCTGTATAGAATTCAGTTTTGGTTCCTGGCCAGATTGAGATTGTGACTTTCGTTGTGATCCATCCAAGCTTCCTTTCAAGCCCCAAGGCCCAATTTTGTTCTTCATAGCCTTGGTCACCATATTTAAATCTCCAATCTGCACGTATCTATCGAAATCATATCAAGGCTACTTTGACCCTTTTTCCAAATCTCCACCCTCTCAGGCCTAGCATAAATGTTCACAAGGCCAATTTAGCTCCTGAATAATCACACCTACCATTTCATTAACCATATACTTATTAGAAATATTAAGACTATGCTCTCCATCGCATTAGCTATTCCCTAAGAGCTTCACATGTGGATAGACCGCATTAAATAATTGGGAGGAGAGTTTACCAATAACATCTCATGATCCAAACTATGAATTTTATGTGCTCTTGAAGAAACAATATCGTATAAGGGAGGAGAGACAAACCTTTAATCTATCCCTTTAATTAAGTTACACACCTCGAGATTCCGTGCAATGCATGCAAAGATATGTCCTTGTCCATCAAGCACTATACTTTACCTCAAGCCATCCCACCTAAACAGCTTGCTTCCTGGGCTTGACTAGGGCCAGTGCAACCTTCTTTATGCCCGCTTTCTTCTCTAGCATTACATTCCATCCTCAGATCCTCGTGAACAAAGAGCATCTTCACAATTTTCCGGGATGGCATTCCCTTTTGTTGACAAAGATCAAAAGTTTCGAAGGGTAAAATGATGTTTTAATCGCATTCTAACTAACCTGACCGTGTTTTAATCGTAATCACCATGTCTTCCCCTCGTAAATCAATACTAGGATCTTTTTTTAACCCCGTGTGCATACTTTTATTGTGGTTCTCGCCCCGAAGACAAGCCTGTCTCCGTTGGCATGATTTTCGAGCGTTTCTCGTTAGCTACTTCATCCACATCAATTTTGACTTTAGGTCGCTAGACCAAGCTTTTGCTCGGGTTTGCCGAGGGATGCCCCGCTGCTTGGTACCGTATCAGGCCACTTCGAAGTAATCGACACCTAAATCCAAAGAAATCCCTCGCATAACCCTTATTTTAATCTTTTTTCTTCCAATCACCTAATTTTTGGAAATGCGCATCAGATGGGAAGTTCGCTTGGGGAATATTCACTTCTAGCACATCCCTAAAGATTCCTGGCCAGGCCATAAGGTGGACCTCTTTGTCCGTGAAGTTCTGAGGTAAATTGGGAAAGGAAACTAAAGCAGGGAGGTTTGACCACGCCAGGATGAAATTAGGGCACCACTTCATAATGTAGAAGGGACAAATTGCTAATGAAGTCGAAGCTTTCCGAGGACTGATTGACGCAGCCCCATCCCAGAATAATTTGAAAAGGTGTACTTATCCTAAGTATAGAAAGAATCAGATATGCCGGTTTTGGTGATCCAATTCTGATATCCCTCGAGATGGGCGGCCAAGGAAATGGATAAGAATAGCATATTTAGAAACCCGCTGCAGTCAAGACCAAAACAATCAGAGATCAATGAAACAATTATTTAAAACCTTTCCTACCTCAGTAACCGCCAAATTTCTTTTGAGAATAGCTTGGTTTGTTGTATGTTATCTATGAGCAGACATTTTCATAAGAAGGGGAAGAAAAGAGAACCTTTGTTTTGTCGCCTTGCCCCATAACCGGATGGAGCTGCTAATCTTGCTCTCTCCTCGATTTTGTCTTCACATGTTCAGAGTCGAAAAGCTTCACCTCCCTCAGCCTCAAGTAGTCACAAGAGTTCACTTCTTTCGATTTCTCTGAAGAAGCCATTTTGAGTTCCCATCGCGCATTGGTTTGGCATTCTTCTTGCTTCTCACTTGGTAGACCTCCAGGGAGGTGCACCTTCAATGCTTCATCTAGGCTAACCTCACCCTTAAAGGCTTTCTCCTGTGCCTTTCTCATTACATATTCTCGGCTTCCCTCCCCATCTTTGATGTTCCTTTGATGCTTGTATTGAGTTTCTTCAGCTCCGGGTCCCATTGTATAATCAAATTTTTACTCGACAGTAATTCATCCATGAAGGTTCTAAAGACGCTGTTTCAGGCTACAACAACTTTTCTCAAGATGCCCTTGTTTGATCTATGGATAGCTTATACAGTATTGTCCACCTCTAACGGAATCCATAAGTGTTCCAGAATAAATTCATTTCACATTCGCTTCCCATCCAACAATCTTTTGTCTATGGAAGACCTGGTCCCTCGCATGCTGATTCCTACTCTCTCTATGACCCCCATTAAAGTCATAGCCTCTTTTGTTGATCTCTCGATTATTTCTGGTGGCTCCCTGTAGATTTCTTTCTGTATCCCCATGCTCTCCTCCCCAAGCCCTCCCAGCCTAAAAGATTTTGTTCACTCTCTATCTTTTGACACCTAAGATTTGTTCAAGTGTTTAGTTTTTGTTCCCTTTATTCTGACCGAACCTGACAGCACCGCTAACGTGGCAACCGTTATCGAATACAAATGCATCTTTACCCCAATTCCTTTCCTTTTTCCTTTTTTTCCTATTTCTTCCCTTTTACAAGGTTAATGTTCTTTAATGATGTAGCCTGCTTCCTTCTCCCAGAAAAGTTATTATGCAGCCCGCACTGGAAGACGAAAAACTAAAAATTCAAGACCTCAATCCTCACCCTACCCCTCATTGCACTCCCAAATCAAAGTACCTGGGCCCAAGAATCCGAACTAATTAGATACCAAAATCTCCATACCACCACGCCAAGGTCCCCCATTTTACAGATGAATGGAGATCAAGAATGCGTTTCAATGGTAGACGGGTTTCTATTCCAAATTCCGTGGGGCACCTCATCATAAAATCAGATTAATATGCCTCAAATTCCATTTCCTGAAGGGTTAGGAATTGTGGGTCAGAACCCTAAAGATCCCCGGACTACAAAACGTAGAATGCAAAGAAAGAACGAGCGAAAGCAAAACCCAATGTAAACCTATTCTAGACCGAGATTGAATTGCATCGAGATCAAATTCGTCACTGTTACTTTATGGAATCCCCGATTTCAGGGGTTATTGCGGATTCCTAAAATTGAGAACAGCTTAAGTAAAAGCTCTCATCCGCCTGGCTTGAGGTGTCCTCGCATCAGCGTGTGTGGCTGGCGCCAACGCTCATCTCCTCCCCTCATCCCTCACGTCATTCCACCACCTTCACACTACACACATAGTTCCTTCAGCTACCGTAGTAAAGGCCTCGGGCTCCTTTAAACCGATGTGCAACCATCACTCCAAAAATATACTTTGTACTCAATGTTCCCCAGGTTTCAAGCCGCCGCGATGTACTTTCAAGCAATGTTGTACAAACTCTCGCAGCAGGCTCCCCGCTATCCAAATATAAAAGTGCACTTCCTTTACTCCTCCTCGGGATTAGTGCCGATGGTTCTCGACTTCGTTTCTTTTCAAATTTTATCCCCGCCCGCTTTCTTTGTTTCAGTTTCTTTAACTTCCATCTCCTATCTCAGCCAGTTGCATGTCTATATGTGATAAGAACCTCGTAATTGAGTTCGGTCCGTGCTTTTCGTTGACAGATTGTGCTCTCCTCTCAATTTTAAACCGTAATTTTCAGCAGCAAAGTCAATTACGTGACAATTGCATCTTCGTGCTGTATCCAAACACATCCCTCAATTGTTTTGTTCCCGCCAAGCAGCTACATACCGTAAAGTATACCTGTACCATTGTCTTGAGGCGTTTATGAATCATGGTGAATTCCCTCGTTTGTATGCAAAGTCTTTGTTACTTTTGTCGGTTTCCTCCCTCCCATTTTTTATTAGTCTCTCTATAAAACTGAATTTGTTGATTTCGCATCATGAACATTGGCTAAGCAGGCGAGCGAAAAGTATGTTACACGAAAGCACAATTTAATTAAGCTAAAATCAGAATACCTTTTTCTTAAATCAAGTTTCCACTCCACCTTGTAATCGGGCTTCCATCTTCTTCTTAGGACGCGCAAAACCCCGCTTTATACCAATTCAATTAAAGTTACCGAGCAAGTATCTTTAAACATCACAACATTGAAGAGACAAACCAGAGCACTCACACCCCGTACTAACCTGCATATCGATGTTTGTTACCCTTCATCTTCCCTTGAGGAAAGCTTTGCATTGTTCGATTGTTTGCGAACCCGAACTGGATCAATTGTCACCAGCAGCGTTTAGTTTTTTCTTGACTCCATCATCAACTACCTATTTCGAGGGAGCTTTTGTCTAATAATAAAGGGCTTTTTCTCTCTCAAAAAAATCATTTTGCATCACTCAGAAGGATTGTGACCAGCTTGTCAATCTGTTGATTGTAATACTATGTTGATCATAATCCAGGTGGAGTTAAGGCATGTGGAAATGAGCTTGGCAAAGGGATTGGCATGTATCGCCCACCCTTAAAAGAGAGGTTGATGATCTGAATCCACATCCTCATTTTTGATGCTCGTTCCCACCTATAGATGCATGATAAGGTGTAGATTTTGCTCGACCACAAGCATATGATCTATGATAGCCGATCCTCAGATTTTTCCGTGGACAAATGACGATGGAGGGCGGCATAGCTATCAGGTGGTAATCTCATGCAAATGAGCAAGTCAAAGATGCACATCCAACTCTTTTTCAAGTGGGATGTGATGGGCTTTTCCTCATCAAATCGCATAACGCGGCCAAAGTTTATTATTGTCTCCGGTTTTAACATGTCCCTCACCCGGGTTGAACTTTATTAAATTATCCCTCGCTTGTGCATGCATTGAATTCCGCTAACCAGCAGTCACGCTGGCGTCCTAAATCAGATGTGTCGGTGCCTCGGGCTGAATAAGTCATTACATAGATTAACATTTGGTCCAACCTGTCTATATTTGAGTGCCTGTAATGTAAGTTTGACTTTGCATGTGGGAAGCAACATGCGGCCACAAAGAGGAGCTTCACATACTGATTCCGCATCTGTATCCACATGTCAAGACTATGTCTGCCTGCTTTGTGAGAGGATTCAAACAAACACGCAAACAATAGCTCCCACTGTAGATGTACACGCTGTAAAAGCATCCACTCTAGGTGTCGTTGGCTCCGAGACATAAGTAGGTCCTTGTAGAACCATGGAGAAGAAAAGAGTTATAAAATTAACCCAATGTAGGCACCTTAGCTTTGTAGTTAAAGCCTTGAAGATCAGCGTACATCTGTATGTTTAAGGGTTTTTGAAAGCTACACCGGGTTTGTAGGTATTAGGGTGGCTGTTACAAAATGGATATCTGTACCACTTTCTTTGGGTTAGTATGATCCGTATCCAATAGACATTCTTGTTTTGGAGCCCTGGATGACATTATTGTTTTGGAGCTCTGGATGAGGCTAAAATGCCACATTAACTCATTTGATGATCAAAATCTAAACCCAGCTGGAAATTTGTTATTTTTCAAGCATAGTAGAATTCGATGCCCCTAGAAAGGTCTCCAAAATAGCTTTTTAATGGCACATATTTCGACCTCGCTCTACCTAGAGTCATGAAAATTGTGTAAGAGCTTCCAGGTCAAAACCCTGCCGCAGAGAGAGAGAGAGAGAGAGAGGGAGGGAGGAGGGAGGGAGGAGGGGACACAAGGGCACTCCAAAATAAAACCACTACTGGTTTTTCCTCTTTGGTTATACATAAAATCGTTGAAAATAACAAAATGCATCTTTGTGGGTTGATATCATTAAAAACATTACATGGCTTAATGTATGCATTTTATATGCATTATTAATGTGGTATTTTTACAAAGTAATTATCAACGGTTCGCTTATGTAGTTCAATGCATATGGTTTTCTAGCCGTTTATTCGCTGTTGTTTAATATCGTGGTTCGCAGAGTTTCTTTAATGGCATAAGGTGGTGGTAATGAGACCCTGGGCTTGATATGGCATTATACAATGGTTCTAAAGGCATTAGGGTGGCTAAATTTATATGGTTTGCATTGTGTTAAAATTACACAAAGTTGTATATGGTTAATGGTCTAAAAGCTCTCCCATTTTATGTGTAAACTCTATATATAGGGTTAAAGTGTAGCCATATAGGGTTGAAGTTTTATTGCCGCATATGTTTATAGTTTAAAGCCTTCCATTTTGTGCATGCAAACCATAGAGGTCTTTTTAGTGGAATGCATATCGTGTTCAATGTTATAGATCACTAGTGCGTTATCTACCAAAGCATTCTAAGTTAATTTATTAACACCGTATAATTTATATGTTAGCATGTAATGGTTCTTAGTGCTAGCATGTAGCGGTTTCTTAGAATGGTCTCTATCATTGATAATTATAGGAAATTTTGCAGATGTCATGAAATCCAACACACCCAATAGAAATTGCCATTAAAATGGCATTTTCATAATAAAAAATAAATAAAAGAAGAAGCTTCAAGGATTTAGAACCTTTGGTTAAACCATTATCCCCATGGATATAAATAGCCACTTCAGGAAATCACTTTTCAACTTTGAATCACTCCCAACAATCTTCAGAAAACTATTCTATGTTACTTCAATTTGAGCTCCAAAACTTACAAGAAACCCAATTTGCACTTAAATTTGCATTTGCCGCCAATTCATAAAACTCCAAATCCCATATGCATATCTTGCCATTCCTGAGTCTTTGCATCTAACTCAGAAATTCTAGTATAAAAGAAGCAAGGGCAAGAATCGGTATAAACAATGTGAAACCGATGAAATCTGATCTTAGGGATAATAAACTGAAAAATGAATTAGGGCAGAAAAAAATCTATGACCTTGAGCCATTTTATTGTGCCACAGCTTATTGACACATACAAATAGCCATATACATAAATGGAAGAGCCAATTTATTATTATTACCTGGCTTTATTGACACATACAAATAGCTATATACAAGACCCGGCATCACCTGCCTCCCTTGCATTCGGCCCGTTAGGAAGAGCAAAATTACCTTTTCTTAACTTCTAATGTTTACGTTTTTAACTTAATGCAAACCTTTAGGCACATTGTACCTAGCCTAGGCGATGCCAAATCCCGGTCTCACATGATGCGGATCTGGAAAAATGAAATGTACAAATTTCTGCTAGATTATCAGTGAAAGGAGGACAAGCAAACTTACATGGCATTTAAATCCCATGCATTGTGGCTCCTAGAATAGAGAAGAAAAAGCACCAACACACAAGAAAAAAAATGTAGAAGAAGAAATGTTTGAAATGCTATGCGAAGTCGATTAATGCCAACTCTATTGCACCATCTACATTCTTCTACAGATTAAAAATTTATGCGAAGAAAACCATGTGCCAAATCGAACAAAACGTAGAAAAAATGCAAATGCAAACCTGGTAAAATGCTTAGAATGGCAAAGTATAGATACTTCTGAGGTTTAATGATGTAAAAGGAGCCAACCAAAAAGAAGATATCACCAATGTTGGAAATATGAAAATTAAAAGCTAAATATAGGACCTAGGATTGCAAAATCAGTAGGTGTATAGGGAGTTCACCACAGCCGATATAAGCGGTACCACATAGTATTGATAAGCTATGTCCGGATCATAATGCCCCGTGCAAAAGAAAAAAATAAAGAAAATGAACTCAATATTTAAAACCCAAGTGCTTTACAACAAAAGTGCCAGCAAAACCGCTCTCAACCCAATGATAAAGAATGTGAAAAGCTTTGTGGCGTGCGAATGTGCAATAACAGAATTGATGTTATAGCATGACTTTTTGCAAAATAAAATATCCAATATCTCACGACATGCGCCTACTCTACCTTGTCAAATTTACAAATGCTACAACTGAATCCATTAAGCCTCTCCAAAACCATCTGATATCAAAAATCGTGTTATGCAGTATCCCGGGTTAGAAAGGAAGAAACCTATTGCCGTGCAATGGAGAATTAAGAAGCGAACATTCTCATAATGTCGATTGCAACAAAGACCTATGGAACCAAAATCGGTGATTTCAAATGCTTTATGCAAACATAAAATACTGAATAAAATTATTACCAGGCTGGCATGGAGTGATGCTTAATCTGGGGCCATTGTGCCATCTTCTCCTAGCCATTTCACCCCATCCCTCACATCTTCTATTATATCTTCGGTATAGATGTAATGAAGTATCCAACTGCAACTCATAATAAAATAAGAGCTTCTCTTTCTTACATCAGGTCATGTATATCAAAGCTATAATGGATACATGCATTGCTCAAACAAGCACCACCAAACTGGCACAATGCAAATCACGGCTACTAGATTTTTACACGCTCTAAAGAACCTCAGGTGGGATCCCTGATGTTGACAAAGCAAAACCCCTGTAGTAGTGATGAAAGCCAAAGCATATAGCATACTTCATAAATTTAGACAAGGTACTTTTGAACTGAATGAACCTATAGAAAGACAAAGTCAGCAGATAAAGCTTGCATTAGAGATAAACTGTATGCGCCATCAATTTCATTGAGTAGAAGGACCTTAAAAAACATACCAGAGACGTGGATCTCGCTAAACAGAGATAATCGGCATCAGAGAAGGGATTTCGGTTTCTCCTTCAAACACAGAGCTAATCAGCATCAAAGAAGGGGATTACCAGAGCTAATCGATAGCAGAGAAGGGATTTCCGGGCAAAGAGGAACACGATTTTTGGCTTGGCGGCAAAGGGAAAACCCAACGGGTGCTGGAGAAACCCAATGAGGGCAATTTTTTTTTTTTTTTTTGTTTTAACCCACGTATCTTTCTTAAGATCACGTAAGATACGGGACGATGCATTTTATCTTAGGCCCAGATTCCACTAACCCGGGCGGTTTTACGGTCCTGGCGGCAAGAACTAGCGGGCGATCAGCAATAAAACAGCTTATCTACCATCATCTACATTCCATTAAACTCCGGCGCCGGATTATGCTTTGTTCATCCCATTTGTCCAATTTTCCCCGAAACTCGAAGAAGATCGCGTCATATTTCTTCTATGATAACTCACTCCACGTCGGGAAAACTTCCACCAATTCAGGCGCAATGGAATGGAACAAAACAGGTGTCAATTGATTATTTGTGGATCCACACGTAGCAATTAATGGGCTAAAGGAACTGCAGGCCTTAAAAATGTTAGATGCGCATTACTGTCCTAACCATTCCATGTCATTCCCATAGCCCAAACGATGTACTACCTTGCAACATCCACAGATTCCATTATCTCCGATAGACTCCATGCCAATGTCACAATAAGGCAACAGCGATTTGCCAAGTGCTTAAAGGAAATCCAACTTGACCATGTTTTTGCTTATCTACAAAGCCATTCCCATGAGATCTAGGATTTTCCGGCACCATAAAACTTTTCTTGGTATATGACGCTTCATAAATGTATAGAAATAAAGACACTATATTCATCCATTCCTCTTATTGGTCTCCGTGGGCGCTAAAACCTATTCTATTCTATTCTATTCTATTCTATTATTCTATTCTATTCTATTCTATTCTATTCTATTTTGCAAATGTGAGTTTGAAAAATAGCACTGAGTGTCCGCAGTATCATAATCTAGAAAACATGCTTTCTCAAGATAGGCGTGCATGTAGAAAAAATCTAAAGGCCACCTCTGACCTATCAACCACTCCTCCATTATCCAGGTTTTCAGGAAAAATGTAGTGAGGATTAGATTTTACGGTTAGCCTCTCCTTTAGCAAAAGAAGAATGGGATCCTTAAAAGATGTTGGCTTGTTTTCTTCAGAAATAAGCTAATAATGTTTTAAACTACCAAATAACCTCTACACTCGTCACAAAGATCCCAAATATTTGGCTTCATACCATAACCAGCTATTGCCAGATTTTTAAGTTTTGCGGTGTTTACAACCAAGAACATCGCCGCTTTAATCGGGGCTACCCGAAAAAGAATAAATCCAAAGGACTTCTTTCCAAAAAGAATAAACCCAAGAGGAACTTCGTTTCACAACCGCGGTAAGTTTATATTAGAACAACTTTTTTTGAAGCGCGGTTGGCTTTTAAGGTAATAACGAGGCAACAAAGAGGAAGATTCTGTTCTGACCTGGGAAATGTTGGAATGTAAGCGGTAAAAAAAATGAAAGTTGCCTTCATCTCTTTTGCTGCACATTCTTTCCAACACAAATGCGATGCTAGCTCTTTTGGACACTCCCTTTGGTTCTTCCCATGGTATTGCCAAGAACTTTTGAAAGTCGCCCCAAAGATAGTGGTGCCTTAGAAACGTTCAGGGTTAGGGTTTCCATCTATTCAAGGTAGCGTGATTGACATGGGGGTAGTGATAGCATCCTTATTGTTTTAGGAAATCTACAAAATACACTTAGGCCTATTAGTTCCTTTGTATTTGAAATGCACATCTAGGATACACCTCATCATCCGACCATGGAATATTCCATTAATACTCTATATGTGGCTCAACCTTGGCCATCTCCCCAAAACTAAGATGGGGTCAAACTTCGAGATTTCCATACAACTTATGATTTACAAAACCGTGGGATCGCGAGGTCAACCCTATATTCAATCATAAAGCGGGATCGCCGCGACATGTAAACAAAGTTCTCTCGCTACATACAACACAGCCTACTAACTTATACATTACAAACACAAGTTCATATCAATTGACAACTTCCCATCAATTCAACTTATACAATTAGGTAAAGAAACAACAGTAAAATAAAATTCAAAAACATGCGGCATACAAAACAATGCGACAGGAAGGCGTGTTCATATGTGCTCCCTACAAGTTTCTCTACAACAATTCCTTGAAGGGAAAATCTAATATAATAAGTTACAACCATCTCGCTTTGCCACCTAGTTAGCTTGTAGTGCACCCAACTTCTGGACCGCTTAAGAACACAAATAGATTATAGTTTTAAATGTTGCAAAAATTAAGAACTCTTTTCACTTAGGATTTGAACCCCCTACCAAATTCATAAAGACTACATTTGAGAAGCACCACGCCTAGGTTGATAAACTCTGCAAACTTCTCATAACTCATGGTACCAGCCTACAAGCACCTCGAAGGCCAAGACAAGCATTCACAATCTTCTTCTATCTAATCTAGTAGAAGAAATAAAACACATGTTCTTTTAGTTTTAACAAAGTAGTTCAAATGGCATTCCTTGTCCCTGTGAAAGTTAAAAGCAGAGCCACCCAAAACAAACCAACTATTTCTGACTATCTACTACCGCTTGAACCCGAATGAATAAAATAGGAATCACCCCTCTCAAAAAGAAGCCCAAAAGCTTTTACTAAAAACCAAGGAAATTGCAAACCCTAAAATTTGGAAAACTTCATAAAGAAGCCCAAAGGCTTCAATGCCCAAAAAAAGTTAGCAAGGGCATTTAAAAGGGGAGAAAATGCATGGTTATGCAAGGAAGAGGCATTGTCACAAGGATAGTCAGAGTTGAAGCTATCTTCAATCATTTTAAAATTAAAACAAAATCATCTCGATTATAGCATCTTTAAAATATCATTATAGCAGACATTCTCCTTCTTAATACAAATTTAAGCATGGGATATTAATTAAATTGGTATTGAAAAATTGAAAGCCATATTAAAACCTTTAGCACTAAGAAATGTAAGAAGTGCGAATGCAAAAACATACATAGTTCTTGAAAATTACTATAGTATGTGGTAAAGATGCAAACAAATTACAAAAGATCAAATAATAAATAAATTGCACAAAACAAATTGCACAAAAGACACCTTTGTATTTTCACATGTGCTAGTTTGATTGATACTTAAGTAAACTATAATGTTCTTCAAAAAAAAAATAGAAAATATTATGACATTTGTGTTTTGGGTGCCTTATGAGTTAACCACTATGAATATCCACATCCTATTCAGGGTGATAACTATGAATAATTACCATGGACAATAAACTTCGATATTGAAAACCATGCTACAAACCACGACCATTATAAACATGCATTTTTTATTAGAGAACTAGCATGATTAAAACACTATACTATTTAAATTTGTATTAAAAAACCATGTTATAGAATACTTCAACTTCACTAAACCGGACAATGAAAACCAACACAAACAACCATTGCCATATTTAAAGCAATGTCAAAACCATGCTACAAACCATGCTGTGGATTTAATAAATCATGCTACATTAGAAAACCAAATAAAAAAAGCCATTGACACTAAAAACCATGTAATAAGCTAATATTGATTTTAATAAACCACATTATAACATAAGACTAGCATGAATAACCATGTATGAGTTATGAAAACCACTATGTTATGTGGTTTTTACTAAGAATAATTTTTTCAGCATAAGAAACCACATCTATAGGGGTTTTTTAGTGGTTTATTATAGTGGTTAAATTTTTGGGTGCCTTGTGGGAGGGAGAGAGAGAGAGTAAAAATTGAATTGAACTTTATCGTCCACAGAGGTTAAAAGTTGTGTGGGACCTAATACGAGAAAGAGCACAACTACATTACTGCCTAGGATTACTGTCATGAACTAGAGGGTTAAATATTGTGCATTTGGATCTCAAATAATGTCCCTAATGCATTATCTCAAGCACGGAATTAAATTTCTAGGAGTAAGAAGAATATAGACAAGACGAGAAGCTGCATGAGCTATATTAAGAAGCATTTAATAGATGGATACTTTGCCTTGCAATCTAGCTTCTCCTACCCATGTCATGCAAGCTATCGAAGAAGCAAATGAGGCATTATGATGTAAAACTTGTACCTTCTAGAAATTGACCACAAAAGGGGCGTATATGCCATGGGAGGCCCCGAAGGGAGGGGGACATGGAATAATTTAAGGGCTAAACTTAGCTATTTGACGATTTTTTGGCAAAGTTTCGAAAAAAATTGGCTAAAGTAAATGGAAAAAATTGGGAAAAAAATAATAATTTTAGCTTAACTTTTTTTCGGGACTGGACCAACCCTGGAGCTCTTTAGCCAAATGCTAGAAAGTAAGAGAGTGAAATTTTGTATAGTTTAGCTAAACCATAGAAACTTTTAGAATGAATTTCAGGCTAGTTTAGCTAATATTATTCTAGTTTATAAGAAATATATGATTAGTAGTTTAGTTTCTAGCATTATAAATTAATTTGAGTCATAGATTTTGCTAGTTAGCATTATTTTAGAATGTTTTCACAAAGAAAATGACTAAAATAAGTGAAAATAATTGAAAAAAAAATACTAATTTGGCTTAATATTTTCTGTTGGCCACACCATAGCAATTTTTGGGATGATGTTTGGGTTAGTTTAGCTAAACGCTAGAAAGTATGAGAGGAAAAATGTGTAGAGTTTAGTTATACCACAGAAAGTTTTGGGATTAATATCGAGCAAGTTTAGCTAAAGTCATTCTGGCTAATAAGAAATAAGCAATTAGTAATTTATTCCCTCACGGGGGGAGGGGTGGACATGAAGTATCTCCAATGTCCCTTATAAAATACCATAGAAATACAAATAGAATCTAAAAGAGTAAGCAAATTTTTAAGAATCTCATGGACATCATTGTATACAAAAGCACTCGAGGTTTATGGCATTCAAGATGGATTATTACGTACTAGGTAATTGCCGGAGGAGCATTCCCCCCTGTAAAGGGCTTCGGCAGCCCCGTCAAACGAGGCGGTGCGCGAGCGACGGAGCCGCGAGTGCGCTGTCGAATTTGGCGGCGCCGCCATGCCCTTTACAGGCGGAATGCCCGACTCATGCCAATTACAGGACGTAATAACTGTTTGTTAAAATTACGTCCAGTATTAATTTGCCATGTGGCATCTAAGAAATTCCTCTGAGTGGCTATGGCTGAGAAGCGATGGCAGACGGGGGCTATGGCCGAGCAATAACAGAGCAATGGCAGAAGTTTGGTTACCAGAGAAATTGTGGAGAAGTCCGACATACTGGAGCAACTGGAACCTACTGATCAATGCAATCTCTACCTCCATCTATTTGGCTCGAAAAACCCAGTTTAGATCACAGGAACTAAGATGCAGGGCTTTGGAGAGGTTTCGGGCTATGAGGGATCCATCTGCGATGGCATAAAAGGTAGCAAAATCACCTTTTGTGGGCATGGCATGTGCGACAAGCTAAGGGCTTGACCTATAGCACGGTTTTGCATTGCCCAGAGCCCAAATTTTAGCCTCTATTGATTGCTCTGTTTCTAAAAATCTCGAGATTTGCATTGTTACCACCGAAGTTTTGGAGGACAACAAGAAACAAGGGATTAGCAGGGGATTAGAGACGCCGCTCTGCAAATAATGGAGAGACTTTTACGCCTTATAAAATTGACAAAAAAACATAGTAATTTTAAGCAAATGGTTATTACTTATATATAATGCGTATACCTAATCCTCAATGTACAAATGTTCAGTTTATCAGCAAGCCTATTACTGCTAAGGCATTTCCCTCAAAACCCTTTTTTTGGGTATTCTGGCGAATAGACCAATTGTTCTTTGTTTGTTTATTTGGGTCCAATAGGCCATTTAGTCTCCGTGGATGATAAACCCAAATTTCATCCCAACATTGACTAGCTCTTTAAACATATGCGTTTAAAAACTAATATATTTAGTGGATTCATTTGAATATTTATAATGTCATTTACTGGGTTGATTGAGTGGACTAAGAAGCTATGCTCCACATGCCGAATAAAGCCAACACATGTAGTTTTATATGTATAGGAGTGACCTCAAGGCAAGGATTCCAGAGTGGAAGAAGTGCCGATGGAGGGCAATGCGGAGGCAGTGCTGACACGCCAAAATCCTTGCCTCGAGGTCATCCTTGCGTGAATGTAAGATAACTAAGGATTCTGAGAGGTAAAATGCACAGAATGTTGGGCTGAATAGCAAGAATGTGAGGTGAAACTGCCCCGAACCGTCATGTAAAAAACAAAGCTGCCCAAATGTTGTTCAAATTTTTTTAAAGGTTAATATTCACGGAAAAGAAAACTGCCACGTGGTAGGGCGTGATTGGCCGCATGGCCAAAATCCTAGCTATCTTACATTTACGTGTAAATAGTGTATATGCAACGTGCAACAAGAGGTCGTGGAGAGCATTGTAGAGGATATACGAGATCCATGGTCTAGAATTTGAAAAATAACGGCGAGTATTTGTGATGGAGGAAAAATAATGCAAGCCAACCACAGGTAGGTATTGGAATGTTCTTTTTCGAACACAAACAGCCAGAGGGCTCTGTGGCGGCTTGCCGCCATTGTGGCAATCGTGGGCGCCCAATCTCGGAAGCCATGTATAAAATGCATCCCTTCTCCGGCACCTCCATATCCAGTATTGCACCTCCGTATCTGGTTTTCTTCAGCCATGACTATTTGTAAGCTTCCTTCTCTCCCCTTGCTCTTTTGCCCTTGTATTTTCCTTCCATAATTTTGCCTCGTTTTTCAGCATCCGACATAGCTTTTAGCAAAGAACAAGGCCAGCTTGTGAAGCAAACATGCTTGATCTTGAAGAACGATGCAGGCCGTGTCGGCATGATGCTTTTTATGAAGTGATTTATTTGCCATTCCTTTCTTTGTATTGTCCTGTCTGTGATTTGTCATCAAGAACCCTTCTAGCTAGTTGTTTGTTTTTGCTCTCGCAGTTTTTGCTTTCAGATTGCTTTTAGTTCTACATATATCATAATGTGTGCCTTCTGTTTTCTCTTGTTAGCTGCTAATTCATGCTGTAAATTCGAAATTATTCAGGGTCTTTGAAATTGCTCCAAGTGTTATTCCCATGTTCTCATTCTTAAAAGATTCAAAGGGTCCATTGGAGGAGAACCCCAGACTCAAAGCACATGCCAGGACTGTGTTCACATTGGTAAGACATGATGAAATACCATTTGCAAGCATAGCTAAACCATCGAAATTTCGTTGCAAATGCAAATGATGATGAAATATTGAACAGACAGCTGAAGCAGCAGTCCAATTGAGTGATGAATTATCTTTGGACGCGCTAAGACCGCGACTGATAAAATTGGGAGATTCTCATGTTCTCCACAAAGTGAGGGATGAGCATTTTGATGTGAGTATTGTGTGAGCAGCAAACTGTGGAGTAGGTTATAGTTAGATTTATTAGCAGCAAACTTTGGAGTATTAGGTTGTTTGAAGGCTAGGATTTTTTTTTTTTTTTGAAGTTCTTTGAAGATGCAGATTTTAGAATATATCAATATGGCATTTGAGTTTTTGTGTTGATGCAGGTGCTCAGATTTGCTCTGCTTTGCACACTTGAAGAGGCTTTGGGAGTAAGTTGGACACCTCAAGTGAAGACTGCTTGGGGTGCTGCTTATGATGCTCTTACTGCTGTCATCAAAGAACAGATGCATTCTTACCAAACATAGAAGTTTTTGGGCTCCATGCATCTTATTATTGTATTTACTATATATTACTATATATAATAGTCAAATATATGTAAAGTACAAAGTCTGCTAGTGTTCGGTATGCATGCCAAATTTTGACTGTTCAGAAAGTTTGTCTTTTGTGCACTTGTTTTTTTTTTAAATCTGCTTGATGCACTTTGCCCACATGCATTCACTTTCAAAAGTTGTTTTTTGTCTTCTTAGACAACTTGCTTCTTTTGTCACCTGATGTGTTTGATTGGCCTTAAGAGGTGGCTAAAGTTGTCGTCTAGAGTAAGGGGGTCACCTTCATTGATCTAGAGTTTGGCAAATGAAGTTTTAAAATTGTAGGGTGTAACCTCGTTTGGTTGTTTGCCACAGTTTTTATCCAACTTAATGAATTCTTTTAATTCAAGGTTGTGGAAATTTCTCATGTTACAATTTTGTCCTCAGTTTTACCCACGCTGCTAATATCATTACTAGGACCTACAAGAGAAAGTATCGTTATTAGGGTCTAAGTGTTTGGGCCATCTTACAAGTTACGATTGTTGGCTTGATGGCAACCCTACCATCTTACAAATTAGGATTGTTCGCTTGATGGCTCCTTGGATTGAGCCACGCCTATAGCAAAGGGGGTTCACATAGTTTTAGCCACTTGATCTAGGTGAGTGATTTCGAAAAGACAAAAAGATTTGTTTTTCCTGAATCATACATGTACATGTATCTAGGGGGTCTCAAGAAGACTAATACAATATAGGGAAAATTACGAAATGCCTTTATATTTTTGGCTATTTATAAAAATACCCCTGTATTTTGTTAATTCATCAAAATGCTCCTAAGTCGTTCGTATTTTGGCATCAACATCACCCACGAAGACAACTCCAGAGATCCACTAGAAAGAACTTGCACATTATGCATTTTCAAGAATTAGATTGTTTCAAGTCTTCAGATTACTGCCATCGATTCTAGTTGCACGAGCTATTACCTGTATTTGCTAAATTAGGTTATGCAAAGATCCAGAAGATGCTCTCCTTGAACTGTGTTTCTAATTGCCCTTCTAATTGTAATCGCCCTATCTTCTAAATCCAGGGCCTTCGAGGAACATGCAAAACAAGAATCAATGTTGGGAGCCTTCATCATTCAGCATCAGGAAGCTACGGAGTTCTTGTTGCAAAATGATGTTAAAATCTTGGTTACATGATTTTTGACGAAGCAAAAGAAGCGGCCTTGTTGGGTTCCATCGGTTTGGAATCAGAATTTGCGCCAGAGCTTGGATCATTCTGGCTATGCAAGAAACCCCTGATTAAACCTCACCTTCTAGCTCAGATTTTGGAATCAGAATTTGCAGCAGAGCTTGGATCATTCCGGCTATGCAAAAAACCCCTGATTAAACCTCACCTTCGAGCTCAGAATTTTCTACCCCAGAAGTTGCTAACTTGGAACACGGCAGTGAACCCCACCCAGCAGAAAATTTTGACCCAGAAGTGTACCACATAACTGAATTGAACCCCTAGAACTGTACTTCAGATTCAGACAAGAAGCATTTCACATTTCCAGGTTAGATCCTTATCCAAATTCAGAAGACTAAATGCAAAATTAGCTCTTTGCTCAAAAGAGCTAAGAGATAAACATCATAAACATGTTGAAGAACAGTGACATTGTGTTGCCGTGAATGCATAAGAACTAGAGACCATAACAGAAAAAATTGTTCTAGATAAATGAGATGATTTTCGTGAAACAAGGAAAACAATGGGGCATTTCAATAATTTGCTAAAATACCAAGGCATTTTCATAATTTTTGTCAAATACACAAGCATTTTTATAATTTTTCCCAATACAATATATGGTTGAAATGAAGGCTTATAAAAAAATTCAAGTGGCATGTCCCTATATGATAGGTGTACCTCCGCGTCTGCGATATTGCTTAGCCATTGCTAAATGAATACGAAGTTGTCCCCCCCAAGATGCTTCGTGTTCATTTGCAATTTATGAGCCCTTGATGAAAACACCACCATTCGTGATCTAAATCTGGTGATTCTAGAATTTAAAGTTTGGTGGAGATTAACTTCGCTACTTCTACACTGCCAATTAGGTAATCAACCATGCTCATACCTAGTTCAGTGGAGTATGTGAAATTTTTGCACCACTAAAGAAGCCCACCTCTTAATTCTGCAAAATTTTTGCTCCACGACCTACATATTCTACAAAATTATGCATTGCGAGATTCTATTCTTTAAGACGATTGAGTGACAACAAATTGCATATGCATATGCACTCCATCTCTTTAAGACGATTGAGTGACGTCACATACATGTGGGAAGAAGGTAACAGGAAGGTAACAAAAGAAGCAATTAAGAAGACGAAAATAAGTTCAAAAGTGAAAGCATGTAAAACAAGCAGATTTTAAAAACAAAAAGGGACAAGCAAGCACCCATGTTCTCTTTATGTGGCATAGAGAACCTGTACACAAAAGACAATTTGTCTTCAAATACTATATTCAAAGATAGAATTTGACACCCATGCTCTCTTTATGGGGCATAGAGAACCTGTACACAAAAGACAATTTGTCTTCAAATACTATATTCAAAGATGGAATTTGACATACATATCTGTCAATGAGAGAATACTCTAGCAGATTTTTTCTTTATCTATATCTGACTGTTATAGCAATATCATAATATATACTATAAGGAAGATGTGGTGTATAAGATGTATGGTGTGGAGCCCAAAAAAACTTCCTCTATGTTTGATAAGAATGCATCTGTTGTTTGATGACAGCAGTAAGAGCATCGTAAGCAGCACCCCAAGCAGCCTTCACTTGAGGTGTCCAACTTTCTCCCAAGGCTTCTTGAAGTGTGCACAGCAAAGCAAATCTGAGCACCTGCATCAACACAAAAATTTAAATGCCATAATGACATGCTCTAAAATATAACCACCTACTCCAAAAAGTTTGCTCCTAACACCATACTCACATCAAAATGCTCATCTCTCACTTTGTGAAGAACATGAGAATCTCCCAATTTTATCAGTCGCGGTCTTAGCGCATCCAAAGATAATTCATCACTCAATTGGACTGCTGCTTCAGCTGTCTGTTCAATATTTCATCATCATTTGCATTTGGAATGAAATTTCAAAGGTCTAGATATGCTTGCAGATGATATTTCATCATTTCTTACCAATGTGAACACAGTCCTGGCATGTGCTTTGAGTCTGGGGTTCTCCTCCAATGGACCCTTTGAATCTTTTAAAAATGAGAACATGGGAATAACACTTGGCGCGATTTCAAAGACCCTGTAATTTCGAATTTAGAGCATCAATTAGCAGCTAACAGAAGATAACAGACAAACAATTTAGAATACGTCGGATATAGGCATAGAATACGTCGGACATAGGCACGCATTATCATATATGTCGGAAAAAAAGCATTGATTTTCCATACAATTGCCCGCGTTGAATCTAAAACTAAAAATTGCAAGAGCAAAAACAAAACAGATGATGACGTAACACAGACAGAACACTAAAGAAAGATACGGGAAGAAAAATTACTTCATAAACAGCATCATACCGACGCGGCCTGCATCGTTCTTCAAGAGCAACCATGTTTGCTTCACAAGCTGGCCTTGTTCTTTGCTAAAACCTATGTCGGAGGCTGAAAAACGAGGCAAAATGATAGAAGGAAAATACAAAAACAAAACAGCGAGGGAAGAGAAGGAAGCTTACGAGTAGAGATGGCTGAAGAAAATGGCATGGCTGAAGAAAGCAAGAGAGGGAGATGCAAAACTGGATATGGAGGCACCGGAGAAGGGATGCATTTTATAGATGGAGTCGGAAATCACGATGGACAAATGGCGGCAAGCCGCCAGAGAGGTCTTTGGCTCTTGGGAGCTCCAAAGGTTCATAGCCTATTTGTGTTTTGTTTGTGTATTCCGCCGACTCATGCTCCATGCTCCGAAGGGAGGGTTACCCCCTTTTGTCGCACTTAAGGGCCCGTCTATTTGGACCGCCTAAACCACATCCTAACCTAATTGCACAAACCCGGCCCGTTGGATCCTCCACCAGTCGGCTGAAGTCAATAGTGTAATTTTAGTTCCTTTCAATAACAAACACCACTTCCTACGTGGGATTATCCTCTCCTCCTTTGCATAATATAGCCGTGACCTTTTTATCGTGGACCATTGGCCCGGGTGGATAAGCCCTTGCTATCACCAGAGCTCTCATGGATCGCGCTCACGTGTCCCTCCCCTCCCAAAGCCACGCATGCGTTCGGCAATTCAGCATGGATCGCGCTCACGTGTCCCTCCCCTCCCAAAGCCACGCATGCGTTTGGCAATTGCCTGCCATCAAGGTTAACCCAACTCCAAATCTCAATGGACAGTTGATTTCTGATGGGGTTAAAGGGGGGATTAGCTGGGATCAAATAGATTTGGTTTTGATCTGCATCATAATTTAGCCGCCATCGAGGGTACAAAGGGTTGTAGCGCCAATTGCCCTCCCCAAATCAATCCCATGTGCCATGTTGGGTAATCCATTGTGGTAGGGGTTACCATAAAAGAGAGGCGAGCCATTCCAGCTTTCCATGAAATTTTTGCCCTCACCATATGACCCAAGACAAATAGAGTAGAGGGAGGGAGGGAGGGGAGGGAGGGGGTGGAAGGGAAGGATGTGAAGTGATTAGACATTTCGGCGTCTATCAAACCATCGGTCTATAAGACGTAGTACAAACCATAAAACTTATCCAAAACAAAATATCATATCATCCGCAAGTACTCATAATTGAGTTGTTTCACCACCGGGATTCTCACAACATGTTTGATTGTCCGCCTCCTCAAGGCCAAATATGTCAATTAAAAACTACCTACTATAGTAGTGACATGTCGAAGAATTGTTGTTAAGCATACCGAGCCCAAACCTATCCCCAGGTGGCCCCACAAATAAAGACAAAATTGCATGTCCCTTCGCCCTCCTCCAAGCATCACTGGCCAAACCCCATCCCAAGCAGGCCCGAGCATGTCGACAAAGTAAAATGCATGTTTGTTTCATGATCCCAGGGTCCAACCAAGCATGATCATAATTATTATTATTATTATTATTTCATCCTGACCCACATGCTCTACATGTTCTGGCATTCCCACATTATACCACCCCAACGACCTCTTACACTTAAGTCATCTTGTAGATGACATGCCTTTTTCCTAAAGAGAGGTTCTTACCCAAGTACTTCATTGCCTATAGTGTTGGATTCATCTTCTCCCTATACTGCAACATTTTGATAACTCGTGTGTGCAACAAATAAGAACTTTTACCTGGGCCATGAATTCGGTTTTATTGTGATGCCAAGTCTTTGAATCAATAATTCTATTTTCGTAAGCTATTTCATACCATCTCGCATACCAATTATCCATCGTCGTGATTTAGTGCTAGCCATGGGTAACTTTCTTCCTCCAGCCCCGCTATCCTGCTTAAATATGTTAAGAAACGACATAAAACTTCACATTTCAACTGTACCATACCGCATTCTGCCAACATCATGTCATATGGGGTCTACATTTTAACGCCAAGCTCAGTGTGTAGAAACTTTTTCTGCACTTGCTCTATTTTTTGCCATAGCTCAAGTAAGAGTTTGGGCCCCCAGACTTCACATCCATATAACAATACTGTCTGTACTAGTGTTTTGACTAGCATCTTTTTTAGCTCAAAGTTCTAGATATCTGCCTTTAAACATTTCTTTTGCATAGCAAATAGCGCTGTCAACCCTCCATTAACCCTCTGTTCCACCATTTTATTCCACCTAAAGTGCTTGTCTACAATGAGCCCTAGATATTTGTAGGAGCTAGAAATCTCTACTGACTCCCCTTTATCGTCCCATAGGCCGATTGGCCTCAGTGGACGATAAAAAATCATTCTCATTTATAAGAGAATGTATAGTTCTTATTCAAGCTAGTTCCGACTATCACAATCTTGGTCTTTCTCAAATTGACTTTCATACCTGTTGCATCAGAAAAGGTTGATAGTGTGTCCAAGTGCTTCTGCATCCCTTCTTTTTACTTGATAGCAATACAATGTCGTCCGCTGAAGCAGAGAGAGAGTTTACCCCATCCCGCTTCATGGTTAGGGTTATCCACCTCTCTAAATCATCTATGAAAATGCCAAACAAGGTAGGTGATAAGGGGCATCCTTGCTTGACACTAGAATTGCTCTCCACTTGCACATCATTGTGATCAAAGGGAAGGATAGTTTTATAATAACCCTCTCATATATCAACCTTATTGCATTTCTTAGTTGTCCAGGTACCGCAATTCGTTCCAAGCTTTCCCACAAATATCCTCGGTGAACCATGTCAAACGCTTTAGTGAATTCTACAAATCCCGCAAACATAAGTTTTCTTGTCCCTTTTACTGTATCTATCATGGCCCGGAAGGTTACTAGGTGATCAATAGTGCATTCCTAGGATGGGTCCTGAGAGATAAGCAAGTGGCGTCATACATTCCATGGCAGGCAAGAAATGACGCCAGACGAGGAAGAATAAAAACGCTCGGAGACCCCGGAGCCACGCCGAGAGAATGTACCACGACCAACCCAGGAAGAAAACCACAAAGCGTAATCCACCGGTTGGTACCGCCTCGGAGGCGACATAGCCACGCCGAGAAAGAGAAACATAGACAAACTGAGGGCCCCATAATCTCCGAGAAGCATCAACCGTGCGGAAACAAATCTACTACACCTTCCCATGAGAGGGAGGGAGGGTGGGACACTAGGTAGAGCCAATAGGAACCAAGAGAATAAAAGCCCAAGAGAACGCCGCCAAAACAAACAAAAAATGGGCTATGAAAAGGAAAAATGTCAGGAGGGTGGTATCCCTATCCAAGGAATGTTTGCCCATTGCCAACGAAAAACTGTGGCATTCCTACGATGGGTCCCGAGACAAACAAGTGGCCGATAGAAGAGGATCCCGCCTCAAAGACCAAGATGGCATGGACACAAAGCTGGACACGTTTGTACGCCGGGGAAGAATATAGCGAAATGAGAGGAAAACAGAATCACCATGGGGAGCCAACAATGTCCTGGCGGATGGACATAGCAACAAGGGCGGCGGCCACCTCTAATGAATTCATGGTGCAAAATCAACGAGGTTTCAAACCGATAACATCGACTCAAAACCACTATTGAGCGTGCAACAAAGATATGAGAGGGGTATGGGATGACAAGAAAGAGCAAAAGAGGACCGCCTTCAGTGGACGGGGATGCGAAAGCAAAGAAACGATAACAAACGCCGCACAATAACATGATTGGACAAAAGGGGAAAACGCGGCGAAGTTATGAGGACCTCTTGACCAGCAGCAGATTGATCGCATTTAGACTTGCAGATAAGCAACTGGACATAGTCGGGAAAGAACGAAAGATCGCGCCAATTCAGATGTAATGCTTCAGAGATGTGGAGAAATCCAGCAAAGCAGATGGTGACAAGGCAAGCTTTCATAAGGCTGCGCCAAATCCACCGCGGAGGGGGCGTTAAAAGAAACGATCCGCATGGGACGAGTGAGAGGTAAACACACCGGTGACGAATTGTGGACGCGAGGAGCTCCTTGGCGTAGGCAGCCATACTACCACAAAAGGTACCCATCTAAAGAAAATAGAATGATCACTCCTCAATCTGGCTTATACTAACTAGACAGAATGTGCAGAGGTTTTTAACAACCTGCATCCTCCTAGCGGTATCAACCAATACAACATCTTGTTTTGTCCGAATTGCCTCAGCAATGGCTTCTTTTGCGACTGTAGTTGGGTCCTTTTCATCCCCTTTTCAAATATTGGTTGTTGAATCAAGAACATGCTCTTTTACTACTGTTGCTTGTGAAAAACAAATTGTACATTCCATCAGAATCTAAGTTTACATGTAATCTTCTGGCATGGGTACGCAGTTGTTCAACAGCATCAGATCTGAATGTGTCATATGCAGTCATCATGACACTAATATCATGCTGGAGAAGCCAGTATGCCACCTGCAAACATGTCCCTTTATATTAGCTTCTCAAATTGATAAAAAGATACGAGATTAGCATTGAAGGACTGTTATACTTAGCCAAGTTAATTGACTTTCCAATGCCATTAACCCTGACAAAGACAATTACCTATGTCAATTGAACGTTTTGGATTTGAAATTCTCACCAGCGCATCCTCCATAGCCCCCGGTATGAAAAGTGTAGTAGAATCACATTTTCAATTACATTTAACAAACATCATGTTCCATTTCTCCAACAAGTCCTCCTATAGGAAGGACAAAGAATTCAGCACATATAGCTTTCAAGAAGAAGTTGCTTTTACTACACTTATACTTGGCAATAGAGGAGCATTAGAACAGTTGTAAGAAAAATGAATATACCAGGGAAAAAGCCTGCAAAATTTGAAGGGTGGAAACAATATTTTCATGTAATAGAATTAAATAATAAAAAATTGGAAGTAAGTTACTATCATTCTTTGGTCTTTAAGGCATATCTGCATGGCTGTCACTAGATGCCAACGTAAGTTCCCTTCTTGTCCTCCCCCTTTCCGGATTGAATTTTATATAGAGCCAAACATTTTTTAACAAAGAAGAATAAGACCCCATATGACATCAAATCATGTTTTATAGGGGCAATATACATGGGACCATTATGGCTATACCCAATCGTGAATGCAAGTTCTCTAAAATATTTTTTCTATTATGTTTCTTTTTTGCTCGCCAACTTTACATAGCACTTTCAAAGCTACCACGGGAACAAACTCACACTCAACTGTGGACAAACAAAATTTTTTATTAGGTTGTCAGTGTGCACTTCATTTCCCAGATTAATTTATTGTAATAAATTTAATGTGAACTTACTATACCCTTTTACCATTTCGAGTTTGACCACTTTTTGAGTTAACCTATTGGTTGGAAACTCCCAAATAAATATTTGAATTAAGTCTTATCGAAGAATCAAATTCCAATGGGAAAAAGATGAGCTTGAAAATTTGACTTCATCGAAAAAATAGAGAGTCTTATTAGAGGTATTGGCAGAAAATCATGTTTGGCAGCCAGCTTGCAAAAAATATACAGATTCCATTGTGCAATGCATGCATCATGGCATGAGGACAGGTATGCTAAGAGAAATGAAGGGAAGGTGCAGCTAAATGAAGGAGCAGTCTATTGCTGGCAACTACATTCACTGAGCCTGTATCCTAAGTTCTAAATTTTCTTTGCCACTGACATAATCAAAGTAATGCATTTGTTTGATCAGAAAAAAATCAAATTCGTGACTAAATCAAACCCAAAATACGCACCTGTACAATTGAAGAAATGCGAACAAAAGAACCTTGCTTTTTTCCTAAAAGGCTAACTGCTACAGAATCACAAAGCTTTTCTGCTATCTCTTCAGCCTAAGAGAGTAAGACATCATAGTTATAAAAGTATACCATACCATGTTGCATGACATCGACTCATACCACGTTCTCGGTCATTAGCCTCTCCTTGAAGACCTTCAGAGCTAGTTCAAGGTCCACGCTTTCAATAGCCGATTTGCCTGCAACACTGATAGAACAAAGAACAATTTATACTACTGAAAACAAATGCACAAAATGTAGGTACAAAAAACTTTTATTCCAATAAACACCTTTGAAATACAGGTGAAAACCAGCTTTTTTCTTTAACGACAGCTCATTGGCGTTTCCTGCCTCTTCGTCATCAAAATCCGAGTCCCCTGCAAATCGTTTACTTGATGGAGATCCAAATGTTCTGCTCAAGCAACGATGGCAGATGGAGTTCCAAATACTATAGTCCAAGCATTTTAAGTTCTTTCAATAAAGTGCAATACTCTTTTGAAAATCTGCGTACCTGCTCCAATGATTCCTGTGACTTTGTTTGCTGCGATCAATAGTTGCCTGATCTTTCTTTTTGAGAAAATCATGTGTGATTCATCTTCAGCAGCAGTTTGGCGAACCAAAAACAAACACTGGCAGAAATACACAGCCGATTAGACGGTTTGAACCACGGGCCCCCAGAAACAGGGGTGACCGCCAGTTTGTAGCAGTTTTGTGCATATTCTAAGGATATACTGCCATATATCAAGAATATGCCAAAAACCCACACAAGCAAGGGATTGCCCCCTAGGGGCAACCCAAAAATCTACAATTTTTGGAATATCATGTTGTTATTTTGGAATACCCCAAAATAACAATATTCGTTTATTTCATTTGTTTCATTTCCTTATGGGATTTTTTTCCTAAAGTTCACTGTGAGCTGTTGATGGCCAACATATTCGTGGCATTGTTCCATATCCACGGACATTAACATTTTGCCAGAAAAAAGACATATCAAATCCTATGGTCCCCATAAAAACAGTCTTGCCATAATATAAATCAATGTCCCGGAAACCAACTTAGGCTTTCCTTCACGCTCGAAAACCAGAGTATTTTAACTCTGTTAGAAGGGTTTCGCTTTCTGTACAACATCACCACACTTTCAAAACGGAGATGGCAGAATCTTTGCAACTCTTAGCTGTACCAGCCATTGAGCAACTGCTCTAGGCAGATCTCATCTTCCATCCAAAGCAAGAGCCATAAGACTAAGCACACCACAAAATCCATCTCACCAAAATCACCCTTAACAAAGTGGTCTTACTAGAATCAACAGAATCGGTGTCAATAGAATCGGTCTTCACATAATCGGTCTTACCAGAATCGGCCTTATCAGAAATTCAGAATTCGCCTGAAGCGGCCTTCTCAGATACTTCTGAAACGGACAACAACGGCATGCAAATCCTGACCTGTCCGCCCAACAAACGCCATTCTTTTCTATCCTCATACCATACCATAACAATGCCAGAGCCGATTTTGGAATGCTTACCTTTACCGGCCAACAAGCAGCTCAAATTAGTGCAAACATGCACCTTCCATACGATTCAGCATGCAATACAAGGGCAAAATCTTGGCCCAACCATGCCAGAAATACCCCCCGCAAATACCAAACTAAAATATTGCAAGCTTATGATGGCATCTGGAGTTTATTCTATTTATGATGACTAGGAACTTCATTTCTATAATTAGAGAAGTCATCACATTTGAAGAGACGTTCTAATGTTGTTGTTTCTGTTCCAAAATGAAGGGCCACGTTTCTATTTCGAGCATCTATACAAAGTTCACAAAAAGCAATGGGACCTTGAAATTCCTGAAAATTTTCTTGTTGGTTTATTTCAAGAACCTTGTTTGTGTTGTTCAAATGCTCTGACGGTTGACAGAATTATAAGCTCGTGGTTCACGTATTGTGGCTTCATGGGTGTCGAAATTCACCAGTTGATAAACCCACAAACGGGAATGTCACTCGCGGCTAACGTCTTTCGTGGCAATGCTTGTGAATTTACCACGAGTAACCTCCTCCATACATGCGGTTATATGCACAAAAGTTCCTTTAATCTTGTGCTCTCTTATCATGAATCTTGATGGCTTTGATGTAACATAGAATAGGCATGATAATTGATGTATACATAATAAATTGTGTCCTCTTGTGCATATATATAACAACTGGCTATTAGTTGACCCTAGCGAATGAAGCTTCTAGATAATATGACCACATAGATAATAAATCTTTTCATCGTGCCCTACCATGTTCTCACGTCTCTTAGATTCCTGGTGTGCACACATCTTTTCAATTCGTATAAGATAATGTACTTTTATGAGGCATTCTAGGAATGGAAACATTGCCAACGCCATTAGAAGAAGATAAGATAAGATTAGATTAGAAGGCAAATGTTGACATCCCTGGAATGTCTCATAAAGAGACATTCCTTAACGTGGAAACATGTTAGGTTAAATTGTGTAGGCAATAAAACTGTTCAGAGTGTTGGATAAACTCCTCAAAATGGTGGGTAAAGTCTTTGAAATTGGTGGGAAACTCTCAGACTCGATGCATAAACTCTGTTAATATGCTATAGACTTTGATGTTTGCTATTGCCAAGAAACACAGTCGCCTAGAAATGCTGCAAGAAAAGGGAATGAATATTTTTTGTCACATTCAGGGTTTTGAATGTTTGCCACGTGGCATGGTGCTATTTGACGCGTGGGAAGAATTGAATCTAACCTATTTTTACATGGCTTGATAAGTATCTCTGAAGTTAACTAGCTAAAGGTGTATTTAAAGGCATTTTGGTTAATTGCGTTTTTTGTATTCGTTGTTCCGCTAAAAGATCTCCATTTGCTCCTTTTGCAGAAAAATATTTATGTTCTGTTCTTCTATTAGCTTTATTTCCCTCAACTCAAATCGTTCGAAGGTCTATTGCATTTTTGGTCCCTTGTACTTCAGATCTATTGTAGAAAGATCCACATCTCCCCCTTCTGCTTATATTGTTTTTTTTTAACAATATCATGGCATCGACCTTAGATCCTCCTTCATTACCACTTCTTCAAAACAAAGATCTTCGCTCTAAGCTCAAGCTCATCTGTAAGGTAAGCATCAAGTTTAAGTATCTGCTTACTTAGTTATTTAGTTAGCAGCTGACATTGAATAAATGAAATGGTCCAGCAGGGTTTTGAGGCGGTTGCACAGGTAGATCCACAGCTCATGGCTGCCATAGCCGGAATTATCAGTCAATTGACTGATGGATTACCTATAGCTAGTCAGATATCTCAAGTTATCAGTTATCTAGTAAGCACTGCTGCGGCAAGTTTTGAAACATCTGACAAGTTGAAAGAGGTCCAAGTTTATGCTGAGGAACTCCAGGAAAACATCGATCTACTTCCCATAGATGATGGAGAATGGAAAAGATGGCTCCGTGAAGAGGCTTTACCGAAACTTTACGTAGAGGCCTACAACCTCAACACATCCAGGTCATTCTCAAACATGTTTGGAATTCCTTTAGATGCTACTCTTTCTTTTTGCAATTTCTTAAGTTTCTTTGTACACAGGCAAGGTTGCACATGCCTGTACAAATTCCTGTGTGCTCAAAAGATAAATGTTGAGCTTGAACGCCTTGCCAACACTATACAACGATTGAATATTGAGGTCAATCAAAAGCAAATGCTCAATAGACAAAAAAAACCTTGCACTATTCTTCCTGGCTTGCCTACTTCAGTTGATGACATCCTTGCCGGGAAGGATGAGATCTTGAAGTTTTTAAACATAGGCAAGTCTGGCATACGCGTCCTATGCATTATTGGAATGGGAGGAGTAGGTAAAACAACCTTGATGGATGCGCTTTCACATCGCATTCAGGAAGCTAATCCTGTTATAGCTAGAGTGGAAATTGGCCAAGATCCTAAGCCATCATTCACCAAGTTCCAGCAAAATATTGTGAGTGCATTAGTAAAAGAAAATTTTGATTTTAACTGTACTGCTCAAGGGCGAACACAATTAGATATATGCTTCAAGATGTTAAAAAGGCAGAATAGAACATTATGCTTATGTGTGGATAATGTATGGAAGGCCGAGCATTTGTCGGAACTATTTAATTATGCGATGTATGAAAATCTTCCATCCTCCAGCTACCTCATTCTCACGACGCACACAAGAACAATTGCAGAGGGTTTCAGAAGCTTATTTTCTAGGAAGGAAGAAGAATGTATGGAATATAAACTCCAAAAATTATCATTAGAGAAAGCAAAACAACTTTTCAGGCAGTTTGGAAAAAGGGGAGGAGAGTACTTAAATAATGAGCTTGTAGACACTATAGTCCCATTATGTGATGGACTTCCCTTGGCTCTTCGTGTATATGCCACTTACTTTATGATGCATAAAAGAGAGCAAACAAACTATATGCATGTGGCATTGCATATAGAAGGGGCATGTGGCCCAGATTCCAATGTCAATGATGATGGTAAGCTTTGGCCTATTCTTGAAGCGAGCATTGATTTTCAAAAGGAGTGTGTTATCGAAGCTTTTATAGATGCAGTGTTGTTCTGGCGTAATAGACCATATAATGAAGCAAGGTATGCTCTCGTTGGGATTCACAAAAGAGAAACTTGTTTCTACTTGGATTGCCTCTACGAGGATTCTATTATTGAACGAGGAGAAGATGGAAAGTTAAACTGTCACGACTTGTTCGTCCCACTTGCTAGAAAAAAAGCAGCAGAAAAAAATTGGATATACATAAATATGGAAGCAAGCCATATATCTCTAAGTAAACAAATACAACAATATCGTTTATCTATCAACGTAAGCCCTCTCTTGCTTTCTGTTTAATTTACTCTGCTTTGTTTTTGTATTTGTACATAACTCATGATATTTTATTTGCAGGACTTGCATCCTAATTTTCCTGGAAAAATTCGTGCAATTTCAATGACTAACAATATATCATGTCCATCTCAAAATCTAGAGCTACTAGCGCAATCTTTTGACTTAGAAGACGTTCATTTCATTAACTTTATAAGTCCTAGACTTTGCAATTCAACTCTCAAAAACTTCTTTAGTGGACTACGAAACCTTTTGGCTCTCTATATTACTATACTTGAAGATGAAGATGAAAAAACAAGAATTGAGGTTTGCATTCTCAAATTTTATTTCTTTCTTAGTATCAACACAATGTTGACTCAACATATACATGTGGTCTGTTGTATATCTCCAGATTCAAAAGTTGGAGTTAGTAAGTATGTTGTCACTTAAGTTTGGTAAAATAGAAATTGAGTTTTAGATTTTTAACTTCTACTTCATTCTTAGTATCAACTAAATATTTACTCACTATATAAATGTGGCTTGTTTTATATCTCCAGATTCAAAAGTTGCATTTCCCACGAACATTAAGTATGTTATCACTTAATTTTGGCGTAACAAAAAATGAGGTTTGGATTTTTAACTTTTATTTCATTCTTAGTATCACTAGTATCAACTCAATATTGACTTACCATAGACATATGACTTGTTTTATATCAACAGATACAAACGTTGCATTTGCCACGAACATTACGTATATTGTCACTTAAATTTGGCTCGCCAGCGCTCCCCGACTCCATAGATCAGCTCATCGCTCTGAAGTCCCTCCGTCTCAATGGCTGCCCCGGTCTCGTCACGCTCCCTGACTCCATCGGCCAGCTTGCCGCCCTACAGTCCCTCGACCTCGGTTGGAGGCTGCCGCGCCAAAGCTCCCCGACTCCATCGGGTTGGCCAGTTTCTCCTCATAGTTTCGACTACTGTGTTTCGTTTCGTTACGCCTTTCGACTTATCGCATGTTTTTGCTACCAGCCTTTCGACGAGTTGGTTGGTCAAGCCAGTTTCCTCGGTTAATTATTATTAATTTATTGCCTTGGTAAATTTGCGTGTTTGCGATCGCATTTGTTATAATTCCCTGCCTTATCGCTAACTTTGCATCAGCTTCGGACGGCGAGCCGCATTTGAAGCCTCTGACATCGGTAACCTTTATCGACCGCAATTTCGCCTTTGCGGAGTTGTTTATGTTCTCATCGCTTCTTTTCCTCACCATCGGTTGCCACAATCGTCATGTTCTCTTCGATTCTCCTCGTGATCGCTTATCATATCTCCTTAACCTCCATCGGGCTTGCTACGCGACCAGCTCGACTTTATTGGAGCTCCATGAGCCCCAGCCGCTGCCTATTCCCTAACTCGTCCCTCGACCTCGAATTGCGGCACCCTGGCACCTCGCCACCCCCAACTCCTATCGTCCCTCCACCTCATCATGTTCTTTCCCTCTCCATCCCACATTCGACTTCTGCTCTGAGAACCATATAAATATATAATATGTATGTGATCGTCATGTAAAAGGATAGTGTCCTAAAATAAGACTCAAACTTATGATCGTTTGACTTGAACTGAGCGCTTTTCTAATGCGCTGCTTGCATGGTCTAGCCTAAACATTGTATAGGTGTATTGGATTCCATATATCAACAAGCCATATGGCTCTGAATAACAAAGAAAATATAAATTGGCACTATGAAACAGATCATTCGAGAGAAGCTGGAAACTCTCTGAAAGAAAATGAACAAGCATTTTAAAAATTGCACCAGAGAATATAGAATGCATGATTGTCTAATGAAGCTTCTAAATAATATAGAACTAAAAACTTGTGCCTGGCGATGTCAAACATCAATCTTGGACACGCGGAACGGATTTAAATTTATCAACCAAGTTGATGATGTAGTGTCCATGTATTTGCTATTAGAAGGATAAAGAAATTGCATAGCAAAGAAGAAACTAACAGTTTGGAAACATCTCAGCCAGATAGTTAAGTGCATTTTTCAATACCTCGGCATACAGGAACATTTGTTATCCCATGACTATTATCCTCTAAAAGCCCAAGAAGAGGTTCTTCTGGTATCCCTCGTACTGCCAGCTTTGCTCTGCATCTCCATCAATAATGAAACATCCCATAAAGAACATTTCTATCAAAAAAATATGAGGCCTTACAATCCTGCAGGTGAATAAGCTGTGTGAGATTTAAAGAAACAAAATAGGATTTTAACATCCCGCAAGTATCCTCAATATCATGAATGTTTGAAACAACATACGCAGGTTTTAAGAAAAGGATACAAAAAATTGAAATATGCAAGTTATTAAGCAATATCCTCAATATGAGAAGAATGGAAGCTGGTTTCCAATGCCATTAGCATCTTAGAATAATGCAGCAACATGCAAATATTATTATGCAGATTATGCATAATGTTTACTAACGAGAGGATGGAATGACACCTAATAAAGAGACTATGAAGGTTAAATTTCACAGCATGTCATAGTTTTTCGCCATTTGCTGTGTGCGAAATTTGAAAAGGGATAAGCAGCTTTGAATAAGAAAATGAGAACTAACAATCTGCATTGTATGTGACATAGAATAGACTGCTTTGACGAAAGGAATGGGTATCTTGAACTAAATATACAACAGAACTATAGACAATAAGTTCAAAAAAGCAAGGAGATCAAGCAAAATGAGACAAACCCATCTCTTTTTTGGGATTATAATTAGCCATCTTTTCAACCTCCTCCTTGGACAATGGCTTCGAATCTGGATAGGTCATGGAAAAAGGCAAAGCCTGGTTTGAATTCAAGCCGGAGTCTTTTTTCCATGGCCACCATTTCCATTTTGCATAAACTTTAGAATCCCTGGGCGACTTCTCAATCCTTCACCTACACCTAAATCATTGGGACCAAAAATCTGCGGCCACCAGGTATTATCTGTAGCCCGCAGAGAACAGACTCGATGGGTTCTTGTATGAATAATAGAAGGCTGAGAAGGATGTAAGTGCGGCACAATAGAGAAGCTCAACATTGAGCATCCTTGTCCACCATACTGAATTCTGATTCAATCTCTTTAAAGCACAATTTCATTATAATGGAAAAAATTTTAGTAAACTGGAATTTTTTTATTATAGACCTTATGCAGGGGTTGTATACACGTGTACAGTACCCTGTATCATAGACCTTATGCAGGGGTTGCTGTAAAGCCCAACCACGTTGGAGTTTCATCGTCTCCAGGTCGGACTAAAACGAACATACCTTTCGTAACATGTGCATGAGGATCGAACTCATCCATAGGTAACACCGGGACTTCCATCTGGCACCCACAATACGTAGACAAAGGTCTTACAAACACAACGGCTTCATCGACCTCTAGAGTAAAGGCGGCTTTGTAGAGGTTCTTGCCTTGTACGCAAACCAAAAGTTATCATTTTGAGGTCGCCCCGGAGATACATCTTCCAAACATAAAAGACTCTCGCTCCAATAATCCATAGTTGCTTTGTACCGTAATTGCAAACACACTATCTTCTTTGATTTTTGCGTAAGGAATTCCATAATGCTATGTACTTTGTTGATGTTGTCTCCGCTGTGCCATGGAGACCTTTCAATGTCTTCCTTGAGGGATATTTTTAGGCACCTCCTCATTGGTAACGTTGGCTCACCATTTTCATCCTCCTTCCACATTCTTATTCCTTTTTTTTTAATCCACTCTTTATGGGTTGGCCGATCTTATATCGCGATAATGGGCCATTTCCATCCATTTTAAATCGGAATAGCAATGGGTCGGTATGGCATGTTAGAAGTTGGCCTTTATCGATGGATATATCCCGACAAAGCCTTTCCAATCTGAACTTCATCCACAAAATATGGAACATGAGACTTTGCATTGCACTTGCTAAACAAGTAAAAGCAACTCCTCAGCAAAGTTAGAGCATCCGATGAACTCATTAATGTCGAAAAGTTCCCAAACAATGCATCAAATATCGTCATGAGTGTGCCCAACCATCATGAAGCCAGCTCAATCTCATCAATACCTTAAGCCATGTCAAATAAGAGAGGTAGGAGAACACATATCTATTTTTATTTTGACCCGGCGCATTATCCAACCGTAGTAGAGATTTCGAGGAAGAGGATTGAAGCCTTCTAAGTAGGCACTAGAAGATGAAGGCATCATCTCTTGTGTCAAGCGCTAGCTTATGCCGCAGTTGGTCGAGTGTCTTTTAGGGCTTGCATCAATTTGCAATCTGTAGTTCTGCTTCCACACAGATCACCACACTTGTCTTTGTCTGGCAACTCAAGATAGTGTAGGATCCTAGAAAGTGATCCAACATGAAAGTCCGAGTCATCTTTCCAAAGATCAAGAGAGAAATGACCATAAGCCTCGGCCCACCATGACCATGTGTCAATGCTCCCGCCAAGCCGCTTCAAGTGATCTCCTCTCCAAACAGACTTTGCAAGATGGTGACTTCTTGGTGTGAGTGTTTTGACCTGATCCATCTTATCTTGTATTATGCAAAGGTGACTTTCTGGTGAACGATGTGATAATGCACGCCAATGCTAATATTGACTCCTGTAAACGCTTGTTCCAACATATGTGCCCGCTCGTTGAATTAGAAAAGTCTCCGCCTCCCCAGTATTTTTGCTATGTCGACGCCCTGAAACTCTTTCTTCCAAATATTGTAAAAAGAGGGCAAGGTTACACTCTTTCCTCAATTCTTCCACCACGCACCCATTTCCTTATGTATGCTCTTCTTATTAAGGATAGAAGGAAGTTTTATGAATATTCTCCCTTATATCATCCTTTCCTTTTTTGTTTCTATGTGAATGCTCTCTCATTCTCACTAATGAAGGTATCAAGCACACTTTAAGCTAGTGTCATAGATCTAGGCTTCTTAGAGCTGTATACCACGTTTCGCGCTTCCACCTAACTCGAACCTCTTCCTCCAACTATAAAACGTGGACTGAAAGCAACTCCTAAAGCCACACGCCATGCACTGATTCGACACTCCACTCCAAAACCACTACTTTTAAGCCTCCATATAAGTTACACTCAACACATCAAAAATAAGCGTAATCCTGGCACTGCTTGATTGAGAATAAAATTCTTTTCTTAAGGCACATACTTGCTCTCGGCTCAGTTTTTTGACACATTCATCCTTGCAGTATGTTGATTTTAGGAGCACTCTTGACCCTGACTTGAAGAACATATCCTCTCCTCCTTGCTATCCCTCTTTGGTTCCCTCCTGACCCTCTTCACGTATGTATATTTGCTTTTCCTCTTGAATTGCTTCTCAACATCAGCTTCCAAGCAATCAACTTCTAAGTCATTGTGACGTCCCCTACTCATATACGCAATTTCCACCGATACCTAACATTCATCCCCATACCAGCTCCATGCTCATACAAGGCCCTCCACGTATCACACGCAACCTTGACAAAGTTCCATTGGGGAAGAATGAAGGGGGTATTTTACCCCCGCCTCCCTCGGGGCCTACCTAGTCATGAAGCAACATACATGTTAGTATACATACATCAACATCACATGACCATCACGGCGGATGGCTCACCACATATCTGCATAGACAGAGTATGTTACATCACATATGGAGATACTACCCAAGGCTCGGACTTCAAGAGGGATGACCGGCGGCTTGGGCCTCCGAAGTCATTGCGGGCGTAATTCATGGCAAATGGATTTGGCTAGCATAAGAACATGGCTTAGGGTTGTCCACTCCATCCGCTCCTCCCCGTTGCACGTTCTCGAGTAGGTTGATAAGTCTTGGGACCTGACGCCGCCGGATGGATCGTGGCGAGAGGGGCTACTCCGCGGTTGCATCTCCCGCCCCGATGGGGCAGGTAGGGATTACTCCCACCAGATGTTGGCACGCTGACTCAAGGTGACTAGAGGGCCACTGCCCATACTCGACTGAACTCCATGGAAGGTGTACACCACCCCAAGAGTGTCGAACCCATGCAAAGCCCATACGCAGCAGTGGGCGTGCAGCATTAGGTCTAGTGCACTATAGTCCCCGGAGAAGGCTTTACTACCGCAGGGGCGTGATCATGAGTCGGGACATGAACCTCCTTGTAAGCCTCGGCTGGCCTCCACCCACAACCGTGTGTGGCTCTTTGTACACAGGCCGAATTTAATAGTGTATTAAAGAGGACTAGCTAGGAGCATCAACTACTAGGCTTTTAGGGCCTCTACCCCCCTTCCCAATACAATGATTCCACAGAGATCATCATCACATACATATCATAGAAAAACTAAAGAATAAGATTTAATCTAAATCACAGAGTTAGGTTCTTTAGTTATGGCTTGATATCTAGAGGTCTAGATGGCTGCTATGGGCAATTCAACAGGCTAAACCTACTTACTCTATGCCTTGGAGGCGAATTAGACTATTGAATTGGCAAAATACCTGATCCTGGCTTGCTCCTCCTGCTCTGAACGCGTCCATGCTGCAGAACTGCTTGAAGATGATGCCAGGAAGGGAAGCTGATGAGCTAGGCTGCTCAGACAGACTTCGGGAGTCAAGATTGGCTCTTGGAGCAAGCGAAACGGAGCTCTAGAAGGCTGTGGACGAAAATGGAAAGCTAGAGTTTTAGATGCCCTATATAGGCTATAAGTTAGGGCTAGGGTTTCCATTAACCCTTGAGCATGTGGGATAAATGGGTGTAGCCCACTTGCCTATATTAATTAAGTGGGCTAAAGTGTACACATGAATAAATGTGCACACACTTGCAAGTTGCCCCCTAGGGTGCTACTTGCTTAGCTACACGCCGGGCAACACCTCAATCTGGATGGGGATGTAATACGCCAACGATGCAAAGATCACGATAATGCCCCGGGACCGTAAATCGTGTGATGGAACGTCACATTCTCCCCACCTTGAAATGATGTTGTCCGCAGCATCGTGGGTCTCCCCCAACTTGATGCATACAATTTATTATTATTATATTTACACACTTATTAAAATTATTCTAAGGTAATATTTTTAAAACATTACTACGACATTACATTATCCCAATAACTTATCAATTCATAACTTCATTAAAGCAAGGTACTTACTAGCCTCACTTAATACAACATTTAAGTTTATCAAGATTTAACAATTTCATGTACAATTATCCTTCGAAATACTCTTCTGCAAGTCTTCGTAGCTCGACCTCCTTGCCCTTCGGAGCACTCTATTGGCTTGCAGGTCGATATTACGTTAGTACCATTTTAATTATTAATAAAATTATGGTTATAAGGTAACCACCCATCTAATTAACTAAATGAATGCATGGCTAATCTCCTCCGTAGGAAAGAGGATGCTTCTTCCATCGTACCGGGAGACAATACCTATAATGCCTATACCGCGACTTTCGATCATGGCGGTGAGGGTTTAAAGCGTAAGGGTCGGTTTAAAGACGATCCTATCATAGCCCATGATTGGGTGCTACCTTATCATGGCCTCCCCCGATCATGCATACCCCGGGCATCATGGCTAAAAGGGTTTAAGCTCTGAACATCCCCATGATCTCATCCCAAGCCCATGTCCACTTCTACCTTTAATCGCATGTCCTTCCCCTATGGACATGCTTTACATTCTGATTGCAACATTGCTCATGCTCACCATTTGCCTAACTAATTCAAGCAACACCGCTGTCATGTCTACAATGACATTACACCGCGTCCCTAGAGATCACCGTAGTGGTCCCATCATCGGTAATTCGCATATGCAACCCATGCCTAGCATAGGTCGCATGCGTGGATTAATCTTAACTACACATGAAATTAATCTAAACGTGTCGACATGCCTGAAGCCGACATTGCCGGGATGATGACCTTGCAGTCCCATTGCTCCATGAACTGGGTACCGCCTTATCGGTCGTTCTTAAGTATCCATGTTATGTCTTCCACCGCAAGTGTTTCCACTTGACCAAATATTGGAGAAACTCGATCTCCTTGTCTTCTTGATCGCCTTCTCAAGGATCAAGTTCGACTATCTCTAGTTGCTCTTACGTCATTTCCAACAACGTTGGCGTGTCCAAGACTTCTTACTGGTTTGGGTATGCTTCTTCAAACAAACTCACATGGAAGACTTTATGAATTTTCGGGTGTGCTAGCAGCTCTAACTTGTAGGACTGGTTACCTACTCTCTTGGCTATTTTGGAAGGGGCCAACCCACCTTGGAGCAAGCTTCTTACCATTTTCGATCGCGGAGCTTTTGCCTGCTTCATTTTGATCTTGAGCGGTGCGTTGTGCGCCAACCCGGAACTCTCTCGGCCGTCCGATTGCTTGTCGGCCCGGCAGCTTTTTGTCGACTCGCTTGCTTTGAAGAAGATATCCTCGGACCTCTTTCTACCAGTTTGTTTGCATGTCGACCAACATTTGCTCGCGAAACCTCTACTTTTGACGCGAGGATTGCCAAATGTCCGGAGTTGGACATTGGTAGCGTAGTTGATCATGAGCGGCGACATGCGATGATTCCCGCTTGGTGCTATTATAAAAGCGAACTCAAGCAGAGTGAATATAATCTTCCCACTTACTGCGCTTGTTCGGACATTAGTTTCTTAGCATATCTTCCAAGATTCCGTCCGTTCTGTTTGCCCATTCGTCCTAAGGATGATAGGCCGTGCTCATGGACAGCTTCGGCGGATGCGCCGCAAAAGATCCCGCCAAAAGGCACTCATGAACCGGTCTCGTAGGAGATGATCTCTCTCTCGCATACAATGGAGCCTGAAGATTTCCTTTGTGAAGAGAGCATTTGTATCCAAAGGCTTTGTCGGTGGTCCCCAAGGCACAATGTGTGCCATCTTCGACGACTTGTGGGACCACAACTATCGGGGCATCTTTCCCCTTCTTTGGAGATCCGTTCTTGGGGAAAGCCGGGTATTCTACCCTATCCCGTTCTTGAAGTTGCGCCGACAACAACTTAGCGTATTAACCGGTGCCTTCTTAGCTTCTTGAGCACTTTCACGAGGGTGTTATGCGTGTTCTTCCAGGATTTCTTTTACATTAGAATATCATCAAAGAATACTATAACAAAAGTATCCAAAAACTCCCTCAAGATGTGGCTCATAAGCCTCATAAACGTTCTTTGGGGCGTTTGACAAAACAAAGACACGGTGAACTTCGTAATGCCCATACCTAGTCTCCTCCATCTTTGTTTTGTGGGCGTCTTCTTCTTTAATCCTGATCGATGGTACCCCCGACCTCAAGTCTATCTTGGAGAAAACCTTCGCCTTGGGAGCTGATCCATTAGGGTCGTCCGTCTAGGGAGTGCATACTTATTCTTGATGGTGTGCTTGTTTAGGCGCCTGTAATCTATGCACATTCTCAAGATGCCATCCTTTTCTTTTACAAAAGGATGGGTGCCCCAAATGATGAGACACTAGGCTTAAAATGAACCCTAGGTCAAGGAACTCCGCAATTGCTTCTTCAACTTCGGTCGACTCTTGCGTGCTCGTCATCATCTCTGGAACTTTGCTTTCGTCGGCCCGTGCGGTTCGGGTGCTATCTGCGACTCGACTCCCCGTAAGGAGGAAGCTGCTTGATCTCGTCACGGGAAGAAATCATGGAACTCCTTTACCAACAAGCTATCTGCTTTGGTAATTTCTTTGAGGCAATCAAAGTGATGGGTTAGTCTTTGCTAAAAAAGAAAATCTTTGTTCTTGGCTTTCAGCTAGGCGCCGATGAGAAAGGGCAGCCCCTCTCTCCCCATTCCCACACTTTTGCATCACATAGAAGCTTACGGGGAGGATTTAGGATGCTAGCAGAGGATTTGGCATGCTTTTGGAGCAAATCTTGCAATTTCTATGATGTTTTTTCCTTGGAGTAGCTTCGCGGCGGATCCTTCCAGGTTTTGTGTTATGCCACTAACGTGGCTTTTCTCCTCTTTGCTTCCCAAAGCATAATGTTTTCTGTTCTGGAATGAGAAGAATCAAGCAAATCCGACAGCCCTTACTTCCATTTCCATTTTTCAAAGCGGTTCTTGGGGGAGGCGAGATTCTTTTCCTTTCATGCGAGAGACAATCAAATGGCGAATCTTGGCCTATAAGGTGGAGTAGATCCGATACTATCCCAAGATAAGTTGCTTCGGTTTGAGCATCAAAATTCTTAATTTTGAGATTTTGTCCTATGAGGCAGACTATTTTCTTCTCCCTGTACTTTCTTACTAGCGTAAAGATTCAGGGTTTACCAAGTTTGATCAGATTTTTCTTTCAAATCGAAGGTTTATTGTGGGATTTCTTAGAAGTATTAAGGATTGAATCGAAGTTGTATAATAATTGTATGCCCGGGCGTAAAATAGCTTCTTCAAGTGCTTGTGCTTGATTTAAATTTCCAAAACCACGGAGCTTTCTCAAGTAATCATACTTGGATAGCCAGCTCAAATACCGATGTTTGAGTGTAAGATTTTGGCACCGATAAGCCAAATTACGTTTTCCATTCTGGGCACCGATAAGCTTGAATAGGTGCACTCGATCTTTATGTCGAGATGCTTGGAATTTAATGCTATCTTGATGCAGATGTATAACTCCATCCACTTCTTATTATACGGATTTTATCTTGAATCTTCATACATTGAAAGAATTTTCGAGCCTTCTTTCCTAGCATCATCTTGGCTACTCTGGTTACCATACGGGAGGATCTTATGCTATCAAGACTTATTTGCTATCAGAGCAGTATTTGGGCTTCATGTATATCAGTAAGCTTGTGTTAGTAGAAAATGAAGATGTCGAGATTACTCCTGTAGTAATTCTCTACTAACATCAAGCATTGTACTTCTTTATTTATATATAATATAAAAAAATCTCTTACCTTCAAAAAAAAAAAAAAAAAAAAAAAACCTTTAAACCTGTCCAAGACAGATTTCAATCTATTTTAGACCTTATGCAAGAACTAAAATACGATTCAACATGCAGTCCTTGTATTTAAATAGGTGATTTTAAACACAAGGCCAAGATCTGGTTACTACGAAATAACTGAACAATACTTTACTTGAAGAAACATTAGAACATGTAAAATCCAGGAATTTCAGATCTGTAAGAAGTATTTTCTTTCAACAATATAAGACAGATAACCATATTTATCCTCCTTTTGTATGCTCAAGTCTTCAAGACCAATCAACCAAAAAGAATTCACGCTCATTGCTTATCTTCCATCTTTTGAACAAAACAATAGGGAGTAAAAGTCCTGCTACTGCACTCCAAAACAACAAAAACAAGCATTAATATGGTTGCCATGCTTTGAGGGTAGCAGGTGTCATGGGACTTTTAGGTTTATGCCCCTTCACCCCCGCTTGTTTCACAAATCTATCATGGGGTAAGGACATTTAAGCAAAGAAAAGAATTGCTAGAAACATTTCACAAATGTTCATCACTGCTCTAAGCAACACAACAATAGTTATATTCATAACTCAACTATGTTTTAGCCAAATGCTTTTAACAGTGATCATTCTGCACCATACATCCAGATTACCAGTAGAATCCAGTTTAATTATATGCTGAACATATATTCATACCTTATAACCCAATAAACATAAATTTGCCTTGCCTATCTCATTCCTAAGTCTATATAAGCATCAGATCTTATTTCATATTTCTTACATCTTTTTATTGCACTAAGCTATTCAGCTTATAATCCTCTAAAATACTTTAACATTATCACCCGGCCCCGATTTATACATTATCTGTTGGGAGAGCCATTTCGGTTTATTTATACCTTCACAAACATTACAAGTCTTATTTCACATTGCTTTCTAGCCTAGACCATATGATTCAGGAGTGCATCTCAAATTCCAGTAAAAAACATCCTTAGGAACATCCTAGCCATTATATTTTAAGGATTTAACTTAAATCATGCTTGAAATATAAACCGTCGAACTATATTCCTATGCATTGACACAATGGCTCAGAAATTCCCTCGATTTATATTAACTTTAAGTGGAGAGGCAATTCCAAAGATGCATTCAATTTAGAAATGACCTTGCTACAACCTATTTTCGGTATGCTTACAAACCTAAAATTTAAGCTCAAGTCATTGCATCTTGTATATCTGTTAAAACAAATTAAACAAGCCCCCGCCATTATGTAATAAAGATTATATGGATCTATCCCTTATGCAACTTTAGCTTAAAACAAGCTAAGCTCTAGCATATACGCTTCTCGCATGTTATCTTAGCTAAATTCATGTATATTTTTGCTCAAAAGAATGATTACTCTATTCAAACCTCGAGTAGTGTGCTCCATTCCACCGGATTTGCCATGAAATTCGCCGCCAAGATGCTTTAGGCTTGTAGATCCCATTGCTTTGGTCATTGATAGACCTTTGTCCATGTCTTCTTTGTCTTTGGTTGTGGCATTTACCTTCTTACCCCCAGCAGGCACTTCGCCGACTTTTCATTAATCAGCCCATCTTGTGTCTTCACATTGCTCTCAATAGCACCCCAGAGCTAGATATTGGCCCGTAGACTCTTGCTATCTTATGATATTGAAAACAGATTTTCTTGCAGCTAGTATCCAACTTCTCCTCGAGAAGCCTTTTTCCGTGGCGAAATTCAGGTCTCCCTTCTTTCTACCCATCTCTCTCGCTCATGAATAGAATTTTTGCAGTTTGATAAACCCAACGCACAATGGATTAAGCCGCTCTACATGATCCGTCACCGTATCTATATACTCTTTTGGATTTACCGGTCCCTTAGGGTCGGAAGCGATTTAGATGAAAGCACTAGATGAAAGCACGCTCGGCATTTACAACAAGAAGTAGTACCTACCTTTTTCTTTGCATGCCTTTTTAGAAATGGTAGTGTCGCGGGAGCTTTTCTCTGGCCGGATTTCCATAGTCTTTCCAAATCACGGAAACCTCAGATATAATTTTTTGCCCTAACTTCCAACGTAAGCAATTTAGGTTAATTTTTTGCAAACAAATAGCTACCCCAATGTGACAATAAATCCTTATGTCATATCCCTTTAGGGTATCTTCCCTGTATTCCATTAACTAACAATAAATCCGTATGCCATATCCCTTTAGGGTATCTTCCTTGTATTCCATCAACTAACAATACTCTTTCAAGGTTTACCCCAGTAAGGAGTTTTAATAATCTGCATTCCCATGTTTCACCATTAAGCCAAGTCATCTTTCCAATGATGTTTTAAAGCCACCATGTTTTATCATGTAATAATTACATACATTTAATAATAAAAAAAGCCTTCCTCCAAATTGCTTGGTGGGGGCCTATTTTTGCCTGATAATACAATACTATCAGTTTTGAGCAGTACTAGATAGCAACAAGGTGAGTAGGGCCTTGTTGCTAGGCCCCACCCACCAATATTGTTACATCTTAAAACCTGTACTGCAGAGCATTTCCAAGAAGTGAATCATGTCATTTACATTATATAGTATACCTGGAAAATCTTCTTTCAATAATACTCCCATCACGCTCATTTTAACATCCTTCCGTGCAAAGCCGCTGTTGCGTAATGTGTTCATTAAATCAAAAGATCTTTTGCTTTTATTTCGCACTAGAATGGGCATATACATATGGAACAACCTCGTGATATAATGACCTTTGATGCCCGGCCCATATGGTCCGCAAGTACTGGAAGCTTTAATAAATTTATCTACATGAAATGGTAACTTGCATCTTTTATCATATCCGCTAATTTCAAAAATACCTCTTTGATGGTCAATAACTTTGAAAGTAATGTTCAAGAAGTTACATTCAGTGCCAATAGGATAATCCATACCTTGTTGTGCAGTGTAGATTGTCTCATCCTTAATGCCCAAATGGTTAAGGTTGTAAATTGTCAGCTGTGATTGGCTTGAGAAGAATTCACTTAACTGTCCGCCATTGATAATATTTAGGTCATCAATAAACCTTGAAGCATATTGGAATCTGTGTATGTCACTAATTCTTCCAGCTTGCGCAAGCTTAAGTATGAAGCTTAGTTCAAACCAAGCTAGGTAGAGGTTACACCATGCAGGACTGCATGCAAACCCCATTGGAATGCCCCTGTTTTGTCTCCAAATTTTAGTATCCATTTGCAAGAAACAGTGTGTCAATAACCATGAGTTCATGCTTTTGAATTCCTGTCTGGTAATCAATTTCCAGCTCACATATTCCTTAGCACTGTGGGATCTAACCCATTTAATCTGTATTTTATCACTTTTAACTTTCATTATCATGTCAAAAACGTGGCAATCTTCCATCATATACTGCCATACCATATCTGTGATAGCATCCATTATCTCAATAATCCCATCTTCCCCATAAATAGGTATGTTTTCATAACATTTAGTTATGTCAGCAGAGAAAACATTATGTATCTTGCGCGGTATGTTTAAAACCACATCATATAGCGAATTCACTAACCAACATGCATTTAGGGGTTTCTTGCTCCATATTCTATATCTGGCCAAAGCTCTAACACAAATGTTAGGCCAACACTCAATGAAATTATTCAGGATAGCCGTGATAAGAGAGGCCAAATCTGAAAATATGGTATCATGGGCATTAGTCAGCCACCTATATTCACCCTTGTGTGCTTTGTATGTAGCCATTAAATATGGCAAATTCTTCTGTATTCCTGTATCCTTATCCAAAAATATCTGTATATCATTAATACATCTCATTTTGATGTCTTCAACTGATTCTATGCACCTTTCAAAATCATTACTGTTCAACCTGTTTATGGCCATGTCGTGGATATGCTTCTGGCATATGAAGGCAGCATTATTTGCTGCTTTGTCTAGGCCAGCAATATATAAGTTTTTGTTTAACCACTCAATGTTTTTTCTAACCTCAAGATCATTCCACAAATATCTTTTTGATGTCATCCTGTTCTTATATTCCACAATATCCATATGAGCATATTGCATAAGTGTGTCCATAATGTTTTTAATATCGTCATCAATGAGGTCAAGAAGCTCAAATTTATGAATAGCAAAAAACTGTTTGCAGGCAGCTTCAAATTCAGTCATGAATTGTTCAACACTAAATGAGTGATCAGGAATGTGGTTAAAGCCATTAGCAAATGCTTTTCTAAGTTTTTATCGTGAATAATCTCCAAGTCAATGGTTCTAATATGTCCTATCTTGGGATCAATGAATTTCCCAAGATTTGGATTTTTACAAGGACATTTAACATTGCTACCGTCAGCAAAAATAGCAAAGGGCTTGTAAACCTTATCTTTCAATTGGTCAATATACTTCCATGAAAAAATGGTTTTGTCTAGTAACTCAATGCCTCTGTCTTGCAGACATTCTTCTAATCCAATATAAAAATTCTTTTGATGTTAAATTTTTCCCAAGGCTTTGTTGAAGAATGTGAAATGTACTATATATTTCCTGTCATCTACTTTTTGACTCACCAAATGTAATTTTTTGTTTATGTCCCTGTAAGTAGTTCTGGTCCATTTATCAACAACCTACAAAAATAGCAGGCGTTAGTGTGCGTAGAAGAACATTCTATAACAGTTCATCAAAAGATAGAACATAATTTTATTTGAACTTTTCTATAGCAGTTCATCAAAAGATAGAACATAATTTTATTTAATATGGATAAAATCCAAGCCAAATGGCCAATGTTTATATAATATCCAAGACATTTTCAGAATATCATTCCTAGTTGGGAGATATCAAAAATTGAAGATTACCGGATTCCTCAATAATCTCTCTCATTTGGCATCATCACTCGAGAGGTAACCGGTCGTTCCATACTATTGTTTTCAATTTCACCAAAGTAGTATCAAGGTCCAATTTCGTTTTTCTTTGATCCACCGCTATTCTAGGTGGCATCTTAGGAGTCTTGATAGTATGGTTTGTACCAACATTTTTTGGATAAACAAACTTTTCGCATAAATCCAAAGCATGCTTTTGTTGGGGTTTTGCATATTCATAAAAGTAGCAGGTTTGATCATCTTCTCAAAGAATGTCGGCAACTTTGTTATTGCCAAACATGGCCTTTTAAATTCTTTTCAGAGTTTCAAAGATATGCTAGGGTCATATCCAACATGATTTTCCTAACTTCCAGATATCCAATATAAGCTATAACAGCAGGTTTTAGTTCTTGATTCAAAAATTTGGTCAAAGTGACCATTTTCATAATGGGTGAAGAATCTGGAAATAACTCATGCATGTGGTTCATTAAAACCGTATCCCCCCGTCCAGCACACACAATTGTGCACTTGCAGATATCATCTCTCCTCCGCTTATTTTTCTTCTTCTCACATTTGCATTTGAAGTAGGGACAATGAGTCCTCCACATACGCTTTGAGGTAAAAATCATCCCTATCAATATTAGGGAATGCCATGTGACCCTTCTCATTCAACTTGGATAGTATTATCTTTTAGGCGTGTTAGACCAAAGAAATCCATTTTAAAAGGTAGATTAACGCCAAGAGTGCTGAAAACCTTTTCAAGTCTTGTTGCAAAGCAGATTTTGCATATTTCACTTCCTCTTTGTTACTCCGGATAAAGCCATCCATGTCTCCACATTTATAGGAGCTTAGGGCTCCAAAATTTAAACCGGGTCCAAATGGTATGTGAGTAGACCACCGCTGAATATATTTCAAAAACTTTTTGTTCAATAAGAACGGGTAGCATGCTGAGTTGCTTTCGGGGTGAGGTTAGGAACTTCTTCCTCCATACTTGTATCTCCAATAGTGTCTTTTTTCAGTATTTTGCGCCCATCCATCCTGCAAGATCCGCCGGAAAACGGACAACCCCAAAATCATCATTACTTTGTAATGTGAGTAGTAATCTCATCCCTTTTGTTATCAAATGAGGGAATTATATCATTGGCTGCCTCCAGAGCTGAAAGCCCCAGCACAAATTTACTGGCCTGTAAATCTTCCAAGCAGGTCCGTTCATATAAAACACCGCCATATCAATAATAAAAGAAAGAATAATATCTTTAGCCTTAGTAAATTCAAAATTTACCATCTTCATCCTGGTATATACCTTAAACCAACCATTAAAACCTGTAAAACAACCGGAGATAATCTCTTATCATATAAGTTACATTCCTTGAATGTGATAAAGGAATGGATATCCTTGCCTTTGATACACGCTAGTATGTTTTGAACAAAAGAAAATTCGGGCCATCAATGTTACATTTGTCATATTGTAAAGCACAAAGCTCCTTGATCCGCACATTGTCATTACTTGGCTCATGCCCCTTATTCATTTCCTATAACATAAAAATGTTCATAATTAGAAACCCTATAGTAAGCAATAATGAAAGCTCAAAGCCAAACACCTATAAATTTTGTAACCATGATCAAGGTAATTGGTAAAACCAAAAACTCAAATTAAAATAAAAACCTTTAAACCTCGTCTAAGACAGATTTCAATCTATTTTAGACCTTTATGCAAGAACTAAAATACGATTCAACATGCAGTCCTTGTATTTAAATAGGTGATTTTAAACACAAGGCCAAGATCTGGTTACTACGAAATAACTGAACAATACTTTACTTGAAGAAACATTAGAACATGTAAAAATCAGGAATTTTATCTGTAAGAAGTATTTTCAAACAATATAAGACAGATAACCATATTTATCCTCCTTTTGTATGCTCAAGTCTTCAAGACCAATAAACCAAAAGAATTCACGCCATTGCTTATCTTCCATCTTTTGAACAAAACAATATAGGGAGTAAAAAGTCCTGTTACCTGCACCCAAAACAACAAAAACAAGCATTAATATGGTTGCCATGCTGAGGGTAGCAGGTGTCATGGGACTTTTTAGGTTTATGCCCCTTCACCCTGCTTGTTTCACAAATCTATCATGGGGTAAGGACATTTAAGCAGCAAAGACTGTTAGAAACATTTCACAAATGTCTACTGCTGTTCTAAGCAACACAACAATAGTTATATTCATAACTCAACTATGTTTTAGCCAAATGCTTTTAACAGGTGATCAGATCTGCCATACATCCAGATTACCAGTAGAATCCAGTTTAATTATATGCTGAACATATATTCATACCTTATAACCCAATAAACATAAATTTGCCTTGCCTATCTCATTCCTAAGTCTATATAAGCATCAGATCTTATTTCATATTTCTTACATCTTTTTATTGCAGTAAGCTATTCAAATTTTATAATCCTCTAAAAATACTTTTAACATTATGCGATGCCCCGATTTATACATTATACAAATGGAGAGCCATTTCGGTTTATTTATACCTTCACAAACATTACAAAGTCTTATTTCACATTGCTTTCTAGCCTAGACCATATGATTCAGGAGTGCATCTCAAATTCCAAGAAAAACATCCTTAGGAACATCCTAGCCATTATATTTTAAGGATTTAACTTAAATCATGCTGAAATATAAACCGATCGCTATATTCCTATGCATTGACATTAAGTTGGCTCAGAATTCCTGATTTATATTAACTTTTAAGTGGAGAGGCAATTCCAAAGATGCATTCAATTTAGAAACAGACCTTGCTACAACCTATTTCAGATGCTTACAAAAAAAAATTTAAGCTCAAGTCATTGCATCTTGTATATCCAAGTTAAAACAAATTAAACTCGCCCCGCCATTATGTAATAAAGATTATATGGATCTATCCCTTATGCAACTTTTAGCTTAAAACAAGCTAAGCTCTAGCATATTCTCGTTCTCGCATGTTATCTTAGCTAAATTCATGTATATTTTGCTCAAAAAGAATGATTACTCTATTCAAACCTCGAGTAGTGTGCTCCATTCCACCGGATTTGCCATGAAATTCGGCCCGAAGATGCTTTAGGCTTGTAGATCCCATTGCTTTGGTCATTGATAGACCTTTGTCCATGTCTTTTTTGTGCCGGGTTGTGGCATTTACCTTCTTACCCCAAAGTGCGCTTCAAATCTTCATTAATCAGCCCATCTTGTGTCTTCACATTGCTCTCAATAGCACCAGAAAGATATTGGCCCGAGACTCTTGCTATCTTATGATATTGAAAACAGATTTTTCTTGCAGCTAGTATTCAACTTCTCTCCGAAAGCAAGCCTCTTTTCGGGTGGCTAAATTCGTGTCTCCCTTCTTTCTACCCATCTCTCCGCTCATGAATAGAATTTTTTGCGGTTTGATAAACCCAACGCCAATGGATTAAGCCGCCTACATGATCCGGATCCAGATCTATATACTCTTTTGGATTTACCGACACCCTTAGGTCGGAAGCGATTTAGATGAAAGCACTAGATGAAAGCACGCCGCATTTACAACAAGAAGTAGTACCTACCTTTTCTTTGCATGCCTTTTTAGAAATGGTAGTGTCGCGGGCCGAGCTTTTCTCCGGCCGATTTCCATAGTCCGCCGGCGGAAACCACAGAGATAATTTTTGCCCTAACTTCCAACGTAAGCAATTTAGGTTAATTTTTGCAAAACAAATAGCTACCCCCAATGTGACAATAAAAATCCTTATGTCATATCCCTTTAGGGTATCTTCCCCGTATTCCATTAACTAACAATAAATCAGGTATGCCATATCCCTTTAGGGTATCTTCCTTGTATTCCATCAACTAACAATACTCTTTCAAGGTTTACCCCATGGGAGTTTTAATAATCGCATTCCCCTGTTTCACCATTAAGCCAAGTCATCTTTCCAATGATGTTTTAAAGCCACCATGTTTTATCATGTAATAATTACATACATTTAATAATAAAAAAAAAAAAAAAAAAAAAAAAATTGCTGAGCACCTTATCTTCCTTGCTTTCTTCTAACTCAGGCTCTTCGATCTGAAGCTTGAAGACATAGGCTACCTGCTCGCTCTTTATGCACTTGAGAGGCAAACCGCTACTAGACATACACCGCATGATAGGAACAACTTCCTTACCGTAATTTCTATGATTTTGCCGTTTAGCATAGTGGAAGGTCACCTTCCGCCTCCCACAATCAATGATGGCTCCCCGGGCTGGTCCAAGATACTCCATTCCTATTATCAAATCATATTTGCCGATGTTCATCACTTCGCCCTATTTGGATGTTGATCCACGCAAATCGATGTCGAATTTATCCTCTTTGCCCGGTGTCTGTCTCCTTTGCCCGGCTTGCTAACACCACGGGTCTCGCTTTGACTTCAACGCTTGAGCTTCAACATCTCAACCATTCTTGGAGACACAAAGTTGTGGGTGCTCCCTGTATCTATCAGGACTATAAAAGACTTGGCCTTGGCCTTCCCTACTGTGGAGATTACCCGATACTGATTTTCTGCTTGGTCTGAATCTATAGCTGCAAAGATATGACACTCACCCCCCGGAATGAAGTCGGTGCTTCCCGTCGTCGTCTGAGGGAGTCTCCCATCCACCCAACTCTGCTAATGCCACATTCATGACAAAGGGGCAGTTTGTTGTTCTGTGGCCTGGCTGGAAGCATCTGAAGTAGAGCTGTTTCTCAATGCACTCCTGCCTCTTCTCCTTAGGCATTGCTTGTAAAGGATCGCACCGCTTTCAGTAGTTTGACTCTTCTTGCCAGCGCTTATCTTTGAAGGATACCTGTTTTTCCTGGCGCTTCCCATAACGCCCAGCGATGGACCTTTTCGGTCCCGGACTAGCTGCTCTGGGGCTATAACTCCCCCGATGCTTTGCCCTTATCCCGATAGTATGCTGGCGTTTACGCCTTTGTTATGAGGGCGGATCCTTGCCAGGCTGACCGCTTTCGATTCGACATCCGATCTTGAGGGTTGATTGCTCTACCAGCTTCCTTATCTCATCGTTTAATCCCTCGATGTACCCTTCTTCCGCATGCATGGCGTTCACTCACTTCAGCTTTATAAAGCCTCCAGTTTCATGAACTCTTCTGTGTATTTCTGCGGACTTGTTGCCATCTTTGTGGTCGATAGAATTGCTCCATCATGTGGCATTTGTGCTCCCTTGGCACATAGTGGCGCTTGAATGCCTTTTGAAAATTTCTTGAATCGCAGAACTATCCTCTCAACAACCCATGGGCCTTGGCATAGCCTTTCCACCATATCCTGCTGCTAAGGTTGGTCAGCCTTTTGTCTTTGTCCTTCATTCCGTATGCATTCCCATATTCCCTCATCTCGTCCGCCGGGCCTCTCGCATCCATGCCCTCACCGACTCACACCGAGAATTGTTCGAGGCTTTCTTGCCTTCCACACATTGCTCGGTCGCGAATCTACTTTCTTCGGTAGTCACGAGGTCCTTGTGTCCCCGAAGCTGCCTCTACGGTCCTGCACCTGTTCCACCTCTTCCTCGCATCGAGTCCTAATCAAGCTTGTGTCGAGGGATTCCGTGCTGGGGACCTCCTTCTCTTGCTCTTCTTCTTATCCTTTATCGCTTTTCGAGGTGGTGCTTCAATCGGGCGTTGTGGTCTGCCCAAGCGCCGCTTTTGCTGCTAATAAGGCCTTTATCTCTTGAAGATCAGATCTCATCTGTGACATCTCCTCTTCGAGAGTCATGGGACCGAATTCTTCGTACAGGTTCCTTGCTAGGTGTTGTCTGGCCGGGGTCTCTTCATCTCTATGGACTTGCCGGTCTTGTTCAACTGTTCCTGGACCTCTAGCTGCATACACAAGTAGATCGTAGCCTTACGGTTAGCTTTGTTTGTTTTATTGCATTATATGTGTTTGCTGATATAGTTGTGGAAACAAAATACATCAACAAAACATTGAAAATGCCAAACAAAATGTATTTATATATATATACAAGTTACGCACCGATGGGGTGGTGCAAATGAGGGGTAGGCACAAGCTCGATGTCGCAATAAAGCAAAGTAAATGAGCGATGTGCCCTTTTTTTTTACTTGAGAATGTTGCTAGGATAGCATGAATTTCTACCTAATTAATATCGTTCCATAATAAATCAATTGCTAGTACACATTATTAGGTCCTGGGTTGGAAAAGTTAGGGGTTCACATTGTTGCATATCAAAGTGAAAAATACAAAGTTAACAAAGTAATTTCTAGTAATTGAAATATGCCATGGAAAAGTATGTAAATCGTGTGGTTGGTATGAGCCACAAAATCAGTTGGAGGCAGGTGGGTGGCGAAGTTTGGGTTGCCACATGGATAGAGCCAAGATGGTATGAGCCACAAAATCAGTTGGGGGCAGGTGGGTGGCGAAGTTTGGATTGCCACATGGATAGAGCCAAGGGTGTGCAGGTGACAATAACATTTATTTGCTGGAATTTTGGCCTTATAAAATTTCATAGAAGATACATGGTACACTTCAAGTACGCTAGTTATACTCCTAGCTGAAACAACATCAGTAAAATCCGAGGAGCAAAGAGAATTGGGTTCAAGTGAAGGAAAGGAATGCTTCATTGAAATAGGTTCCTTTGCCATGTCGTGTGAGTCATATGCATGTTCCACAAGCAGATCCATTACACTCTTACCTCCAGGTCCAAACACAAATTCCTTTACTCGTCCCTTCCAATGCGCTGAACAATCTGACTGTCTAGACCTTTTCACACTATGGTAACCACCTGCAACAGGCCTCATTGTCACCCATGAACCAATTCTGATATGGAGCTTTTCCCATTCATCTTCTTCATTCTTGTTATTGCATAAGAAAATAGTCGTTGCTCCTGATCTTGGCATCTGAAATGGCAAAAGAGACCCTGAATCAAAACCCTAAATCAGAAAGAAATCAAATGCCAAAACTAGATTAGATTATTACCTGGTCTGCTTGATCGAGTTGAGGCTAGAAACTCAGGCTGATCGAGAACCCTAAACCAAGGATGCTGATATGAAACTCCAAATTGGGAAGTATGTATTTTTGCATGTATTAACTATTGTATGCTCGATGCCATGCATTGTAGTTATTTCAAACCTTACCTAAACAAGATTCCCAAATATCTAACATATCTTTAGGGGATTTCTTGCACTACTTTCTAAATATTTGGGGCATTCCCTTAGCCATGTAGACATGTCGTTTGAACAAAAAGCAAGCCCCTTATTGGTGGGTTGCAAAATCTCATGTAAGATATTGAGCATTTTTTAAAAGAATATCAAAGGACCCCATATTTTCTCAAATGCCACAACTAAATGATGTGAACTAAGCCGAATCCTGCAAATAGCACGCCTTTTTGGATAGAATATTTTTCCTCAGGTGCCCTGCCAATTCCAAGATGGTGTTAATATTCTGCTTATACAAAATCATTTTGTCTTGGGATGCGACCACTTCTTATGTACTTTCTTGTATATTCATTGTCTTAAATCGGATTCTACTAAGATTACTTCATCCCATTGCATATCCCATTTATTGAGCTACTTCTTGATATCTTGAAACAATCTATTTTCCTTGCTGGCTAACAAAGCCCTGTGCATAATTATAGTGTCATCCATGAGTCACTAACCTTAAAATACGTAATGCATCTAAGGATCGCTTTCCCTTCCAGAGGCATGAGACCACATTCTGCTAACATAGAGGTGTTTGCACTTTAACTCCCAATTTCAGTCTCAAATTTTTTTTAAGACCTATTCAATGTCATCCCATAAGCATTGCGACAAACTTGGTCCCCAAATTTCACACCCATATAAGACTATATGCCCTGCACAAGCGACTGAAAAAGTCTCATCTTAAAATGCCATGACCAAAGGTGTGTTCTCCTACACATGCTCTGCAATGCATATAATGCCCTTTGTCTGGCATCAATTCGTGTATGGTGCATGCATTCCATCTATGATTCCTGCTAAATACAAGACCCAAATATATATATGAATCACACATAATTACCACACTCCTCTTATATCTGAAAATGTTTAAGTGCTCTTACTGTCAAAATGCTCGTTCAACCAAACCTTCCAAGTGTTTTTGCATATGTTCCTTACAACACGCAAAAATGACATCTTTTGCATACATTAGTAACTGGATCACATACCATGTATTTCCGTTCCTCCTGGACAATTCTCAAGCAACCAATCCTCTGGACCATCAATAAAAAGCCCAAACAATATGGGGGATAGCGGACATTCCTGTTTCACCCCAAGATTGACATGGTCCTGGGTGTCCAATGAAACTGGTAAAAGATAGTTGCATCACTTTTTCATAGAGAACTCAGACAATATCTCTAAACTCCTTCGGCACATTCAACTTATCCAACCTTCCCACACGACACTTGACTCTGCATGCTTTTGATTGTGCTCTGCTCAATTACTGATCTTTTTTTTAAAGACATGGCAAAAAGCATAGAAAATAAACTACTTATCATAATGGTTCGATAATTTTTTGCATCGTTCCTCGCCCGACCACATATATGGGAACCACCCTGTTCAGAAGTGGAAAATCTGGCCTCATAGCCATTGTAAATGTTTTTGCAACTAAAGGATGGATATAAGCATCGGCCCACTTTAGATGTTATGTGCTTAAGACAAACACATCATGTGCTCTCTCCCACCTCCTAGGGAGGGACAGAGAGAGGGAGAGGCATTTGCTACATGCATGACGAGAGATAATGAGAGACGGATGAGAGATAAGGGAAGAGATAGATTTTGTACTCTCCCCTTCAGAACCATATTGCCCCTAACAACAATTAGGGGCGTTTTCATTATATTTTCGCCATATGGTATTTTTAAAAAAAAAACATTAAAGATTACTTTGGGAGGGTAAAGTATTCGTTGGTCGATTTTCTCTGTGTGCCTCGACCCCTATGTGCCTGCATCATTGCATAGGCCTGTTCATCCTCATGTAATCCAGGTAGGCCGTATTATCATGCATCATCCTAGTTCAACACAGCACAGGTCACAGTCCAGCAATTTCAGGTTATCCAAGTTTTAAAGTTGGCAGCCACCTTAGTACAACTTTATGCGGCTCCCACTCGCCAGAAAGTACAACAAAGGCCGAATCCTTGGCATCTTACCTCAGAAATCCCCGGCACGTTGTATAAGTGAAAGACTTTACTTGCAGTTCAATTGGGCTGGAAAGCTGCCGACGCCGTAGCGGAGGCATGCTTGATGTACGACTGTAAGTAAAATCTTTTACTCAACGTGAAGGCAAGTTAGAAGAAATTCAGGCAGGTAAAAAAAGGAGAACCGTGAGTAAGAACAACAAAATTGCAAGTAAAATACAGCAGAATCGCATGTGAAACTCAGAATTACACAGTAAGAATCGCAGAACAACAGGTAAAATACAGAGCAGAGAGTTTTGAGCCCGTTCAACAAATTTAATTAACATTCTGTAAAAGAAATGTTGCCATGTGGCGCAACATGGTTGGCTCCGTGGCCTGAATTTCTTCTAACCTGCCTTTACGTTGCCTCTCTTTGCCCCAATACCCTACAGAAAAAGGAGTATGGTTTGAATTAGATACGTGACAGCCATCATTAGTTTCGTTGGTTCATAGGCATTGCTAGCTCGGCTTATACCTCACAGCGTCAGTTTCGCAGGGCCACAACATAGCCTCGGCAAGCCCATTTCCACCAGGCTTAGATTGTGTTCTCCCAGCTTTTTCCCAACACATCTTATCTCTCCAGATCTGTCCCTTCCCAGTTTGATTAATTCCTCCAGATCTAGTACTTCCTGGTTCGTAAATCCCTTTGATTTGTTCCTCCCCACTTCATTTTATCCCATGAAATCGGTTCCTTTCCCTAGAATATGACTCGTAAGGCCAGAGAAATGGCGAGAAGACTAGCGAAGACTAAGCCTTGCCCACCACTAGATCCTGCATAGGCCCCTTATCGGACTCTCTAGTGTAAAGGGAGAGTCTGATAATTCTAGGAGTGATAAATAGTTATCAGTACTAAGAGATAATTAGTTATCAGCTCGATAAGGTGATTATCGATCTTTGCCTCGGCTGATAACCAAAAATGCGTGGCCTCCGCACCCCTCCGCGCATTTTGGTTATCAGCCCACCAATAACCCACCGTCCCCCATCTATACCTACTACAATCTCGGGCATAGATGCCTTGTGAGATCCTTCCCTAGTAGCTCCACTGAATACAGTTTCTGGCATGCTTCAGAGGATTCGACGTGCAATTAATTTTAGAAAGACCTCTGTACATTTTGCCTTTGGGAATCTAGAAGCATGTTCTACAGCTTCTTGAACTCCTGATGGCGTCCGTGCGCCTTCCTAGTTCTCCACAACCACCAACCACATCTGCAGACAAACTCCGAGTAGATGCCATGGTACAAAGCGCGGCAGAGATATCTCCAAGCACGTTCTGAGTAGGCGCCATGGTACAACCTGAAGTGGAGACTGTATCGCTACCATATGTTGATTTAGATATTGACATGCAGGATGGAGCTTCAGACTTTGCATATGGACCAGAAGCCATGACCTTAGATAAGGCACAGAGTGCAAATTTACATCAGCCCAAGCAGGCCTGATCGAATTTGCGTCTTGTGGGGGTTGAGGATGCATGGATTCCACCCAAAAACATATAGATGCAAAAATTCAAGAATGCTAGATGCAAGGCATAAAAATTCATAACTTTTGAGAAGCGAAGGTTCTAGAATAAGGTAGACTATAGGTTTCAAGTCATATGTTTCACATTATATGAGCCAATAAAAAGGTTCAGAGGATTAACAAGGGAATATCTAACTAGCATAATTGGTACCAAAATGTCTCTCAACATCTGAAACATCTCTCAGCATACGATCTATCCAGCAACTACTAGATAATTATCAATATACAACAATAGTAATATTCGACACTTTAAAATATTGGGTTTAAATAACCTTAAGTGCAAGTGATACTAGATAGTTTATGCAAGAAAAAGTAGGGAAAGAAATCAATGTCATGTAATGACAAGAAAATACATGTTTATGAGATCAATGACCAGATAATCCAATAATGTTAGAGTAGGGTACGAATTTGCTTATGAGAATGCACAATAACTTGCTAGATACATCATGTAGCACAGAGAACACAGAGACCAAGCTCATACACTTCATACAAACTAATTAAACGAAGGAATGTGAATGTGCTGAATACCTCCCCTTAACCCAGACTGGACAACTATCTATGGCCTTGTGGATAACTTAAACGGATTTACAAGAAGGTTCAGCAATCAAATAGATGCTTAAATGACTAAATGATATGTTATTTCTACAAGATTTACCTAGCGAAGAACTAAATCACAGCATAGTTCATGAGATAAACAAAAAAATGACGTGTGAAAGTGATGGAGCCAAAGGATGTCGCGAGAACCACGTACCTTGTTAGGGGAAGAAAGCAAATAATCAAACTTTGTTCAAGAAAATATTGCCATCGATCTGAGCCCTTGGATCGAGATTCTAGAGGGAGCGAGCATGCATGTCTTGCATGCATGCATTGCATGCCTTCTTTGGTTGGGAGATTGCTATATTAGGCGGGGTTCTTCATCAACGTCTCATCGGCGCTTCCTCTTCTCTCCAGCATCTTTATTCTCTATTCTTTGAAACCATGCGGGGAGGGGCTTCTCCCCGCTTAGATTGACCAATTTGGCGCTTTTTCATGCCGCGGCATGTCCTTTCGCCTTGCCTCATCTTTTAGCCATAATCCTTTTTGAATTTCGCCCCCGATCCCGCTTTGATAAGGAAGTTCTCTTCTATTCGAGAGTTTTTGTCGCTTTTCATGCGAGCTCCATTCTAGAATGCCATCGATCCAACCCTGACGAGATTCTAGAGGGAGCGAGCATGCATGTCTTGCATGCATGCATTGCATGCCTTCTCTCGGTTAGGAGATCACTATATTAGGGCGGGGTTCGTGATCAACGCCTCACTCCAAGACATTATTCTCTATTCTTTGAAACCCACCCTCCCCTTAATTGTTTAATGTATTTATCGCCCGGCATGCGTGGACCAGCCCCTTCTATTTGAAGAGGTTTTTTTTTTGTTGTCGTGGCACGCTGCGGATCAACCCTCCACTTTGGAGCTTTGTTTTGTCACATTTGTTCTCATGTTGGTGATGTGCGTGTACAAAGGTTGGCAAGCTGTAGCGCTTTCAACTTCTCCATTCGTGGGTTTTGGGAGCTGGATTCTCAAATTTTACGCTTTGTCCAAGCCCCTTGCCAACGGCTTATCACTAGGGTTTTTCCTCGAAAACTCAAAAGGGCGAGGTTCCCAGTGATAAGCTTTCGGCAGGTACACAAACAAACATTTATTAGCCTTGTATAATTGGACGTTCCCTTTATTTTTCTTCGTGGGTAGTTCGCGTGTGCGCGGCTACACACTATCCACCATTGTAGAAAATCTGTGAGATGAATGAGAAGCCTATCTATCTGGAGGTTTTTGTCCTTTTTATGCGAGCTCCATTCTAGAATAGAACCTTATCAATAGTTATGCAATCTGGCAATTTTTTAAAGCTTTTAATCCACGAATAGTATCTTACAGGTGCCAAAATGTTTTTTAAGAGCATTAGTCTAAAGACTCTCTTCTGAAAGCAATGGATCAAACCGAGAAAGATATAAGCCAACTACACTGTGATGTTTCCCTAGAATACAAGGTATGAATAGGTGTATATCCTAGGTACATCATCATACAAATCTACAGTAGTAGACTTGTATGCACCTAGTGCGGGGGCATGGCCAAGTTATTTATATAACTTAACCAACCTTAGGAGGGAACCCATTTCCACATGGCTTCAGCCTATAGGTGGCACGTCTATTGAAGCAAAATGGCCCTCATGTGAACCCTAACACATAAAAGGCCAGACCCTAAACCTAGGTGACTTTTGGCTCCACCAGCTTCTGATCCACTAGAAGCCATCCTCATTTACTTATGCATTCATTAAATAAAGAATAGTGCTGACACCCCTGAATGTAAAAAGTGTCTCACTAGCATGCACCCATGTTTCTATAAGAAAAAGAAACTCCATGTCCTTTGCTACATAATGTATACTATTCACCTTCTACAAGAGGAACCACGATAATTCTAAGACACCATACAAAGACACAATTCCTAATTCAAGTATAGGAGCGTCATGTGGGTGCCAACCTGAGTGGCACTAGTAGTAGTAGCATTCTTAGATAACGAAGCAACATTGACCACAAGAGCGGCTATCAAGATGGACTAATCAAGAACATGTGTGTGTAACATGTGAGTGAATGACAAAACACATAGCTCACTCGATTGAGGCCAATACATTGATCCTTGCCTCTTATGCAAGCTTTCAGATATAAATAGCTTGGACATAGTTAAAAGAATAAGTTATTACAAGAAAAAAACTGACCCTACTCTGACCCCTTAGATCAGGCTATGAAACGCATTGAGTCATTGCAGCTATTCACATGGGTATGCACATAAACCGAGAACTGGATCATATAGATCAACTAATAAACCAAGAGAATCTAGAGTTTATGAGTGTTATCAATTGGATGTTTTAGAAGTTGAACATTGTATACTTCAAATTTGTCACACATATATGTTTTTGTGTACGTCAACTATGTCCCCATATGGCCGCCATAATATCTTACATTTTAGAAATGTTGGCATAGGTTTTCCCTCAGAAACCTTTAGGATAAGGGTTTCTTAGTCCACACAGTGATGAGCTTGTTGTATTCCATCCTTGAGTCCCATAGAACATTTGATCTCTATGGACAGTAAAAATTGATCCAATTCAATTCTCAAAGAATAAACATAATGCATCTTATTTATACTATGGAAGTTGCACATTTGACTGCATGTGAATAAGGGTTCTTGACCCAATTTCATGCATATACTTAGGAGTTACGAGGGTCTTTAACCATTTAGTTAGTGTAAATTTTCTTTAGTAGAGATCAAAGTTGTCTTTTGTAAATTCATATATAGGGGGTTTTTCGCCATCCCCCAACGAAGATGGTATATCCCATTATTTGGAAGTTCAAGCTACGAAATTCAATGAAATATCCTATGAGTTCAAGTAAAGTATAGTTATAACACTAGATATGCTCTTTTCATTTTCCCCTCCTTTAAAAATTGTAAGGTAGACGAGGTATGTAATGCAATCTCACCTTCACTTGATTAATGTTTATCTTTCTATAGTAGAGATGAGTTTGGGAACCACATCAAATAGTTATAGGTTTTTGGTACATTCACACGGGGGTGACTTCGGGCATCGAGAGCTGTTGGATGGGCATATTTGTCCTTTATTCCTCGATCTAGACCGTACATAGCGGCCCTCATTTGTGGGGTATGCTTGTACAATTTTTTATATACGGTACATTGAGGTTTGCAATATACTATAAGGTTTGGGGGAATTTACTGAATGGTGTTGATTTTATACATGTATTATATGATTTTAGGGGCTCTTGCTGCCCTATATCACCCCCCGTGTGAATATGCACCCAAACCAAAGGGGTTTTCAGGGGAATTTATAATTTAAATGTGTTGGATGCAATGGTTTGTGTTAATTAATTTTAAATGGTAGTTATGTGTTGGTTGTTATGTTATAAAAAAAATTTGGGCCCTTCGGGGCCTAACAAAGAAGCAGGGAAATGGAACAAAATAGCAAGAATCCTCATCTAGGTTGAGTTGAATGGCATGGGGAAACACATAATTCACCTAGTCTCTTTGCTAAATGTAAAGAAAAAAAAAGGAAAAAACTACGACAATGTATAATAATAAAAGAGCAAGAAGAATGAGTAAAGAACCAAGTTGACAAACAAAGAATGGTATAGAAATGGAATTTGATTCTTCACCACAACATTGTATCCTGTATATGAATGGCATAAAAGCATAATCTGTCTCTTCATCACAATAGCTATAAAGAGCAACTACAATTTTTAAAATAGTTGTGCACCTAATTCATGTGCATGAAATTCCTGGGTGGAGCGATGGCTTATAGCCATAGTAAACTTGGTCTGGAATTTGAACCCAGAGTTTAACCATCCATTATGATATGAGTTGAATATAGTGCTACATAAGTTAACAGGGCTGGACAATTGCACCAAAATAGAGTGTTTGGAAATAGTGTTTGAAGCTACATTCTGCATAAGAAATGTCTCAGGAGACCAAACAAGAATATAATTACTATCGTCTATCAACTGCAAAGCAATAATGAAAGCTACACTTACTGGATATGTAGCATTTGGAGCCATCAGCTTCTCGTTCCATTAAATTGGCGACTGGCAAGAACAATTTGACTTGCAAGGCAAAACACATCATGTTATCACCTGAGTGCATGAACATGTACTAGCATCCAATACCTAGTGGAAAACATGATGGGCTTGCATATATCAGTCAAACAGCAGGGGTAAAAAACGATACACTTGAAAGCATATAGATGGCCAAAATTTAAAGCAGATGACTATTCTTGCAATTGACTTTTAGTGGCGTAATAGGCCTCTTTTGGAAATGTAATGCATGTTGCAACTTGCAAAGCACGTCCATATTGATCCAATGACAGCAGGAAAGATATGGTGAATCCCTTTTTCTTCCAAGCCGTTGACAAAGCCAAAAGTGCAGCTTAACTTTGACGTTTTCAAAATTGTTTTCCATTTGTTTTCTATGTACCTGGTTTGTTCACCTTGAAACATCTGACTGATATGTTCCTTCAACTTGGGCTCCTGCAGAAGAAGGATTTGGCGTGAAGCAATTAATAGTCCTACCCAGGTTGAATCATTTTTTGTGTATATCAAACTGAGGACCATTTTCTGTGTATACTAGATTGTACCGTCTACAGCCTGCTGAAAATCAAGTAAACCCTGGCAAACCTACCGTCAGGCATCTAGAATAACAATTTATGGTTAACAATTGATGTAAATATCCAAAATTAGCCATTATTTTTATCATGAGAAAAACCATAAACCTAAGGTAAGTACTGTTACTGTAAGAAAGCTTCCAAATTACACGGCTGTTCCATCTTTCTTCCTCCTATTTACATTTTGCTTGAATGTTTCCAAGAATTGTGTCTCTCTAAAGAATCTTCGCTAAACTTTAAGATTAACTACAAATCTACAGCTCAAATACATTGATCCATCTTCAAAGCCGCTCATCAGTACTTGGCTACTGCATCAGACTCTTTGCCGCCCTCTGATGCCGAACAACGATTCTTTTGGAGAATCTGGTATTCTTTGCTTTGAATGAGTTCAAATACCCTTTAATGATCGCCCAAATTCGGCACCAAATTCGTCCTGGCTCGTCCAAATCCATTCCACGAGGGGAATTCTGCAGACTTCTGACCAAAGGGAAAATGAGATTTTTCCATTCCAGTGGCCTGGCTAGCCACCGTTCTTACAAAGCAGTAGAAACCAGGGCAAAGTCAAAAACTTAAAAAAACATTTGAAACCCTAAAACTAACAGCTCGACATCTTCATGTAACTTTGAGATGTGAGGAAAAATAAGAATAAAAGAATTATGAGAGGGTCGATCTTGGCCATTGGAATGGCTTGGGAGAAATTGGATGGCACAAAAATCATAGAAACATGGGCCAAACTATAGCAGAGTGGAATTAAAAGATAAAAATATATGTGTACTCTAGATGTACGCATTAGTACACTCCACACACAATAGAAATCCAAATCATAGTAAAACTATTGCAAAAAATGTACAAAAATATAAAAAAGACCCCTGTTATTATGCTAGATATTCTAAATGAATTTATATTTGTTAACTTTTGTCATTCTTCGCAAAGGTCATGTGCCTTGTATTTGAATATAATCACATTCCTTGTCAATCTAAAAGAACAAGGAGGGGGAACAAGTGAAATTCTTCCATTTACAAATGTCAATGTCTACTCCTATTCATAAACTCCCTTGGCTGCCATAAAAGTTCAATTGACATTGACATCTTTCCATCTCTTACTCCAATTCTTGAAATTTGTGGTAATAAAATGGAAAAGTGCAAGGCCAAACACGCAAAGCCTTTATTAGATTTATGATATGTAGGCCTACTATGGATCGTTATTCATTCATTTTTTCCTCTTTGTCTTTCCCGTGGACGTAGAAATTCTATCTTACTATCTTTATTTACTATCTTTATGTTTATTCACAATCAGGATGTGAACAAGAGGATTATAGGACTTCGGACTTGATGGATCCCATCAGACCAAATCAAGGCACCACTGAGAGAAGAGTTGGAACTTTGGCTGAGAGCAGTGACATTCACCTGAAATGTCAATGCAGGGCTAAGGTCTGAAAATACAAGCACATCAGGAGTGACTGTAATGTTCATAATACCACTAGGAGCCACAACCTTGGCAAAGTAAGTTGAAGCAACACCACCAACATTGGTCACCCTTCTTGTGAACATGCTAGACACCACAGCTCCTCCTGATGCACTCACAGAGAACACAGCAGTGAAGGATGGATAGTTGAAATCCTCCGACCGCGGCCTTGCTGCCGGGCATGACGCCGAGAAATCCTGCGTCACCGCCCAAATCTGCAACCTATTGTACCCCTGGCTGCACAAGAAGTTGATGTAATCTTGTGTTGTAAGATCATACACAAGTCCAGGAGATAGAGCCTGTTGTGGGTTTACATGGCCTGATCCATATGCAAATGCATCAGCCAGTTGGCCTGTAGATGCTTCAGAAATATTTGCCCCTGTGTTATCAGTTATGTAAGCAGTGGTCATCATGGCAGATTTTATCGCAGCAGGGCTCCAATCAGGATGAGCAGCCTTGATCAGAGCAGAAATTCCACTTATATGAGGGCATGACATGGATGTTCCTGAAATTATATTAAAATTAACTCTTGTCTGATCATTTTCCACATCTGATGGTGAGGCATTTCCTGGCCATGCTGCTAAAATGCTCATACCAGGAGCAATTATATCTGGTTTTAACACAGCAGGAGTGATCTTGTTAGGACCTCTAGATGAGAAGAAGGCCACCTGAGGAGCAGGTTTTGATCCTATAACTGTTCCATAGAAGTTGATATTTGCAGTAGGGTTTGTTGTTGAATTAATATAGTTCTGTAATGCTAATCCATTTGAATAACTGACTGTAATTCCAGGAATTGTGTATTTTGCAGGAAATGCAGTGTTACCTCTTACTGAAGGCATAATGGCTATAATTCCCAGACCTCCTGCATTTGAAACTGCAATTCCCTTTGCAACTGAGGTAACATTTCCACCACTTCCACACAGAACTATTTTTCCTTTAATTAAACTAGGATTCAAGTACTGGGGTAAGCAGAGACTGACAAAAACAAGTGGTATCTGACCTGGTAAGCCTGCTCCAGTGTAAAAAGACTGGCCAGAATAATTCAGCCCATTTCCAAGAACTACAGCAGCAGGAAAAACTCTATCCAAAGTGCCAGCTCCAACTGTAGCAATCCAAGGGGCAGAGTTAGAAACAGACCAAGGACTTGGTCCACTATTTCCTGCAGAGGCAGAGACAAAAACACCCTTTTTGATGGCACCAAATGTGGCAATGGCCATGAGATCCAGATAATAAGCAGAAGGAGGGCCACCCAATGAAATGGAAATAACATCCACACCATCTGAAACTGCCTGGTCAATGGCAGCCAAAATATCAGAAGATGAGCACCCATTTTTCCAGCATGCTTTATACACAGCAATTCTAGCCTTGGGAGCCATTCCTCTGGCAGTTCCCTGTGCAAGGCCAGACATGCTTGCATTTAAAACATAATTTCCTGCTGCTGTGGATGCTGTGTGAGTTCCATGCCCTTCATCATCCCTTGCAGATTTGTACTCTAGGCTCCAATTCACCCCTGATGCTTGGTATCCCTGATAGTAATATCTTGCTCCAATTAACTTCTTGTTGCAGCTTGAAGCATTAAATTCTGCTCCAGTTTCACATATTCCTTTCCATTTTAATGGCACTGGTCCTAGTCCTGTATCCATAAAACTTGCACTCTCTGGCCATATTCCAGTGTCCACTACTCCAATAATTGCCTCGCTGCCATAGTCAGACTGTGGCCATATACCTGAAGTTGAATTTAAAGATAAAAATTCTGGAGTATGTGTTGTGTGCAAATCCAATAGCTGATCTTCAAAAATTGACACAAATCCGGTCAGTTTGTGGAGTGCTGAAACTTGGGCTGGAGTCAACTGGGCTGAAAATCCGTTGAAAGTGGTGTTGTAGACATGGATCAATTTGGTAGCAAACATGGAATACCAGAGGTGGGTATGGGAAAAAACTGCAGGCATTTTGGTGGCATCCATTATGACCTCAAGTCCGGCGACGAGAGGGAATGGCAGAAGAGATAAGAGCAGAATAAAGGGCAGCAGGCCGCTGCATTTTTTGGTCGGATCCATTCTGAAAGAATTGGTTTGATTTGAATGGAACGGAATGGAATGGAATGGAATGAAGAGGTCCATCTGTTCTTATCTCCTTATATTGCAGTGAATTAGCATACGTCTGCACGTCGTCTTGATGCTTCCTTGAACATCCTTTAGCACGTCGTCGTGGCGGCTACTTATTCATCACGTTGACACAGTAAACGACATAGACTACTAAGTGTGTTTAAGCGTCCCAATATTTTATCTTTTCACTTGTTTGAGTGTCATGTTGCAATATCCTGCTTACCTCTTGAATAAGTTATGTGGTCAATAAGAAGAATATCTCTAATATATAATTGTAATATGGCCGATAAGGGGGCTGCTTAAATGAAGTTCATGTATGTTTATTTCTATGTTTAGGAATGCACACGTGTGGGCACCAAAAAATTTAAGAAGAGCGGAGGTCTTTCTAGAAACTGCTGTTGCGACTCTGTACCATCTCGATTCTTCTAGAAGCATATGGTTTCATCTTTGTGCGCATATAAAGGGACGCAAAGGTGTAAGCGTCTGTTTGTTCGTTCTAGAATTTGTTAAACAAGCAAGCGGGTTCCTGGCCTATTTCCGTGGCGACCATCGATTGATCTAAGCCTCCCTAAATTTTGTTTTTCCTATCCCTAAGTTGATCGTCGTTCTGAGATAGATTTTTAGAGGTACATACTGGGTTTTTCTTAAGGAGCAATTAACATTGCTTTCAGAGAGCAATTAGGATTACTTTAAGTATCATGCATCAGAATCCTTGAGGCACAAGAACTGTTTAGCAAATATAAAGTAACAGCTCATGGACTAGATTTGCTTATTTTGTGGCAAGGGCTCTAGGCCCAGTGCGGGAAAATACCTTCGTTTATTGCCCGATGTGTAGCAATGCATCCGCACCACACAATCGGAGATCAAGGGCGGGATAATGCCACGCCGTCGGGGGCTGAAACTAAGACTACCCCTGCCTTGGCGTTTCAGCTATGGCGATTTCTGCCAATTTCTCAGCTCCGGTTATGGCGCTCTTGATGCATGCCTTAGCTCTTGCACGTCAGCCTGGAATGGGTTTCTTCATGAAGGTGCGGTAAACGAAGGGGGAAGAGGCGCGACCATTTGGGATGTCCTTAGCCATGTTCCAGATGCTTGATTTAAATATGCTAAAGAAATAAACGAAGGGAAGTGCTTAACAAATTGGGGTTTATTTCATTTTGCAGGGAAGGTTGAAGACATGAACAATGCAAATATTGCAGTTGATCTGTGTCGCAAGCTCAAGGAAAGAGATGCCACAGATGTCTTTAACGGGGCAAGATTTCTTCCAAACACAAGCCTTATGGGGTCATACATGTCATTTCCTAAAGAAAGTTCCAGGTTCTTTTAAGCGATGTTGTAGTCAACACGGTTGTAGCCAGAGGCCAGATAAAATCTATAAGAACCAGGCCAATATTACCCAACAGTTTATGATGCATGCACGGGTTGCTTGCCCCTCTTTTGGATTAGTTAAAAGCATAGATTATGAGGAGACTATTGCTCCTCCGATATGAAAGTTCGGTATCCTCCTAAGATCGATCCGCCTCTTTACTAGTTTTATCAAAACATGGAAAGCGCAAGGGATGTTGCAAGTTACGTTCTCAGATCAGAAGGTTGGGTACCCAAAAAGTTCCAGGCAATGCTGCAATATTTGGATCCTGGAAGTGAGGCAACTAAGAAGGCATTAGCTGGATATCAAGACGTCACGTAAGGCTGCCTAAAGTCCATATAGTTTCCAGGGGCAGTGCTGCAATATTTGGATCCTGGGAAGCCATGGAGCCAAAGCCACGCTGCCGAACGTCTAGCTTCAAGGAATATTTGAAGCTAAAACAAAACAGGTATTCAGCTAGGCTGCCATGAAAATGGTATTGGAGTAATCGTGATTTTTCTATACCTTCGTAATCAAGTATATGCCATGGCAGTTATGTGAATGTATCTCTAGTACTGACAAATCCTATTATTTTGTCACATTCTTGCAGGGTATTGCATAACCAGCTAAATATTCACGATACGACTATGCGTGTGCTTTTGGTTTCAGTTTGGGTAAAGCATGAAAGGTTCTATGCAGGGAGTTTCTTTTTATGCAAGGAGGGAAGAACTGTCAAGTTGCTTATTTGGCCTTTAATGTTCACTTACAAATGCAAATATATTCTCATCCGACTTAAATTGCTTATTCATTTTTGATATTCAACATATTCCTTGCACTTGCATCGATAGTGTATTCAAATCTATTTCCATTTTCTTAGCCATTCGATAGTCATAGTTTTTTTTTTTCCGTTTTAATATGGCAATTAAAGATGTGGATAAGCTTATGTAAAAGCAAGATGATAGAAAGGTACAGAGGTACACATTACTGAACAAAATCAGTGCACGTATTTAGTTACACTACTTTTTGACACCATTTCTTTTGTTACAATATTTTCATATACGTTGTCTAAGCAAAATCATTTGATGCGCAAATCAATCAATATTTCAAACAGAGATATAAAGACTATTATGGATCCCTCAGGTATTTCACATCATCGTCGTACAAGGTAAGTACATGGACAAGAAAAGGCAAAAGATCGTTATACAGAGAATCAATCCAATTGATTAGTCAACTGAGTGCAAAACTCTAGTGGACAAAATAGCTAGTTTAAAATCATCATCAGCTGTTCCATGGTAGACCGCTCGAGTATTCGAACCTTGAATGTGCCTGTGGGGCGTTCCCGAGACACCGGCATAAATGGGTAAAAGCGACTACTCATAAACATCTAGACGGTTTTGCCCAGTTGGTTAAGGGCATGTCAGTTAGGCACGTCACAGTTGGTATCAGAGAAGGTCTCGAGTTCGAGTCTCCATTGGTGCCTATATGCATGGGTAATTTGCAAAGACTTGGTAATCATTGTGACATGGTATGACATAGACATGGTATAGCCTTGGATGCTCGAAGACGAGCATAGTTCTAGTGGGAGATACTATAATGGGCCCATGGTAGATCGCTCGAGTATTCGAACCTTGAATGTGCCTCGTGGGCCCCCGGGACACCAAAGATAAATGGGTAGAAGCGACTACTCATAAACGTCTAGACGGTTTTGCCCAGTTGGCTGAGGGCATGTCGGTTAGGAACGTTACACAAGATGAATATGTTTAATGGCTCCTTTTCATTTGACATTATGTGGCAAGTTCAAATAGACAAACCTTAGTTTTTTTCTACACAATACTTTTTTAGCTTCGTATATGATTATGGGGTTTCCTAAACTACACCAACAAATTTAATGGCTTCTTTTTACGAATTTATGTAGCCAGTTCCAAAAGACAAACATCACCTTTCACACAATAGCACATTCTTTTGTATGGTTCCCTTTGTCTAATGGAATTATTATTTGCCACAATCGATTCCATCCATTAAAAGAACTATCGGCGATGGCGGACTTGCCGTCGATAAATTCTTGTAATAGAATAAAATTGTTTGAGTCTTAGGAAACCCACAAGGAGAGGAGTTTCTCACGTAGAAATTTTCGCTTGTGCCGCTTGTGGCGCATTGTCACAAATTTCCTATCGGAAAATCCAAGATGTGTGGCCTGCCCAATTAGCATCGTGCCACGTGGCAAACCAAGAGCGTTAACAAAGCATTCTTGGTTGCTGCAACGACCCTCTTTAGATGCCACTACAGTGATTTTACTTGGCAATTACATGCATCTTCGTGGCTTGCCAAAAAGTACTCAGTGCATCCAGATGTTACATACTTGTTGAGATGATGCTAAAAGGTCCACATCATCCACATATATCAGTTGCCGGATGATATGGTGAGCAAGCCCGGCTCCCCCACCTCCAGGCTGTGTAAGCCAATCCTCAAGCTAATCAATATACAATTCAAACAAGATGGGAGTGAGTGGGCACCCTCCTTGACAGACTCCAATACTACTGTCGATAACTCTCCTAATGGTGGCATTCGAGTTGAGCTCGTTTTGTAGATCCTATATACTACATTTTGCATGTTCTAAGGGCTCTTTACTGCATCAATTTTGTCAACATCTTCTCTCTATGGACCATGTCGAAAGCTTTAGCAAAGTTCACAAAGCAGCAATACAAATTATGTGGTCTGTTTCCGTTGTCCTCTAACAAGGTGCACACACTAAAAATGATTGGAAACTCCACAAGAAAGAAAAGCATCACACTACAATTGGTCTATCTTAAATAAGCTATAAAACCATAGGCTCTAAAAAATTGTCCTCCTCCGGAATTGAACTTGGGCAACACCATTGAAAAGTGAGACAACACACCTTTGAGTCCGATAGTTCTAGAGTGGAGAAAAGACAACGACTAAGTTCACATAATGGTACACCTACAATGAGAAAGAAATCCACAAGAGACATGATCTAAATGAAACCACAAAAAACAACATTGTCATCAACAAGGCTAGGACTTCTTGTTCAAGCAAAGGGAAAAGTATCTTATGTCAAACTACTCAGTGAGAATGTTGTGGAACATTCTATCTCTTAAAGCTATGCATATTTTTAGCCTTAATGCCAAAATGTTTTTTTTTTCTATAGTTGAAAGCTGAGCCTCCAGTTACAACATCTTTTTAAAACAAGGTGCTGCGCCCGGAGGGTTGCCCGACGGTGGCCCCAGAATGTGTTTTCATGTTTCTTGTTGTCGTTTTGTTTTCATGGTTCTTGTTGGGTCATTTTATGTGTCGGGCTTATTGATGGTTTGAACGTGGGGTTCTGTTTTGTGTTGTTTTGTTTTGTTTATGAATTGTACATGGACCAAGAAGAGGCTTGCAAAGCTCAGTACCTAGACCAATTAGGATTGACGTGATTATGATCTTTGTCTAAAACATATTAGCCATTTATAAAGAATGCTTTTTGTAGTTATATTAGTAATGGAAATTGTACAGGGCCTGTATGAATACATGCTTTCATTTTCTTAGTGAATGCATACAAATATTAAGAATAGAGTACCCAATGGTACAAAAGGACCAATTCGTGCTTTAGTAATATAACAATCCCATTTCGAATATGTGTGTTTAAGTGCCTTGATGATATATGTAGTAATCCCATTTCTAATATGCACGTTTAACTTGGTTGGTGTCAGTTAATTTTGGTTCGGCATAGTGGTGAACCATTCTTAATCGAGTCCTCATATTTTCTTGCATCCTCATGTACATATTCCTGTGTTCTCTATAGATTCTTGATTCTTCTTCTCGAGTATTTAGAGTTCTATATTATAGATCTCTCATATATTGTTGTGCTCCATATAGACTCTTGATTCTTCTTTTCGAGTTATTTCGAGTTCCACATTATTATGGCTTTCCCATATTTTGCTTGTAGGTCGTGGTATGAATGGACCAGAAAATGAATTATGTCTCAATAACAATAAAGATATAAGGATCTGTACCCCAATTCGTGCACGCCCAACATTCTAGGGAACATAACATGCCATTTACGGACCTTGTGGCTCTCAATACCACCAACCCATAGACTTCCATAGACTCGGCCCGATCTCCAACGATCCATTTATCTCTCTACGATCCATTTACCCTTGCCTTCTTTTCGCAGAGCCAAATTCAAATGCTTATGACTTACTATATTGAGGTTAGGAATGTGTGGTTACATGACCCAATTATGGCGCAACTCTAGAGATTCTTGTAGGTATCTTGAGGAAATTTTAAGAGATTGTAAGAAATCTAAAGGAATATATAAGAATCTAATAAAATAATCTTGAAGAGAAAGTCAACTTCAGAATTTAAATGAATCTTGAAGAATCTATAGGGATCCCGGAGAGCCTAATGGAACATTTAAAAATCTAAAGAAACCTTGAGGTAATCTCAAGGGATTGAAATGAATCTTAAAGGAAATCTTAAACCTTTATACCATTTTCTTCACCACCCGACCTCTTTCACATCATTTGGAACCGACACTAATTACGCTCTTTGCAACAACTTTATATAAATATGGTTATGAAACATTTGAAAACCCAATCAAGTGTTCGTGAAAGCATGCAAGTCTCGAAGGTTCCTAACAACTATGCTAGCATTTATTTTGAACACAAACTATATTGAAAGTAGTTTTGCAATTTGAGGAGAACTTGAATCGACAAAAGAGTCTAGAATCTTGCCCAACAACAACCCAAATGGTTGCATCCAATCTGGCGACAACGACAAGACTCGGTCTTCTTATGACATTCAATTACGATATATTCATGACGATATATAAGAGAATCCTTGTGAAATTGACCAAGCACATTGCATGGACCCTCATTTAAATGCGCCTTGAACATACCACGGAGGCATTATTTATTCAAGATATACCAATTGTTAGGTATGAAGCACTCATTTTTGTAACAAAGCCAATAAATCGAACGAATGTATCAACCCCTTTCTTGTAGAGTTATAAAGTTAAGATAGTGACAAAGGATAGAAGATATAAACGTTTTGAATGCATGAGGGACCTAGAACATAAAGGCTATCAACGTCTCCACCCACCCCACCTCAAGTTGCTTCTGTATCAATGCAGTTACACAATTTCATTATAGTTTCAATTCTGCTGTGTTAGGCATGCATCCTCGTGTTAACACAGCAGAATTGAAACTATAATGAAATTGTTGTTACGTGAAGCTTTGAGTAGGAGCAATTCTACAAATCTGCAGGTAAAAAACAGTTAAAATGCTGGTAAAGAGCAAGAATGCGTAAAAAGCGCCAGAACTCCGCGGAATGCAAGTAAACATTTGGCGCAGAAGACCGGAGAAAGCATTCTGTGTTTAGTCCACGTGTGGGATGGGATTCGCAGGGGGCAAAATTGCTTACCCAAACTTTACGTTGTGGTGAAATGATAGTATGCCTAAACTAGAGAAAACCGTTTTGTCTAGATGCTAGCTCACAAATAAATATCATACTAGATAAACAAGAACGCAATCTTGCCTCCAAGTCTTTTACTAACCGATGTGCTTTGCCTCCGGTTGTATTATAAGTTCCTTCGATAGTGCTACCATGAGAATAGTTTACATCATCATCCATCCCGAACTTTTGAGTAGTTCTTGTCGGGATAAACATTTTCTCTCGTTGACCTTCTAATATCCCGTTGGTCATTTTTTGTTCGCTACTTGTTCCTATATTTGGCCCGTTCACATCTAACATGGGCCCCGTGATTTCAAACAAGATTGTGCCATAATTTTTTTGCATTGCTTGTCTCGGTGAATCTTTGGTCTCAAATGTAGGTGGCTTACTTTTCTCGGCATATGAGAAAGCATATCATCGCTCGCTGCCCGTCACGTAGGGTGCTTTTGAACAGAGTCTCCATTCTCAATGCTCATCCGCCTTGCCAATTCTTTTGCCAAATAATGCATTCGATCTTTTGGAAGGTTGCTCAAATTTTCAATTATGCTTTTTGACCTCAATGGTGTATTATGTCCGACATGATAAGGACCCCCTTCCCAAGGGATCCTATAGCATCAAACACCTCGTTTTAGGTGAGTGATAAAGTCACATATCCTCATAAGAGATAGAAGTTGCTACTTAATGCCATTAATATAAGTCGATGTGTCAACGTATGCACCTTGTATCAATCCTAAGTTCAAAGTTAATATCCGTGATAATGCCAGCGAAAACTAAGTTTGAGTTTTTAAATAATTTTACAAAGCGGCTCAAAGTAAGAAATATTTGATCGGGACTTGGGTGCTAACCATAATCTTCCTATCCTGAACATAATAACAAAATGCAATATTAAAGTTTATATGCAAAAATATTTTACAATACAAACCTTTTCAAATAGCTTCTCATGATTTTGTAGTGTTTCTTTCAACTCATCGGATGTAGGTAAAGAGACCAAACTCTAGCATCGTTAATAACCATTCAAGCTGTTTAATATCTTTGGTCCGGTTTCAAGAACATAGAACTTATTCTACCGCCGCAGAAGTTTGGGGATTGGGCTCATGCCTTATGCTTTGCAAATATGGTCAATATGGTTAGAGATCTTGAAAGCAGTAACTTTGACAACCACTTACGGCAAGACCATTTGTTGACAAAGTCAATGAAACTCTAGATGCTCTTTTGGAGGAGCCGAAGTGATAGAACCCCCTCCTCATCCTTGCAATGACCTATTGCAACCATCAATACAAGAATACCACAAGGATATTGTGATGTAAGCTTGTAGATGATTAAAATGGTTTCCTATGTTAACCTCACATCGGTGACATCTTGTGCCGCTTGTTTAAGTTCATCAACAATGGTAACATCGACTTTCTTTTCGTTTCCGGAGCTCGCGAATTGCGCCTTCAAGTTAAATCTTGTTTGGATGGCTTTGACAAACTTGCACGACGTTCTGTTATACTTGGATCTACGTTCAGTTGGAGAGAGTTTGCTTGAACTTTATTCTCCAAGTTTGTGCGCACATTCCAAAAAAAAACAATGCCATATCATATACTGTGGATACAAAGATGCATGCATAAATACTCAATACATAGGGACAGATCTTATTAAAGTGGATGCAAAATTAACTCTTGCTCTCTCGGTAAGTTAGTATGATAAATGAAGGCTAATTTTGATAACTTGTTTTACCCCCACTTAAATTAAAGTATAACCACACTTCATTTGCATTGTGGTGACAAGTACGCCTTTATCAAAGACATCTACACAAAAAGGAATGCATTTCTGAACCGACATACCAGCTACAACTGTAATTAATCACATGCAAAGCATGTCTCAGATCCACTCCATTCTTTATCACGATATCATCCCTTATTCTTAAAGCCAAATATTGGTTGGAATTTTTGACAAGTACTAAAACATCTTGGTCTTAAGAAAGTTGGAGAAAAAACACTAAGCATCGTAATGGTGCGATGAATGCTTGGGATTTGGTAATCCAAATCATAGTGGTGAAGAGACCTATAAGAAGGACCTTTGGGCATGAAGCTTTGTAAAAATCATGTGAGTGTGATGCAAAGGTTAGATGCCCACTTTCGACAATACTTTGTAAACAAAAGTCGCCTTCGATGGTTTTCTAAAATGACTTTTGAGTCTCTAGATGCTTTCACATTCGCTTTAAGCCGGGTCCTCCGGTGTTAAATATCTCTAATAAAGGCGAAATGTCCCATGTAGAAGTAACCCAACTTAAGGCGCTACTTCTAGTTATAAAAGATGGCATGACTAAGCGGTTGACGGATAATATACTAGAGGTTTTAGGCGGTTTGGTGAATATCAAGAATGTAGCTTTAAACATACAAGATTATCCATGTTGATTCTAATATTATATGCCGTTAATGATGATCAATAGATATTTCATAGATCCCTTTGTAAGACATGTCTATATGACCTTGCTATTTTTCTTCCTCATCTTTATAAACCGAATTAAGAAAGATGGCCAAAGACAAAAAATGCGAGGATATTTATACCAATACGGCAATAAGTTCAAGTTCTTCAAAACTTGTTGCTTGGACCTTCATTGACTGTTGCATCAATGCCTTTCAGCTCTCGCGACTCTATTAAACTCAAAAAAATAATTTGGATGGCATTTTGGAAGACCCTTATCTCACACAACATTCTAGTATTGCATTCTTACTTTGTGTTTCGGTAGTTCTGCAGGCGGGTATCCCGATTCAAAAGGTCCGAGTGCAAGGGGTTTCCACTTCATCATCTAGGGTATGAAGTGCGCTTGCTATCTCCTCTCGCATTTTTATTGACCTGGCTTCCCAAAACCCCAAATTCTTGTTTTAACGCATTCAATTGTTGAGACAAATTCGGTCCCCGCTTTTTTCGTTTACCTTCCCCATCATGGCATCTAGCCTCCACATCACTAAGCCCTAGCTTCAAGTGCACTAAGCCTTTGCTATTCTCTTCAACCTTTATCACATTGTTCTCTTCGACTTTGACGCCTTGTACCAAGGATCTTTTCTCTCGCTTTCGTAAGCTTTTGCCAGAACCCAACAATATCATTATTAAATACCTTTGTCAAATTTTCTAGTGAATGAAGCCTTTGAGAGGAGTTCGAATCAAAATTTTTAAAGCCTCATCACCGCTTGTTTGACTTGAGAGAAGCTTCTTGCAACTTTGCATTGAGACAACGCCGCCTCAATTGGTTATAGCATTTTTGATAATAGATTTACATGGAGAAACTATATCACCCTCCTCAAGCTTGTTCAAACGGGCCTTCCAAATGTTTGAACTGCTGAAATCCTCGTCGAAAGCATCTTTACATTCTTTCACCAAGCATTAATACGATATGCATGACGATGGGCCCAAATTATGCAAATAACTTGGAGCCTAATAAGATTGAATCGGATAAAATCACCAAGCATACCACTTTTGATTGACTTCCTTTTAAAGCCAAAAGATCCTTTTGAAAGCCGAAATTGCATTCCGCCCTCGGCCTCCAAGTTATTTGGAGCATCCCCGATCCGTCGGGTGACCAGAGAGTTTACAAAATGATGGTAGGTTTGAGCGATCATCGGCATATCCTAGGTATATTCTAGCATATACCTAGGATATGCCATAAAACCACATAAACAAGGGTTTGCCCCTAGGGGCAACCCAAAAAGGCCCTTATTGCTTACCTCTTTAATAGTAGAATACCATTTAAGGTAACATATGAGCAAATTCAAGCATATACCTTGCTCTACACAACGTAAAATCCACATCTTTATCTGGACTTGCAAGACAAACACTAGCTTATTCAAACTCTAAATGGCATGTCCCCTTCATGCTCATCTTACAAGTGAGAACCCGCGTTGATATGATACCATGTGCCGGTCTTACAAAAATCATCAACGTAAGTTCCGTTCTCTAAACATTTTGCAACAATTATTGAGACCAAAAATCAACTCATGGACGTAAAAGAAGGGGATTCGGACAAAAAGGCAAGCCCAAAATATCAATCATTGATCATTTAGTGACCTTCGGGCTATGATGGGTTCCATAAAAGGCACAAAAAGACCAATGTTTGCCACTTTTTGTTGACTATTCTAAGGCTTTTGATATGGTACCTAAAAGGAAAATCTTTGGGAAAGCATGCTTTAGCCAACCAACTTAATGAATTTCAGAGCCTTGTACTTGTGAAAGGTTTGAATTCAACTCTCAATTCCTCTATATGATAAATATTAAAAATAGTAGAAAGTAATATAGGAGAGGCGGGGATGCCCTTTCCCTCACACTATTTGGTATCTTTATACATTCATTGGGAACATGGATTGAGCAGCATAGAGGAGGTGGCACAAGTTTGGGAGGATATATTATTTCTCTACTATTTATGCAGATGATGTGGTTCTACTTGCTAGGAGCCAGGGAGAGATGCAAAGGCATTTAGATGGGTTGGATGCTTTTTGTAGATCAATAAGTATGAAAGTCAATCTTAAAGAGACTAAAGTGATGATATTTGATACTCTCAAAACCTCAGACTTTCATTTTACTTACAAAGGGGAAGAGGTTGAATTGGCTTCCAGTTATAAATATCGCGGTTTCATTATTAATCAAAATTATAGATGGAGTGATACTGTGGAAGCAAGGTAAATTGTGGCATGAAAGCTTATTTTGCCATCCAAAGGAAATGTAAAGTTAATGATATATTCCACTTTTCCTTTGAATAAGCTCTTATTTTCGTAGGAGAGATATGTGGTAGTTCGAGGCGTCCCTGAAATGGAGAGGGAGCACTTCATTCAATAGCTACACACAGTGGTCCTGTCACACACATGAAGTTTCATGCCCCCATACACATTGCCTGGACTAGCCGCCACAGTGTTTGACACCCAGATCACCCCCCACGCATTGTCAAATTTAGAGTTGCTGATGCACTGGTAAGAGATGCCATACTACGCCAAAGGGTGGGTAAACCGAAGGCATCTCAATGTATATCTGACCACGACCTCAACTCTTGATAATCAGAACAACGTTAGCAGCTCATGTCGCGAGCCATCAATTGCAGGAGGGCACCCGGTAGCGTGACGCCGGCACCCCAAGGCAAAGCGTGAGTATTCAAAGCCAACCAATGCCGGTGTTGGAGATGCGATGCATGGCTACTAAAATCCCTCGTGGTGCCGGGCCGGCACATTTGCTAATTTCGGGCTTCGGTTGCCTGCGCAAAGTTGAAGACAGATCGCCCGCCGCGACCATGACCACTTCTGTCGTGATGCCCCCATCGCTACTACCGCTCCACCCATCGCATGTCATGTCATTCCTCGAGATGGCTGTGCTATACGCTACTCTACTGTTGCTCTAGCGGTGTGTTGATGCTCCCCCCCTCCCCTCCCCACCGACAGAATAAGGCAATGCTGGTATGGTCTCCTCGAATTTTAGGACTTCTCTGGCGTAAGGGAGATAGTCTCCAACTCTATTGCCCGCAGGATCTCATCTTCCTTATGGAAAGTTGGGAGCATGCCGGGGCACTAGATACTAGGACTTAGAATATCAACATTACTCATTGTTCAATGAGTGCACGCAAAGGGACATGGAGGTGCGCCATTACTACGACGCCAGACTTGGTACCATCACCTTCATTAGACGCATTACCAATCGCTACCGCCCGAAAGTACGTAACCGCCCAGGGTGACAGTTTCTTTCATACGACATGCTACTTTCCACATGTACGGTCAACTTTTACCGCCATATAATTATATGGACCGAGATGGATCCATATGTCTATCTAGATGATGATATACAACCGCAGCTGGGCGTTGTTGTGCTACTAGAGACTTCAATGCACGCATTTAGAATAGAATAACTCAATTTAAGTTTGACCCATTACCGAAGACGCCCGGCGTCCTACGCCTCTACGCGATTGGCTTGCCCACCGAACATCGTGAAGCGGTAACATCATGCCACATGGCCAATTCTTGTCATATGTGTAGCATCTTTGATTTAGTCATATGCAATGTTTGTGGCCAGATGGCCTCTATCTGCCCATTCTACACCTCCTAGGTAGGAAAATCGAGGGGAGCGCTCCAAAGTGGTGTGGGATGCGCATCGGGTGGTTGAACAAGATCGCGACTCATTTACCCTTTCTCGATGAGGCAATGCATATTAGAGATGAAGAGACTGATTCAGATCATCAGCCACTTTTTCTCTAAGTAGATTGACACTCTGCTCGGACCACATGTGATCCAACCCCCGATTAGCCGCTGCTGACACGACCGCCGGGTGACTTATGCCCAGGTGCTAGTACTTGAACTAGCAAAAATTCTGCACTTCCACACTTTATCAATAGGATCGTCGGTTAGCCCCGCCGTGCTTGTGGATCGCCGCGGAGATGTGCTAGTAGAAAACGAGGAACATCTAGGGACTAAAAACTTCCCTAACAACTAATGATTTCGGATGATGAGAATAGGGAGTTCAAGCGATGGCCCGGCCGAGGTCACTAACCCACTTATGCCCCTCGGCGATGGGGATAGTATAAATCTTTTTGTGAAAGGAGAGATCCATATACATTGCAGTGCATCAAAGGGAAATGTTTTACCTTCTGGAGAGGCATCCCATAACATTTAAAGAAAGGTGCCGAGCAAGCCTCTGCGGCCTACAGGAAATATCAGTCCGGACCAATGGGTGCATTACTTGCACCAGCTCTATGATCCTCCGGTTTCGCTAGAGGTACCTCCCAAAGAGGCCCGGACTTTGGAAATTATAGAGGCAGATATCACTCGTGGTTTCTGACGTCTCTTGCCAATGGCAAGGGCATGATGGCATGCGTGCAGAAGCCGCCAAGTGGTGGGACCATCAATAGTGCCCATCTTGACTGCACTATTTAATAGGGTATTACAAGAAGGATTTCCTCAAAAAAGTGGACCACCAGCGCCGCATTCTCCATCTACACGGCGTACACCAACTCAAATACGACAACAATCATGGTTAGTTCACTCTTTGCAAAACCAATGGCCAAAGATCCTTGAACCAAATCGGTTTTATGTGGGCGTATGGAGCAACTTAGAGCCACACGGCGGGGTTCATGCCCCGACACTCCACCATTGACCATATATTTATGCTCTGGATCTTAGTTGAGGATAGCAGGAACCGTCGCCAGGATCTCTACTGCTCTTCATCGACTTTAGAAAGGCCTTTGACATTGTGCCTAGAGAAAAGTTGTAAGAAAGACTAAGACAATTGGGGCCCCGAAGACTTGCAAAATGCAGTTCAGACTACTGACATGTTTTGGTCGACGCCATGATACCGACAGAACAACCCGTCAATAGTAGTATTAGTGGCGCCAAGGATGCCCGCCTCTCCCAACATTGTTTGGGCTCTACATTGAACAATTGGAGGGGTGGCTTGCGGACCATAGGGGTGACTGAGCCCGGACTTATGCATCAAGTCATTAAGCCGATGATGTGGACCTCTAGCCCACATCCCGCATGCTCTGCAAAGACACTTACATGCCCCGGATAGTTTTCGCCATTGAATGAATAACACCTGGCCAAGACTGGTCTTGCTTGTCTCATCTTCATGTCACCCAAGGCTTCATTCCTTCCGCATTATCAAGGCCAAATGTGGTCGCACACACCACAAGCACCCCAGGAAATAGAGTTCCTACCATCACATCTTTGAACACTCCCATTTATGGGTGGCTGATCATGGTCGAAGGCACTTTATGCGATCTTGAAGAGTATGTGATTGGCCCCATCTGTCCCACTTGTTCATGGTTTTGATGGAACCTGTTCTTTTATATGGGGTCGAAGCCTGGGGTCCAGTACTTAATTTCTACAATGTTTGTCTAAAGTTCTACCGTTGGGGATGTGTAGTTGCATTTTAGATTATGTGCATCAACAAGGAACTTATCTTAATTATTTAGACAAACATTTACTATAGTTCTTGAGCAGCAATGCTATGGGCATAACAATAATGATAGCTTACTCACAACCAAAATTTTTATTTCATTTGTTCCAATACCGAAATCATATAATATTTATTGTCGCAATGGAACATCATTGCCAGAGTTAGGAAGTCTATGGACTATTAAGCAAGCCCAAAAATGCATGGGCGTGCTTTTCTAGACAAAAAAAAAGATTATTATTCGCCCCAAAAAGTACCATTCAAGAACACCCTCTCGATAACATTCAATGACTGACTTTCGTATATAATGCAATATCATTGTTTATTTTTTTCCTCTTTTTTTCTCTTATGTAGCATTTCTCGGAGTTCCCTTGTTCTTCAATTGAACGCTATGTATGCCCATCTGTGGTCGCTTCAATAGCGGTGGCGATGTCGTAGAGCGCGGGCTTGAAGCATGTCCAGATGTCGTCAACATCGATCACCGCAGAAGGCTGGGCCGACTTTTAAAGCTAAGCTAGCCGCATAGTGGCTTGTAAGGTCGCGACGATGTCGCTTTTTACCCTTAGTCTATGATGACCTGGGGCTTCCAATTGCATTGTTGGCTCCGGCTGGGATCGTTATTGCACCCCTCGGCAATAACGCCTCGATGTTGTCGGTGAATTGCCGATGTCTTGCCATGGTGCTCGTATATGTTTGCCGCATGCAAGACAATCCCCTCGCAGTGCTTTGATGAACATGGCAAGGATGGTTGTGGACCGGGGTCTCGTGACTCATGGGTAGAGGAGCTCGAGCCCGTCAGTCCCCCGTGAGTGTGGTTGTTCCCCGCTTTTTCTTTATAGGCTACAATATATTGTAACAATGGCATTTGGTTTTTATTAATATGTTAACTTCGGCATGTAGAACGATTGTATGTCTTTAATCATAGCCCATGATGACTTTGCTTCTAATGTTATGCTATCATGTGCTATTTTTCTAGACCAAAGGGATCAATCAGTGTGCCTATATCGTAAAATAATAGCGATGCGCACTTCGGCGAAGAGGTTGTTAAAAAATCTAATAATTTGTTAAATTTCACGATGTGTGTACCCAATATCACGCTATGTGGCGTCCCCTACTAGGTATGCGGTGCTCTCGCGGTATACAAAGCCGAGGATTCTTCCCCACACCGACTCCATCTTTGCGTCACGGGGCCCTCCACATATCCACTTGCACGTAACCTCCGGTGGGAGGAGTGAAGGGGTCATTCTACTGTCTCCCTCGGGGCCTACCAGTGGGAAATAGCGCCATGTCATTAGTACATACATCAACATCGCGCGGCCATCTGCGAAGGATGGTCCTCCCCATATCTGCATAGACAAAGATGACACATCACATAGGAAATCCTACCATTTCGGACTCAAAGGGATGGCCCGGCGGCTTGGGTCTCCGAGGAGATATGACGAAATTCATGTGGCAATGGATTTGGTGGCATTATGGCGCGTGGGTTGTCCACTCCATCCGCCTCACGGTGCACTTTGCGGTGAACGTAAGTGTCGGGGACACGGCAGCAGCGGGTGCGCCCGAAGGGCTATTCTGAGGTCATCATCCCGGTCCGATGGGGCGGTAGGGATCACCCCCTCGAGAGATCATGTGACTCAAGGTGACTGGGGCCGCGCGTGTGAGCAGCGGAAGTGTACACCACTTCGCGGTGTCGAGCCATGCCTTACCGCTTTCGGTGGTAAGCCATTGAACCCTAGTCACAATGATCCCGGTAGGCTTTACACACGGGGGATGGATTCAAGGGGCCGAACATGAACCTCCCTTCTTAGCGATCGGCCTTCACCCTGGCAGTGTGGCTCTTGTACAGGCGAATCTCTGGGTGTGCTAGAGGAGGCTGCTACGGGCATCAGCTTCACAAGCTTTGGGGCCTCTGCCCCCTTCCCAATACCAGGGAGTTCGAGAGAATACATCATCAAATACATCCTGTGAAGAACTAAGAACAGATCTAATCATAGAGTTAAGGTTCTTTAGTTAGTGTCAAGATCTAAGATCTAGATAGGCGCTATGGGCAATTTAATAGTAGTCTAAACCTCTTACGATTCTATGACTAGAAGGCGGTTTAGCTATTAAATTGACCAAGCCTCTACCCCGATCTAATTGCTCCTCGACTGGCCAACCATCTGCTTTGGGGTACATTCGGTCAGGGGGAAGCTGATGGCGCCAATTGGCAGGCGTCACGGGGCGGTTTTGGCTCACGGGGCTGACAAAAGCGAGCTCCTAAAAACCCCTAGGGTGAAACCTTGTAAGCTAGGGTTTCCTACCCTAGACATGGGGTTTTAGGCTAGGGTTTCAATTACCCATTTTGGCATGTGGGATGGTGGAAAGGCCCCACTGCCTGCTAATGGCTAGGTGGCAAAATATGCCAACATGAAGGTGTGCCCACATTAATGTGCATGTGCATTAATAATATATTTACTCTAGCAGAGACTAGGGCTACTTACCTGGCTATCGTTGGCGTACACGTCGGTCGGAGTGGCGATATGCAGCGTGGCCAGTATGCTGATATAAATCACGGGGCAGGTATCACGTTGACATCCACACTAGAGATCGCAGAGTAGTGGTCTCATCGCTCGATAACAACGCATGCGACCCATACCAAGCATGCATTGGCATGCGTGGAATTAATCTAAGCGCACGAATTAACCTACACGTCGACATGCACAGTCGATTTCTTAGAATGACGCAGTCCATTGCTCCATAAAGGCGTAGATGCGCTTTACTAAATCCTTCTTAAGTACCGCGTCAGCGTCTTCCGCGGCGAGTGCTTCCCTTGACCCGGTGTGGAGGAACTCCGACCTCCTTGTCTTCTTGAAAGCTTTATCAAGAATCATTTACGAACTATTTCCGGTTGCTCCTGTCTGCATTTCAACAGCGTCGGCGTGTCAAGACCGATGCGGATTTGGAAGTATGCTTTTTCAACAAACTCGCGGCCGTTATGAATCTTTAGGTGGCGGCAAATCCAACTGGCGAGTTGGTTACCTCTCTCTGATTATTCACGAAGGGTCCGGCCCACCTTGGGCAAGCTTCTTGCAATTGCCAATCTGAGCTTTGCACGCTTCACCTTGATCTTGAGCCATACATCATCTCCCACTTTGAACTCGACGTTACGATGCTTGTATTACGACGACTTCTTACGCTAGCGGATAGCCTCGAACTTCTTCCGCGGTTCTTTGCATGTCGGTAACATCTGGCTGCCCGAAACTTCTACTTTGACCGCGAGGTTGTGCCAAGTTAATGCGGAGTTAAACAGCAGGCATAATTGATCATAAATGGCGACATTTGGAACGTTCTGCTTGGTGCTGACCATTGTAAACTCCGCAAAGTGAATAAATTCTTCCCACAGCACTTTGCTTATTCGGACATAGTTAGTAGCATGTCTTCTAAGATTACGTTGGTCGCTCCGTCACGTATCCGTGCGAAGGATGATACGGCGGGTGCTCATGGATAACTTTGTGCGAATGCGTCATAAGAGGTCTTTGCCAAAGGCACTCATGAACCGGATCACAATGGGATATAATCTCCCTTGGCATGCCATAGGCTTGAAGATCTCTTTGGTGAAAGAGCTGCTTGGTATCCGCAAACTGTATCGTGGTCTTTGCAAAGGCCGCAATGTGTGCCATCGCCGACAACTTATTCGACTACCACCATCAAAGGCATCCTTCCCTCTTCACGGATTCTTGGGAGTCATTGATAGAAATCCATGCTGATTACCTCCCACTTAGCGTTTAGCACCGCTAATGGCTCTAATGCCTGAGTGGGAGTTGCTCACTTATGCGTCTCGGCGGCATAGCCCGACATTCGCGATGTGGCGAGCTACCTACTTCTTCATTCACGGCCAATATTGGCTGCTGGCATTACTTTGAAATATGTCTTCATGGCATGGCCAGCTATTGGGCTGTTGTGTGTAGGTGGAGGATCAATTTCCTTACCCACACGTGCCTCAGTACGCTGTAACTTGTCCTTATGATATAATGTTGCCCTCCTTCTTAAAAATGCCCGAAGGCTTCAGCTCTTTATGCATTCTAGCCTCACAGAGCATACATACTATAAATCTACATCCATTGTAGGACTCTTCAATCTTCTTACCAAAGTTCTTTGGAGGCGTCGAGAAATTGCATTGCAATGCACTCTAGTTGTCGAGGGGGATGCCTTGGCGCATCTGCTACCACATTAGCTTCCGGCTTGTAGACTATATCCAAGTCTTATTCTTAGAACTCTCCATCCATCTCGCCTCAGTTAAAGGTGTGGTTCGTGAATACATATTAGGCTACAGTGGGTATCAATTGGAACTTCCTTCCCAAGAGATAGTGCCTCCATATTCTTGTCACCCACGACAGCGCCAGCAATTCTGATCATCGCGCGCGTTGAATTGTTGGCAGCGTCACCGTCGTTCATCTTCACGGAATCATATGCTTACCACGGCTCTTCTTTGCATAAGCGCTTTTTGTGGCCTCTTACTCGCTCGTTGCTACAAGCTTATCTTTCTCTAGAGGTCGGCGGGGTCAGTGACGTAGTCAAAGCTTCTTTCAACAATTCCAAATCCCTTTTGGGCTTTCTTGTGCCAATGCTGCTGATCTTTCACCTTCTGTCCTCGTCAAATCGTTAGCGGGCGCTATGCCCTTAGGTTCTTCCGCGAACTTCTGTGAGTACCACTGCTAGGCAGAAAACTTGACCTGGTGCATTCTTACGGCGCCCGACCCAGCTGAATCAACTTGCTTCAATCTTGGCGAGGTCGTCAGGGGCCGCACTTACGCCGAGATCACGCAAAAATTTATTCCACCACCTTCTCTGCATTTAAATTGGCGCCGACAACTTGGCGTTACTGGCGGTGCCTCTTCAACTTCTCTGCTTTCTTCTCAAGTGTTGTGCGTTAACTCTTCAAGGGATGCGCTATACGCAAAATGTCATCAAAACAATCACAAAGGTCGGGAACTCCACGAAGATATGGTTCATGAGCCTCATGAGCGTTGGCGAGCATTTGATAAGCCAAAAGGCATTGCGTGAACTCATAATGCCCATACGGCGTCACGGTGGTTTTATGGATATCTTCTTCCTTTATCAGGATTTGATGATATCGACCTTATTCGATTTTGGAGAAGATCTTTTACTTCCTTGGTGATCCATCAAGTGATACGTCTTGGGCGCCATACTTGTTGGATTGCTTATTCGAAGCTGTCTATAGTCTATGCACATCCCCAGATCCATCAGCCTTCTTCTTGACAAAGAATGGGCTCAACGGCGAACCGCCCCTTGCGTCCTAATGAAACCCTAGGTCGACTGCGACTCACCGCAGCTGCTTCTTACCGACTCGAACCAACTCTTGGTTGTCATTCTATGGAGCCTTGCTTGTTGGCGCTGTTCACGGTTAGAGTGCTATCTCGCTTTTCGACTCCTATAAGGAGGAGGCTGCAGCGATCTCATGCGGAAAGAATCGTGGAACTCGTGATCAACTTAGCTATTTGCTTGACAACTTGAGCATCTTGTCTTTTTGCTTCCTTCAATTAGGCTCACTAATCTGCGAGCTTGAAGATGTATGCCACTTGCTCCTCGTTGCACTTGAGCGGTAGTTTAGAAGACATACTGCTGAACAACTTCTTTACATTATCTCTCAATGATCTTGCCGTCGGGTCTTTGGGAATCGCCAGCTCCACAATCAATAATGCCCCTGGCGGTCCAAGCACTCCATACCTATTATCAAGTCGTGTTCTTGCGTGCCGCCTGCGCCCCCATGCGGATCTTAATCCACAGCAAGTCGATGTGCAAAAGTTGATTCTTTACAAAGTCCTTATTGCTCCACTTGCTAAGACAACGGGCCTTAGCTGACTTTAATGGTTTTCAACTTCAACATTTGAACCATTCACGGGGGATCAAAGTTATGTACTTCGAATCTATCGGGACTATAAATGACTTGGCCTTGGCCTTTCAGCAATGGAAATTACTTTATCTTGGCTTTCTGCTTTGCTTTCTGCGTATCTATTGCGGCAAAAGATGTGACTCCACTTTGAATATAGTCCCTTGAGGCCTCCCTCGTCGTCGTCGAATGATGTCCCGATCTTAACTTCTGCTTCTTGTTGCGCACTCATGACATATGGTGATTCCCGCGTCATCTAACTTTGGTAGAACACACGAAGCAAAGGCTGCTTTTCTATGCACTCTGTCTGCTTTTCGCTAGGCATGGCTGCGAGAAAATCGCCTTGCTTTGGAGTAGTTTGATGACCCTTCACGTTTGTCTTTTGAAGGACACACCTGCTTCTTCTCTTTGCTTCCCTTGATTGCCTTCTCGGGGCTCTAGGCCGTCTGGGGGTACGCGTTCTCGGGCTTCGCGCACTGTTGCCTTGCACACGTCACGGTATCTTCGCGCTGCCGCTATTAGGGTCTGGTCGCCTGAAACTGTGCCTTGGACTCAAAAGCGATCTTGCATTGCGTATTGCTCTTACAAAACTGGGATCTCCTCATTCGGACCTTCAATGTAGCTTTCCCCTTGCATGCTTCTCACCCAGCTTTGGCACATCTGACCTTAGCCTCATAAATTCCTGCGTATATTTCTGTCGCGACTTGTTGCCTTCTTTGCCTTTGTAGAAGCCTAGCGCATCATCTTTGGATTTGTGTGCTCTCTTAGGAGCGGTAATGGTGACGAGGCTTTAGCAAACTTCACGAACTTACAAGCATCCTGCTTAAGCCGTATTGCCATAACCTCCCTGGGTCGTCGCGGCTCCTTTCCAGAGTTGGTTGTTGCCGCTTTCTGCAACTTTGATCGCCCATCCTTCATGCCACCAAGCGTTGCCGTTACTCACTCATTTAGTCGACCATGCCTGCTTCTAATCGACTGTTCTCCCCAGAAGCTGTTCGATTCCGGACCTTCCATATACATTGCCCGGTCGAGAATCTACCTTCTTCGGTGGTCGAGGAGAACTGTGTCCCTTTATTAGATCCGTCTGGGAAGTTCCTCGCTCCATCACGGTGGGTCTTGGTTACGCTCTTCTTCTTCTTTCCTCGGGCAGGATGTGAGCTTGAATCGGTCCGGCCAGGACCTTCCTCTCTTGTTCCTCTTCTTGTCTCTGTTCTCCGTGCTTTGCGGCGGAGTTGGCGTTACCCACGAACCTGCTCCTTTGTCGCGGCTATAGAAACCTTTATCACATTCGGTCAAAGTCTCATTTCGCGATATTTCTTCTGCGGGGTCATTTGTCCAGGGTGGCGAGGTTCCGCTTCAGGGTGTGGCCTGGTAGGACTACGTTCACTCTACAAGTTCCGGTTGTCGTTCTCTGGCGCTTGGGCCTCTAGGCGCATACACAAGTGGTTCATAGCTATGGTTAGTTTTCCTTGTCTTCTTACATTATTTATGTTTGTTGGCATGGTTGAGACACAAAATATATCAATCAAAACATTTATAGTGCAAAGAATGTTATATTTATCTCTTTTTATATCACGCTATTACAACAATTACAACTTCGCTAATCATTCTGTAGCCCGTTTAAGATGGGTTATCCTCGAGGGGTTTTCGCGAAGTTGTTCCCCTTGAATGGCCCAGAAGTTCCTATAAGGCGTTGGCTGGAGATCCACCACAGCAATGCTCTTGCCAAGTCTTCTGATACGGTGGGAGGTACAATTAACGTCACGCGCCGGTCTTTGCCACCGCACTTTGTAAGGTATGGTAGTCGGCGTCAGTGCTCTTGCTTTCTCTTCGCGATGTGCATACTTTCGGTGTAAGAACCTTGCATCTTGACGAATCTGAGAGTCACCAATCGGCATCGATCTCCTTCTTCGCCTACGGGGAATGAACTTTGGGAATTGAATGCAGCTATTCTTCCATCCATCGGCGGTGGACGTACGTGATGACGCACGGTAAAGTTCGAGAAGTCGACCCTTTCGGTATCCCGACTGCAGTAATGCGCTTCGAAGTCATCAGCCTTCCACGTGGTGAGCTCACAGCCAGTCCATTCTTGAAGCCCTCACGGGGTCAGTGCCTTTGTCTCGGGGGAGGTCTTGGGGCGAGCTTCTTAGTTAGGATGTTTGGTGCATAGCGAATCCCCATCACGTTCACGAAGGAAACAGGAACTCTTCCTCCGTCGATGTATCGCTTTGTGCGCCTCCATAACGCACGTGTTCTGGGCTTGGATGTGGGAGTAAACTCTCAGATGTGGTCAATGAAGCTTCCCTTGCTTGGAGGGAAGTGGTTCTCTGGGGCGATGAAGTAGATCAAGTCGTTCAACCGGAGTTAGCAACTCTTGGTCGATTCACTCCCTTTCCCTGCATTAGGAGTTGAATGGGG
>JAJEKV010000020.1:9263965-9492141 GCA_021234155.1 Isoetes taiwanensis | reverse complement strand
TTGGTACTTCGTTCAGTTACACGTATTGCTGGCTGATGCAGGAGAAATGGTGAGATATGGGCTCAACGGTTAGAACAGGCGAAGACGACAATGGAGAATTTCCATCAGGCGGACTAGGTTGTTTGACAAGCAGTTCATGAAGAGGATACGGGGCCTCGCGGACAAAAGAAAGCTTGACACGCAAGCGGGAGAATCTTGGATGGTGAAATCTGCTAAGAAGACTAGAGTTACGTTCTAAAAATGCGGGGCGCAAAGTTATACCCGCGATCCTAAGCGGCGAGGCGTCGTTGAAGGCATCGAGATTCACCAGCGTTGCATCTAATAGATACCATGACTTTGATTGTACAAGGAAAAAGGCTGCCCGCTTGATGAAGACATGAAGGGAATTGAGCAGGTCATGTCAGCCTACATCAACACCAGAAGCTGAGCGTAGCGATCAAACTCCTTCCTTTCCACCCCGAGCGTTACTGTGGCAATTACGGGCTTGGATTGGGGTGGTCCCATTGAAGCCGGCGATAGCTCCCCCATTTCTAGTAACTTTGGGACCTGAGGGATTTGGTGGTCATGCGGAGCACTCTGGACCGTGGCACTATTTGTCATCAATATGATCGAAGACCCCACCCTTTTTTATGACAAAAGCGACATGGAAGCGATGGTACAAGGCGTGTCGGACATAATAAACCTGGATACTTTTTCCACCTTGTCTTTTGCATCTTAGACAATCGGACAACTTCTTTGTCTCCCAATGGGCGGTGATATTAACTTCACCAACAAGATCATGTACTCCATATCGAACTTGATCGCGGTGTAGACTTGGCTTGCGAGAAGGCAAACTTGCCAACATAGTTTTGGTTTTGATTTCAATGTTGTGGGCACGGATAAGTGGTGGTCTGGCGGGCATCATTATCTCGGCAGTTCAGTCTCTCAAGAAGCGGATGGAACCGAAGCATGTTCCATCGATGGACAAGGTCGGCAAAGATGGTTTCCTATGAATTCCTATATCGGCCAAAGTTATCAAAGTACTTCATAACCCACGACAGTGGGAAAGATCAAATTGTATCTTGGAGTTGGTACATGAATGGCACGATTCTCGGGGGCTATGCTGTTTGGAATGAAACCTATATCAAGGTGGTTGGAAATAAGGACATGGTTGAAACCATTCGGTCATACACAGATACACTTCATGAGGCATTTCAGGGGAGGAAGACAAATGGGCGATAAAGATGGCGAGGGCGAGGGAGACCAAGCCGGCTGAAGCGTGAATGTCGAAGAGTTTTAGACAAAGATCTTTTGCCGAACACATTCTTGAGAATCACGAGATTGAGATGGAGTTTACTTTGCTCTATCGGTGTTTCTCGCTCATGAGTGAGAAAACTAGATTCCTTTCAATACAGCACTCTTTTCATTTCCGATGTGAGTAGAGAAAACCGTTCCTTCACGCGGATGTCATCATTTGAGGAGTTCCATGTCAGCGACTCAGGATCATTGTCATTGGATACTTAGACGGTTCACGTCGCGAGAGAGAATGCACTCCCCAAAGGCAATCGAGCAAAACCACTCACGGCCCGAAAGGACCGAAAAGATGTGATCCCGCATTTGGATCCGAGCAGGAAGCAATATAGTGAGCCAAACTCCAAGCGGGATCAGCCAGGTCCGCCAAACTTGTAATATTTGGCGTCAATGGGTATTGGCTGCTGTATACCCACTGATAAAAGCGTCCAAGAATTAACACCTCGCGGATCCGACCGGAAGCGGAGCATAAAATAGTGTATCAAGGCCTAGAGCTAAAGGAAATTGAATGGTGCATTGAGCGAGGATTGAAGTGGGCATATGGTCTTGTATGGCAAAAGAAAAATATTGTCAATGTTCTTGGTGTTCCTCGGCATTCAGTTTGAAGTTCAAGTTCGTTTGGGAAAGCGAAAAGGGTGAAATGTGCCGGACCGATCGATCCATTCATCTAGAGGAAAGCCTATAATGGTGAAAAAAGGCTGGAGCCGAGGTTTATGAAACAATTCGGGGACTATGGCAAACTGTCTGGCCGGTCATAAACTGACTCGCCTACAGGAGGTGCTATCATAGCGGCAAATACAATCATTGCTAAGCCATATCGACACGAAGAATATGAGAGCCGGATAGGTGGTTGTCCCCGGTACGTAATCTGTCTTGGCGGAATCCCTCTTTGCCATTCTTTATCGCCCGATGTGATTAAGGAACTCCAGAGGCCTCGGGAGCCCGATCGAGGAGAACAAAGCTGATCCTGAAAGCTATGGGCGACAAATATTTTGGTGAACAGAGAAGTGACCTCGCTTCGGATAGTCAAAATTGTGAATATTGTAAACAAGCGTGAAATGTATTGAACATTTTGTAATGAATATACTTGTATATTGAGTTTTCAATGCCTTTCTCATCACGAAAATCGAAAGGCATGCTATCCCGCTGATGAGACCATTTTGTATGTTTGATTGTGACCGGATGCACACCACAATCTATTATAATGCTTCTTCGTTGCGTTTCTGGGCCTTTTCGACTCGCAGTCGAGAAGGCAATCTGTTGTGAATCACTTTATGGGCCCTTTCTCGACTCGCTATCGAAAGACACTACTTCCACGCCATTGGATGCACGGTTATGGAATGAATGTTCTCCATTGTAATTTGATTTCAACATTCTTTTCTTCGCTTTTGATAATGGCAACTAATTGTTAATCATACTCTCCTTGCTCCGTGTGGTTGAGCCACCAGATCCCACACAGCCCGCGCATCCCGCCGGGCATCCACGCAGGGCCGGCTCAGGCAAGGACCCGATCCAAGGCGGAAGAAATACCGTTCTTTGGAAGTGATACACTTTTGCCATGCTCTTTGTTCAAAAAAAGAATATCTGGATGCAGAAAATGTAGCTTGAAAAAAGAGAAATATGAAATGAGAAGATAAAACTGTACTTAGAGTACAAACAATAAGAATCTAGTACCTTAGAAGAATGAGCTGCGGGTTTGTTTCATATTTGCACAGGAATGTGTATCTCATTTAGTAATGCACATGATTACCAGTTAGGGAAAGGGAGGGCGTGGTGTCATGCTCTGTTGTAAGAAAAAGATTTTGATATCTTCTTAATGCTTACAAATAAACGAAGAATGCCCAACATTCTTGAAGCCACCAGTCATAGATTGTTGTAGATTAGTTAAAAATCCACTCAATCTGTTATAATCTACCCTAAAACCTATTCGACAGCATGAAGAAGAAGTTATGGCCCCTAAACTGCGAGGAAGTCCATAAAGAAAGAGTCGGAGGAATCTCATAGTCAGAAGTGGATGAGGATTCGTTTCTGACGCTCTTGGTCAGTATGATAAAGGCCACCGCGATAAATTTCTTGTATATGTAATTTTAAGAAATTGGCCCATAGGCACAACTTTGATTAACCTCGGCAATGGTCCCCATAGCCCGATTATGGGCTTATGATCTGTCGTATAATAACTACACCCCAATAGCCTATCGATGGTACTTCTGTGCTCTTGGAATTCCATCAAGAGTTCGTTGGCATCAGTTATACCCATAGAAGCACCTGCCACAGTGGCTCACTTGAGTGAGCTTCTCCACATGCTGCATTAAAGATGGAATAACGTCCTTACTTGCTACAACATCCCCCATAATGAAAAGAAAAATAAGGATAAGAAGACTCGAAGAAACTAGATTCGGAACATGCAAGAATCGAGTAAGGAATTCCGGTTCAAACTATCATGAACCTAACGTGAAAATAAGAGAAAATACTAAAAAATACATTAGAAAATACACAAAGAGTATGCGAGAAACTGAATATGATATGATACAATAGCGAAAGACAAGAGCAAGAGACCAAAGGACAAGCAAGAACACAGAAACAAGAGCTAGAAGGCTCAAGATTGTCATTGAAATAGAATGCCGAACTCCATGCAGAAGTTTTTAGAAGAATGTTCCCAAAAGTTTCTAGAAACATTGTGGAAGGTTCCTTGAATATGCCATAAGAGTACTTTGTGTAAATATATGGGCTATGAACATATACATATGATACCTGTATGTTCATCACACATTCCTTACTTGAATCAAATCTCCACGTGGTGCTCAACACAGTGTTTGCAGAATACTTGTTATAGTACATTTGGATCTGACATAGTTCAACTATATTCAGATTGTAATAGCTTGAAACAATATTTGACTAACATCTAGAGTTGTGAAGGCAAGCTCAAAGACAACAACAAGCCCAGAAGAGAAAGCATTCTGATCATTCGGGATCAATAGCCTTCTAACCCTTGGGCTGGTTATTTGGAGCCTTGTGTTTTTACTTGTTTATATTGCTTTCCACGTTCTTTTGTAATGGGGCCTTGTCTCTTAGTCTCATTTGGGGCTTAATACCATGTTCATTATACCATTCGATGGCCCTTGGTGGTTTCCATGGATATTAAAATTCCATCTATCTATCTATCATTTTTCCAGAACTGTCTGAATGCTCCGGTTGTAGACTCATTTTGTCTTCGAGCAGATCAACGAGTGAAGATTAAGCAAACAATCGACCATAACAGCCAGTAAGATCAAGTAAGCCAGTTTCTACGTTGCAAAAAAGGTACGATGATCAAGAAGGAAGCACGAGAACATGCTTCTTTGGACCTCAATATAATAGTTGGGTCAATTTTTTTTTGGGTGGTGTAATCTCCAATTGCCCTATGCCAATTCCGTGGAATTACATTTGGGTACTTAAATTCTGGTTTACAGGTTTAGCAGGTAAAATTCACCACACAATGACACATTGCAAATTTGATGAAAGTTGTAGACATGTAAGTTCTGCCGTCAAGTTTGACAGTTCGTTTTACAAGTCATTTTGCTAACACAGATTTAATATCCCAATTCAAGATACTTCCATCAACAAAATACTTCCAATTCAAGGTTATTCCAGCAACAACATACTTCAAGGCCTGCAAAAACAAACCTAAAGCCTGCAATTAAAATAATGGGCAGAACAATGTAATGAAAATAAACTAGAGCATAATTCTGCAATAAAGAAAATCATGCACACACTTACAGAGAATTTTTAGCATTCTTTTGAGGGTGAGAAAAAATAGCTCAAGTTGATGACTACTGGCTGAATGTGATTACCAGACATGGATAATTGTCCGCCCGATGGAGATGCATCAGGAAAGTACTTCTTTAATTCAGGAGACTGCTCAAGTGCTTTAGTAAAAAAGAGATCAAAATCATCATCCAAATTCATATTTATAACATCCTGCAATGGAGCAGAATGCTTTGAAGTCTCAACAGCATTAGAAGAACCAACATCTAAACCAACAGCTTTCTCACCCCCAAAACCATTCAATAGCACTAAGATTCTTTACATTATTTGAAAAAGCATCATGATAATTTTTTTGTGTATCCAGAACATCCATGGCACTTGCTTTTGTAGCTACACCACTCTGATCATATCATTTATAAGCTCCCCTATCTCGACAACCTGTTATTGCCATTACAGTCTCAATTGGAACATTAGCGATGGACATCTGGGTGATGGCAGTGGTTCTACAAGACTTGTTTGTGTAATAGCCCTCAATCCCACAACACTTCACCATATCCAGATAGTGCCCACAGCAACATGATTTCTATTAAACCAAGCCTCAGATTTTGGGTTGTTGATAGCTTGAAGGAAAATGTACCTGCCACAAAAAATATAACCGCCGTTACACTACAGAAAAGCTTTAAACATGCTTAATAATAAAGGGAAAATGTTAATGTCGTCCTTAACTTCATAATCTGTAAGATGAAATATAAGCTCCTTGCATGTCTTAATAACATCTTCTTCGTTACATCTGACAGGCTTGCGAAAATCTTCTGTCTTGTACTTGCTAAGAGTAGCCTTCCAATTCTTGCGGGTGGTCTTACAGTATTCAAGATATTTTTTTACAAAATCACTTCCAGTGCAGAACATAAAATCTCTAAGATTTGCTAACTCCTTACCACCACGAACCAAGAATCTAGTCATACAATAAAAGGCAAACCTTTTCTGCAAGCCAGTAGCTGGAGTAACCTAATGCATTGGATGCCCAAGACAAGGTTCTGATCTACCCAGCTAATAATCTCACTCTTCTTTCTGTCCTTGATGGTACCAGAAGCTGCTGAATCTTGGATCGCTACCTCAAGTGCCTTACGAGCCTTTACAAAAATGATAACATGATACATATCAGTCACCTTTTCCTCCTTCAAAGTTTTCAGCATAATAGCGTCTTGCTTCCTTTGCAAAATTTTGTTATATGCGCAAAACAAATTCTGCAACCTGAAATAAGAAGAAGTATAAGCTTAGCAACTAAAAATAGTAAAATGAAATTAAAATTAAATCCCAATACTCACGATTCAGGAGGATACTTTGTGCCATCTATCCGTTGGACGCAAAGCAAGAAAGTCTCTAAACATTCAGCAAACTCAGCAAGTGGCATGTCCTCAAGCTTAATGCTAATATCTTTTCCAATATAATGACGCCATGCATCAAATCTGCCCCGAGCCCACTCATCCTTACTTTTAGAAGCATTGTCTCTAGCAGAATTTACCTTATCCACAAGTTTAGGATCCAAGTCTCTAAACTTTCCAATTTTCAAGGGCTTCTTCCCACAACGTCTGTCAACTTTAATGGAATTATGTGCGGGAACCAGCAAGAGCATTCTTAATATCAGAAGGAGTATTCTCTAGGTTATCATCCAAAAGACCAATATCAATGCTTGGTCCATCATCAGAACTTGGTACACCTAAATCGAACAAAAAATAAGAGGCCTATAACATTATCAAACTGCATGTTTAGATAAACTTGCATGCAAAAATGTTTGCACCAACAGTAACATCATATGTAGCATCATCTGCACTCGGCAAACCTGAAACAAACAACAATAAACACATTTAAGCATCCCGCAACAAGCAAGACACATTTAAGCATTCACTAACAATCAACCAACCGTGTAAAAAATATATGTAAAATCGAAGTGTAAAAAATATATGTAAAATCGAAGTGTAAAAAATATATATAAAATCGAACTTACATGAGGAAGCGTCTTGAACCATATTTTGCACCGAATTCTCACAAATAGCATCGTCATGTTCTTGACTAGCATTAAAAACTAGAAGTGGCAAACAAACAGGATCCATCAAGCCAGCTACTTGCGAGTCCAAAACTAGACAAAATTTGATGCTTAGTTACAAGATTTTTACAATTACATATATGCTACAGATTCTTAAAATTATAAGAACCTACATGCACAAGATGTACTTACAGAACAGTAGAATTATAAGAACCTATATGCTATTTGTGCTATCTACAGAATATTAGAATTGTAAGGACCTAAATGCACAAGATGCAAAATAATAGAACTAAAAAAACCTACATGCATAAGATCTTTCTGCATCAGTAGAATTTTCCAGTAAAGAATCAGTAGATTCAGCAAGAACTCCGTAAGGATCTTCTATGGCATCTTTTCTAGCCCCATCATCCACTCCAGATAGCAAAACTACAAAAAAAAAAAAAAAGTGAAAACTTAGTATCAGAAACAAAAAAACATGAAAGATTTATGTTCTGAAAAAATGCAGAACCTTCTTGCTTGAGAAAGTCGCCAGGATCAGCTTCTTGCTTTCCATTACAGCATCTTGCATCAAAAAAGTGAAAACTTAGTATCAGAAACAAAAAAATGAAAGATTTATGTTCTGGGAGAATCCAGAACCTTCTTGCTTGAAAAAGTCGTCAGGAACAGGCTTCTTGCTTTCCATTATAGCATCTTGCATCAATCAATTACCATTACCCTCAGATGCCAGATTTGTAGCTCTACAACCTGTTCTTGGAGGAGATCTTGCCTTTGGACAACAAAAATCAAGCTGCTAATGACGTGGATTCGGTCCTCGAAGGCTTGTTATAGCTCTCTTCAACCTGCTCGTGGCTAGATCGATCAGTTTCGGGTCAAATAGAAACAACTAGCCATTCTCATTGTGCCTACACCTAATGGCTTAAGCTGCTATTTCCGTTTACTCGCTGACCCATTATGCGAAAGGTACGCCGATGCCATGGCTGCCGAGGATGCTGGCGCCAGAGTAAAAACGCAACAGGGAATAGGGAAAACGAATTAAATTTTTTTTCCCAACTATTATATTGTTAGGGTAACATTTTTGGGACAAAATTCCCCTTTTATCCGGTTAAACCGTGACCGCATTCCCCCTTTATCCGGTTAAAGCGCGGAGGTCGCGGTTTAACCGGATAAAGGGGGAATTTTGTCCCAAAAATGTTAACCTAGTACGATTTGGAGTCGGCCCATGGGAAGGCAGCATTAAAGGTGGGGCCCATGTATGTTAGTCCAAAATGTCCTGATTTAAGGCCAGCTAGTATGTAAATGTTCTGTTATCCAATGAGTTGATCAATGGTCAGGATTTGCCCTCTAATGCCTTACAATACGAAGCAAGCATCCCACATGCCCAATTGGATCCAAGCAAGTCTCATCAAATTTGTATATGCCCATCTTCCCTGCACAACACAAATTTCTCTGTCCCTGCTGGCTTCTTTTGTTTTTCATTCTGGATCGATTCATATCAGATATATTCTGTTTTGCTGGTCGTGTCTGTATCGGAAACTCAACATTGAAGTCATGGAAGAAGAATTTGTAGTGCAGATGATGATCTCTAATCAAGCTCGTTGTCCTCGTTAGCCACCGTTTGCTAGTCAGGATGCTTCATAGTAGAAAAAAAGATAAGTTGTTCCAGGTCTTCAAAGTTCGCTTTTTTTCGAAAAAGCGCCTTGGAGGATTGTTTGAGGACAAAGGAGCTGATGGGATATATGTTCATCATGCTGTTAGAGAGAAGACTGAGAATTCGTCTTCTGTGACTATAGGAATTGCCCATGTTATGAAAAATTTGTTTTCCGGCTTGGGGTACTTCTGTCCCATACAACCCAGTGCCAATGCACATTCCAAGTTGACGAGAGAGGTATTTCAGCTAGATCGTAATGTTTCGGATATCACACAGTCAAGGGCATATCGCTGTTTAGTCGATGATAAAGTGGATAATCTATTGGAAGAGATATATCGAGGTAAGTTCCTGTGCAAGAAGGTACATGACACATGTCTAGCAAAGCCTCTTTCTCTTTTCCTTAAAATTACCTTCTATAATAGTATTTTGAGTATACATAATGATGTCTTCTTTGGTATTGACTTCCCTTCTGCTCAGAGCTTGAAAAGAACTGGTACTGGGTCGCAAGAACTATTGAGGTTGCATCCTGGACTGACAGCTTTTCAATAATCAGTGCAGTTATGGGAGATAAATGGTAGGGAAGTAAATAGAAAGTCTTGTGAGTGAGATCCCTTGGAGAATATTTATAACAAAGATATCCATGGATTAAAACTTTAGACATATTTCATGATTAGATCAGTGGGTAAGAATTGATTGAAAATTAGCTAAAAGGAAGCACAACGAAATGGCACCATATGCAAAGGATGTGGATTAACTATGGGATGCTAGGAATTGTTGTCTAAGAACAAAATTTTAGAAAAGAGTTGTAACATTCTATGAAGGATTTTGAATGTGCCAGTTCTCAGGCATGGCTGCATGAAGCGTCAGGTCTGTTATAACAGGAAGCAAAAGGAAAAATGCCCATGCAATCTCGTATGTTATACACCTTAACTTTTTGTTTGGACATGCTTCACCAGGAGGATAGATTATCTTAAACTACAAGAGAGTTGTCCAAGGCTTACTCAAATTGATCCAAACCGATTCTAAATGGGATGGAGGAATGGGCTTAGAAGTGTAGCACATATTTACCTTGTGTTTAGGTGAAAGCAAAGCTTAATCCCTTACAAATGGAGATGTCCATGAGATGAGATGCCTTTATTTGTGGCTAATTATGAAACCGGATGAGAAGGCAAATTTTAGAATAGGGCTGATCATGCTAACCTGTTGGTAATTATGATGGAATAGAATTATTGCTAACATGTTTGATAACATGTCCGATATTGCCACATTCTATTTAATGGATGGAAAATGCTTGTAGATGACTAGTTTATATTGAACAGGAGCTGGCCAACGGGGCTGATTTTTGTGTTAGCTTGAACTGGAGACTAGATAAGGAAGAATCTTAATTTGAATCTAAGCATTATCGTATGGATGATTGAAGGGTTTTAGTAACTACAATTTGGATTGCTCTGCACAATCGACTTGCAGCTGAAGCTGAATATGGCAACATTTATAGCATTTCTATTTTTCTTTTGCGCACATCTTATTTATTACTGTCCTGCTCAGAGAGGGATCTGAAGTCCTTTGCTTATATATATTTTCTATGCAATGGGCATAATCAGATTAGACATATGTGCTCTCCAAGTTAACTTCTTGTTTTGATATTTTCTTTATAGCGTATGAATTATGCAGAAGACGCTATGACTTTCTTATCATAGAAGGGACAGATTTGAAAAATGCTGGCGATATCCTAACATTAAATGCTAAAATCGCATCTGCACTAGCTGTGCCTGCATTGCTTGTGACAGATGCAAGATTAGCTTCAAGAATTATGGAGACAAGTTCTTATGACCTGGAGGGTGTTCTAGACGCTACCAAAATCAGTCATTCAATCTTTAAACACAACTTAGTTGATGTCCTTGGCGCAGTTGTATACAATATAGGACAAATAAATGGGGAGACAGAAACATTATCAAAGCTATTTTCTGATTCGGGGATTCCGCTTGTTGGATGTATCCCGCAGGATGACGAGTTGCAGTACACTCAGGTACACCTATTACTTGCCGCCATAGCTTCATTGCTGAGGAGTAGTCCCACTGCAGCATATCTCTATGCATCACACTCTATGTGAATCCTCTTTAGACATGACGAAAATCTTTTCATTTTTGTTTCGTTCTTTCTTAGGATACAAACAAAATGATTTGCAAGCATGGTTGTACTTTGTTATGTTTGACTGGAAGTTCTGTCAAGATGCAACAAAAACCTTCAGATTTAAGTCAAACCATATTGTCATATGTTGGCTTAATTGGCCCATAAGGAACACAATGCAAAAAGTTTGATATAGTCTACGTGATAGCTGATGATGATTATGAGCTTTAACGATTCTCTAATCTGTGCCTATGGCTTCACAATTTAAGGAAGGTTTATTGTGAATCCTCAGGCACTTTATGATAAACACTTCAACATTGGAATCATTCAAAAGATGGTGCTTGAGGTAAGTAAACATCTTATCTCTCTTTTAAGTATATGCAAGCAATTATATGCAATTTGTTTAAATGCACTCGCATTTTCTTTTCTTTTTCTAAGGAATTTAGATAAGCTCGCCTTTTCCATTTTTTATAAAAGAAGTATTAAAGAGTATATGCAAGTAATCAGATGCCTTTATTTCGTACTTAAAAGCTTCCCATATATTTAAGATTAACCATGTAGTTGTTGCAGAAGAGCCAGCCGCCAAGGATTAGCCCAACAGGATTTATCAACTCGATTTTTTCACGTGCGAAACAGAAGAAACAAACTATTGTTCTTCCAGAGGTAGACCCTAGAATGTGTTGCTATTTTACAAAACTATTTCAAATCATATTGTAGTACTTGCATAACAAGCGCCACAAGCAAATTCGAGAGAATTGTATTACAGGAGATATTACTATCCTAATTTGTTGTAACAGGTGAACTCTCTCTCTTGGAATCGGGCATGGACAAACAACTCACTTAGACCTAGAAGGCAATATATTGGCTCTTATTGAGCGTCTTATGTATGATCATTTTATGCAGGGAGACGAGCCAAGAACTTTGCAAGCCGTTGGTGCTGTCTTGCAAAGAGAGATCTGTAATGTGATTCTTTTGGGGAACACTGATAAAATACAGAATGTGTCAAAAGCCTTAAATGTCGACATCAGCCTAGCTGGCATTATTGATCCTTCAATATCGGCACAATTGGACAAATATGCTGAGGTCCTTTATGAAGCCCGAAAGCACAAGGTAGTGCTCCATGTTTTTAACTGTTAAACTTAGTTGAGATTTTAAGTCAAGTGGGGCTTCATTCAGTACAATGCGTTGGTATTACTTATAGCAACATGGATTAGTGTTGCTTGTGGTAGAGTTTAGAACTGAGACCTATATAAATAAGGATGACATGACTGTCATGGCCCGTGTATTTTGTGTTCTCTGAACTCCACTATCATTTAATGGTAGCAAAATAATGTGAAAACTCATCATCTTGCTAGTTATAAGAAAGATATCCAAGCTTCAATTTTGGTGGGAACCTGTTTGCATCGGGATTATGGCTTGCGTGATCTCCATATGGGTGTGGACATATGGATGCTGGTTTTATTAAAAGGACAAAAGAATTACATTTAAAAAGTAAATTGTTTATAGTCTGGTTTGGTAATGGGCCAAGCCTAGTGCAATGGCAAAATCGACGGACACTTTTACGATGTTACCCCGATGGAAAATGTAAAGGTTGGTATATAATCCTCGGCCACAAAAGTTGAAACATTATTTGTCTTAATAAGATACTATGACTAGAGAGGCAGATAGATAACCAGGAGAGGAGAAGAGCATGGCCAAGCACCAACCCCTTAGCATTAACTAGACCCTGAATGGACCCTAATTTGCAGGTTTTATTCTAATGCTTTGTAGTCTCTAGACGGAGTTAAGCATGCTAATTCCGTGTATCATTGGATGCATCAGTGGCATCTATAGTAAGTATGGCCAGCATATTATTTGTAGTATTGCATATATCTTTGTTTATGTTACTGCTGATGTTTCTATTGGAATGCTTATAATTATCTCTATTTTTGGCTCATTGCAGGGTATTTCATTTTCCCTTGCTAGGGAAAAACTTAAAACAGATCCAATTTACTTTGGCACGTGCATGGTTGCTGCTGGTGATGCTGATGGGATGGTTTCTGGTGCAGTACACACGACTGCAAACACTGTTCGTCCTGCTTTACAAATTATTAAGGTAAAATTTTAGAGCATGTTATTCTTTTATGGTTGTCACAGCATTCTAACAAATTCCTATAAAATCTTGGCAGACAAGGGCTGATGTTCCCATTGCATCAAGTATTTTTTTCATCTGTCTTCCAAATCAGGTCTTGGTTTATGGAGATGTTGCTATAAATGCAGATCCTACAAGTGAGGAGCTGGCTACTATAGCAATAGCTTCTGCTGATACAGCAATTGCATTTGGCTTAGAACCACGCATAGCAATGTTGTCCTATGTGACAGGAGATTCGAATACTGGTATTAGTTCGCTTTCCCCTTAGAGAATTTGGAGTTTGTGTTGTAGATGTTAGTACACAGTTGGCATCTTTACAGGAAATCTGTCGTCCAAACTATATGTGGGGTCTGGTAGTGTTGTCCTTGTCCGTCACATTGTAATAGTCATGGCTTGGTGGTAGAAAGGCGATCAAAGTGATTTACTGATAATCATAATAAATACTAACCTTTTTTTTATTTCCAATTCTTTTGGGCAATCAGAAATTGGATTTAAATGTAGTGTAGTGCTCATAAAAGATGCGCTATGCACTATAACATGATGGAGGCGAATCCAATGTTCATCAAAACAAGGCTCTCGCGTGTGTCTTTTATTAGCTTCTTCTGTTCTTGACGATATACCTACATTTTACATGAAAGATGATATTTTTATTATAGGCAAGTAGGTTATATGATCAAGTATGTTTATTTATGATATGCAAAATGCACTATGAAATGACACCAGGTCCATCCATAAAAAGGGTTGCTGATGCTACTGCTAGTGTGAAAATTAAACGACCAGAATTACTGATGGAGGGCCCAATTCAGGTATTCTGTGATATCATAAGGATGTGCGACTGGAAAGTTCCTAATGACAAAATTACGTTAATAGTATGATGCAGCAGTCAACCCTGCTGTTGCAAAAACCAAATTAAAGGGAAAGACAAGCCCGGTAGCTGGGAAGGTACTTCCATGTCCTGAGGAGTAGTACATATAAACTACTTGTCTAGTTTGAATATTTACATTTGTTGAATTTTCAATCCTTATGACATGCTATTTAATTGTGTTAGAATATTTTATTCTACGTGTCATATGATGACTAGACATCTTTGCTGACGTGGAATGTAGCATGCATGTTGCTGACGTGGCGAACCTTTATGAGCCATAGTCATGCGTAGAGTTAATCATCATCTTTGCTGATGTGGCATGTAGCACGCTTGTTGCTGACATGGCGAATCTTTATAAGCCATAGTCATGCGTAGAGTTTATTATCCGGTTAGGAAGCTCAGGGAGGAAGCGTCTATGCATTGTATCTTCTCTCCATTTTCAATACATTGAAAATCTAAAGTCTTTCATGGTATCAGAGCCGGTTTTTTGAAAAGGAGAGGCAGTGCAATTGTGGACGTCAAGTTTCTTTTGATCTTTTTCTATATTTGGAGTTTTCCAAATTTATCCCTATTAACTGGAGCGGATTTGAGCAGGCTTTTTAACGAGCCTATTCTTATCAAGATTTGGTAAATCAAGGCCGTGTTCTTGTGTTTCTTGCAAGAATCTTGGTGTAGAGGTGGTTTTACCTCAGAATTCTCGGTTTGTGGCTGAAATTTGATCTTTCTTTGAAATCTGTTCTCTGATAAGGTCGGTTTTCAGAAGTCTACTTGAATGCTCATCAGTTTTGGTGTATCTTTGCATCAGATCTGATAGTTCTTGCAGGATTTTCCACATTTTTTTTTGGATCTTTGTGATCTGTATAGCAGTTTCTGGAGAAAAATGGCTTCTCATACTGATCCCTGGAAGTACTTCACACATCCAGTATTGGATGCAGAGAACTATTTTACATGGAGGGATGCATTTGAAACGAATTTGAATCTGAGGGATTTAGGAGATGTGTTCCTTGCTACATGGAACCCTACAAGTACAGAAGATCAGAAAAAGGATATGTATGCCTTGAATCATCTTAGGGCTTGTATCTGCACAGATTTCCAGAGAGATGTTAGAGGATTCAAAACATTTACAGAAGCTTTTGGATATCTTCAGAAAATTTGTGTGCAAGTAGGAGAAGGGCAGCAAATTCTGATACGTAGTAAGATGGACAATCTTAGACTTGAAGATTGTACTAATATGAGGGATTACTTGCAGCAGTTCAAAGCTTTGAGGGAAAAATTCTTTGGAGCAGGAGGAAATATGGAAGAGATCACTCTTATCATGTATGTCTTGAAAGGGCTGTCAAAAGAATATCAGCATATCATTGATCATTATCAAATGAAGGTTAAAATCAAGATTACATTCAATCAACTTCAACAAAAGCTGCTGGATGCAGAATTGAATAGGAGGAGAAGAGATCATTATGAGCATGCACACTACTCTACAGCTAAAGGTTCTTTGTCTTCTCTTACTTCTTCCATCAATTCTTCCACTGAATTAGCATCTAAGTCTTCATCTAGTCCTAGCACAACATCTAAAGAACCTTTTGCTTGTTGGTTCTGTGGAAAGAAGGGTCATATCAAACGTGATTGTAGGAAGTTGCAGCGTGAATTGGCAAAAGCTAATGCTGTTAAACAAGTAAAATCAGAGTCACTTTCAGCAGCCAGTCTTCCAAAACAGGAAACCAGTGCCAATGTGTCTCAGATTTCTATTGATGATTTTGAGCTTGGGTTTCTAAATGTAGCAGCAGAGACCTTTGAAGAAGATACTTGGTTACTTGATTCTGCTGCTACTAAACATTTTGCAGGGAAATCTCAACTATTTGACACATTAACACCTCATGATACTACTATGGTGAGAATGGCTGATGGTAATTTGGCCAAATCTAAAGGCAAAGGCACTGTTAGTTTTCAAACTGAAAATTCTATCACTCTTAAGATTGAGGATGTTATTCTTGTTCCCGGTTTGTTGGTGAATCTCTTGAGTGTTAGTGAATTTGACAAGAAGATGGGTTATTCTGTCTTGTTTACTGGAGGATTAGTACACATTTTGAGCAAAAATCCATTAACCTTTGTGGATATTCAAAAACTTGGGCCTATTGCCAAAGGTTATCTCAATGATGAAGGATTGTATATTCTTCATAAAGGGTGTAATTCTTCACAACAAGTTGCTGATACAGTACATCATCAGTCTTCACTTTCAGCAGCAGTCCCTCAATCTCAAGAATCTTTGTGGCATGCACGGTATGGACATATTGCTACTTCTGCTCTCGTAACAGCCTCTAAATATCAAATGGTTCATGGGTTACCTTTACTTAAAGCTCAATTTGTTGATTGTCATGCTTGCAGGCTTGGCAAGCAAGTCCAAGCTTCTTATCCCTCCCAAGCAGAATTTCGTGCTCAAACAGTTTTGGAGCTCATTCATTCTGACATGTGTTACCTTCCTATTGAGTCATATGGTGGTAACAGGTACTTTATGGTTTTTGTTGATGATTTTAGTAGGTACACATGGGTGTATCCTATTAAATTTAAGTCTCAAGCTCTCTCTACATTCTTAACTTTCAGTAAGTTGGTGGAGAATCAACTTTCCACAAGCATTAAGAGGCTGAGAACTGATAATGCTCGAGAATATCTTTCTCAAGAATTTGAAGACTATCTTCAGTCCAAGGTATACATAGGGAACTAATTGTTCCATATGCTCATCCTCAAAACGGTGTTGCTGAACGCAAGAATCGAACCTTGATGGATTTAGTTCGGAGCATGCTAAAGCATAAACAACTACCTTTGAAATTTTGGGCAGAGGCTATATTGACTGCTGCTTATCTTTCAAACAGGGCTCCTACTAAATCCTTGGGTGCCAAGACTCCTTTTGAGGCTATATATGGTGTTAAACCTGATGTGTCTCACCTCAAAGTTTTTGGTTGTTTAGCTTTTGCTACTCTACCAAAGGAAATTTTACAAAAGCGAGGAAAACTTTCCGATCGAGCACTCAAAGTCATTTTCATTGGTTATCAAGATAATATGAAAGCTTGGAGATGTTACGTTCCTGTTACCAGAAAGGTATTTTCATCAAGAAGTATGACTTTTGTTGAAGATGCCGTTTATTCCAGTGATTTTTATCAGCCTAATGTGATGGATTATGACAAGGATATTTGCAATCAGTTTCATATTGGTGGCATTTCCCAAACTTCCAACATTACTCCATCTCACATTACTACTCAACCAACAAATGTTTCTTCTGATACAACCACTGTCCCTTCTGCTGTTGTTCTTCCTTTTTCTGATTCTTTACAACCAATGGTGTTCAAAGCAGTAGATCCCGTTCCTCAGTTGCTTGATCCATACATTGACTTTCAGCCTACTGATTATGAGTCTCCTGCCTCATCGGAATCTCTTTCTTCCACGTCTCTCAATTACAATCATTCTATTTCTGATACCTCTTCAACTTTCCCTGATATGACTGTCACAGCAGAAGTTCCTCGACGGTCTCAACGAATTGCCAATCTTCCTCCTGTTAATTATTCTTGTAACTATGCTTTAATGGCACAAGTTCTTAATGATGTTGATCCTACCACTTATTCTGAAGCAGCCAAACATCCTCATTGGGTAGCAGCCATGAATGATGAGCTCACTATGCTTCAAAAGCAACAGACCTGGGAGCTGGTTCCTAAACCTCTTGATAAGAATATAATTGGTGCTAAGTGGGTATTTCGGACTAAATATCATTCTGATGGTACTCTCTTAAAGTATAAAGCAAGATTAGTAGCAAAAGGTTACACTCAGCAAGAAGGCTTTGATTTTAATGAAGTTTTTGCACCTGTCGTTCGATTGGATACCTTAAGGGCAGTTTTGGCTCTTGCTGCACACAATAGCTGGCCACTTTATCAACTTGATTTCAAATCTGCATTTCTGAATGGAGAATTACAAGAAGATTTATATATGCAGCAACCACCTGGATTTAAGGACAAACAATATCCTCATTATGTATGTAAACTTAAGAAGAGCCTATATGGATTACGACAGGCACCTCGTTGCTGGCATCTGAAGATCAATTCATTTCTCATGTCTATGGACTATCAAAGGTCTCGTGCAGATCCTAATCTGTACTATAAGTTTGATAACGATCGTGTTTCTATCATTCTTTTATATGTTGACGACACAATTATGACAGGGGATGCTGATCAGCTTATTCTTCACACCAAAGAATTGCTTAATCAACATTTTGAGGTTACTGATTTAGGCCTCATGCATTACTGTTTAGGTCTTGAAGTTTGGCAAACTTCTAATGGAGTACACATTACTCAGCAGAAGTATATTACAGAAATTCTAGAAAGGTTTCATATGACGGACTGCAAGTCATCACTATTACCTTGTGAGATTGGTCAAAAACTTACTCTTGAGTCTGATCATGAAGATGCAGATCCTACCTTGTATAGGCAGCTTGTTGGAGCATTATTGTATCTTACTCATACTCGTCCAGATATTGTCTATGCAGTAGGTGTTCTTACAAGGTTTATGCAACATCCTAAGCAACCACATTGGAAGGCAGCCAAGACTGTTTTACGATATTTACAAGGCACTAAAACTGAAGGAGTAGTATATCTCAAAGCTAATGATCCTAAGCTTGTTTTGTTCTCAGACTCTGATATGGCTTCAACAGATCTTGATCATCGAAAATGTCTCACGGGTTATGTGTCTTTTTATGGTGGTAATCCTATTAGTTGGAGTTCAAAGAAACAGGATACTACTAGCATCAGCACTACTGAAGCAGAGCTAAAGGCTCTTTGCATGACGGTACAAGAAATGTTATGGCTTTTGCATTTGTATGAGGATTTGCGTGTACCAATCAAGCCTGCCCATGTTTACTGTGATAACAGTGGGGCTCTTTATCATATCAAAGATTACAAAGGTCATTTACGAATCAAACACATGGATATCAAACTTTGCTTCATACGAGAACAACTTGAAAATGGTTCTCTATCTCTTTTCTATTGTTCTACTCATAATCAAGCAGCTGATGGATTTACGAAGCCTCTATCAGGAAAACAGTTTCATAAGATGAAGGAGATTTTACATGTTTTACCTCATGCTTCATCTCAGGGGGGATGATGCTAATACCTGTGCTAGTCATCAGGGGGGATGTTAGAATATTTTATTCTACGTGTCATATGATGACTAGACATCTTTGCTGACGTGGCATGTAGCATGCTTGTTGCTGACATGGCGAACCTTTATAAGCCATAGTCATGCGTAGAGTATGAATGAATTACCCTTGCCCCCTCCAAGCGACATTAATTGTTCTAGCTAACCATGAAATAACCACCTCTTCAAATTTGAAAAGCCCGGCAACGCCGGGCACCATATCTAGTGTAGGTAAAAAAAGGAATGACAATAAAAATGGCAGAACGACGGGTAAGAATATCAGAACAACGAACAACGGGAAGAAAAGCAAAAGATGGGGTAAACTGCTTTCAAGCAATTCGGAGTCTGAAATAGCAACAAGTGTTGCACTCACATTGGATGAGATACTGGATTGGGCCAGTCGTCTACCTATTAAAATCTTACTTCGCGAGAATACCCTCCGGCAATACAGAACCAATTGTGCAAACTTTACTTGTGACCATTGATATTGATTTGGTGATTATTCCCTAATTTATGCCTGATCAACGGCCACAGTTTCTTTCGTCCAGATAAGCACACAAAAATGGGTGATCCACATTTTAGCTTCATGCAAGTCCTCTGATTGTTAGCTAGTGAGTCCGTCTAGGAGGTCTGACCGATGGACGCCTTCCAACCGGGAGCTACATTTACAGGCGTTCCAAGGTCGACAGATCTAATTTGCAGCAGAACTGGTCGGATACTCGTAGAGGTACGTTGTTGTGCTCAGCCCAGCTCGCATTTTGAAGGGAACATTTTGAAGACACAGCCTGGCCAGGACATAGAGTTGGATACAGTTGATTCAAAGAAAAGAGTTGTTCTTAATTCTCTTGCAGCTTGTTTGAATAAAAATGATGTAGTGGGAAACCTTGTTCCAAAGATTATGGAAGGGAATTTTGGTGATGTTCTGACATCCGGGAGTAGGCCTCTAAGGCCTGAGCTTGTGACTAAACTACTTGGGTATATTTTTGATGCAAGAGTTGCATTAGGATTTTGGAAATGGGCAGAGAAACAAAGGGGTTATAAGCATAATGTAAATGTATATAATCGTCTTCTTGTTATATTGATGTCGGAATCTTTGTATGAGCACGTGCATAATATCTACATGAAAATGTTGGTGTCTGGTTGTTCTCCAAATTGCTATACCGTAGGGATTTTGGTGAGATGCCTTTGTAAAGAAGGTAAAGTGAATGAGGCGTATCAGTTCCTTAATGAGAAAATGAAAGAGGGATACGATCCTGCTGTGGTTGTTTACAACATTTTGATTGATGGACTTTGTAAATCTGGGAATGTTGAGGAAGCTGAAAAGTTGCTCTTAAAAATGGCTGAGAGAGGTTGTGTTCCAGATGTTGTAACATACAATACCCTTATTACTGGTTTATGCAGTGAAGGTAGATTGTCAGAAGCACAAAACCTTTTGCAGGTCATGGAAGAAAGAGGGTGCATTCCAAATGCTATTACCTATAATACCCTGCTACATTGGTACTACAAAGAAACTAGGGTGGATGAGGCTGTGAACTTTTTTGAGCTAGCTGTCGAAAAAGGGTTTGTGCCAGACGTGATAACCTATAATGCTTTGATCAATGGCCTTTGCAGAGTAAGCAGAGTAGATGAGGCAGAAAAACTTTTTGAAGAAATGGTTTGTAAGGGTTGTGTTCCCAACACTGTGACATATAATGCACTCATAAATGGCCTATGTAAATCTACCAGGGTGGAAAAAGCAAAAGCGCTTTTTGACACCATGTCAGATAAAGGTTGCAATCCTAATTTTGTTACTTATAGTACCATATTTCATGGGCTTTGTAGACAAGAGAAGGCCATTGAAGCACTTGAAATATTTGAGAGAATGGTTAGGGATGGGCATAAACCCAACATTATAATTTTCAATGCTCTTATTGACATGTTGTGTACGTTAGAGAGGATAGACGATGCACTTAAAATGATTGAAGAGATGAAGGCAAGCAACTGTCCTCCAGATGTCGTCACGTACAACTCTGTTCTTACAGGTCTCTGCAGGTTAAAGCAAATGGCAGAAGCTTCTGAATTTATGAAGATTATGTCAGCAAATGGCTGCAATCCTAATGTTGTCACATATAATATATTCGTAGATGGACTTTGTAAAGCTGAGAATCTAGATGAGGCAATGGTCGTCTTCCAAGAGATGGCAGAAACCGGCTGTCATCCAGATGTCAAAACATACACATCCCTTATTGATGGACTGTCAGATGCTAGACGAGTCGATGATGCAAAATCTTTACTACAGGAGATGGCTCAGAGAAGTTGTCACCCAAATATCATAACGTTTAACTCATTCCTGAAGGGCCTGTGTAAAGTTGGAAAGTTGGATGAAGCTGAAGGATTTTTCGAGGTTATCACTTCAAATAAGTGTCATCCCGATGCTGTGAGCTATAACACTCTCTTTCTTGCTCTTTGCGAGAATGAGAGATATAGTGCAGCAGTAGACGTTTGTGAGCGGATGGTTGAGAAAGGTTTTGCTCCTAGGGCTTTAACATTTAGGGACCTTGTTGACAAACTTTGTAAAGTGGGAAAATTAGATGAGGCACAGAAACTGTTGGCTTTAGGAGCTCGTGTTCCGAGTGTTGAGTTCCAAATGAGTTGAGAATTTTTAGGGCATTTTCTTTGAAATGTGCAGATGAAAGGTTAATGAAACGTGCAAGAATTCAAGGGTAACTTGCACGGATGCCAAATTTTCTTTATAGGGGCTGTTGAAAATCATGGCATGAAAGCATGCATGCACTTGCCTAATTACATAGGATACAGGCATAGCAACTGTGAAATATCCATACTGTATGAAAGTCAAAACCTGTTGAAGATACAACATTGTGTTTATCACTGAATTAAGGATTCAGTCTTCCTTGATGTGGGTGTTCTTGTATGTCCCACCCCCTGAACTTCATGTTATTCAGCTGAGAAGAGAATAGGTTTGTGGTTCTGCAGCTGGTAATACAGAAACCCCTGTACTGAGAAGCCTATCAGAACTGCCATATTTCCATTAAGCAATATTGGTGACAGAAAAGGGAAGGATTTAAAGCCAGATATGCAAAGGCCTTAGGAAAAGGCAGACACCATTACTCAAGGCTAATTTTCCCGGATGGCGAATTCTGTTTGTAGGGCTGACACAAATATTGTGGGATGGAAGCTTGCATATACTTGGCTAATTACATACGATACAGGTATAGCAAATGTAGAATAACCAATATTGTATAAAAGTGAATCTATTGAAGAAGCAATACTTCATCATTGATGGTCAATATATGCGTGGGTGGCATGTCCTAGGCATCCAAAAGTTCCCCTGAACTTCATGGTTTTTGGCTGTCAGAAGAATCAGCTTGTGTTTCTGTAGTTGGCAATACAGAAACTACTGTACTCAGAAGACTATCAGAACTGTTATACCTCCATCAAACAACATTGATGAGAAAAATATTAAACTTAAGAAAGAAAAGGATTTACAGCCGGATGGGCACTTGAAAAGCAGACATCATTTCTACCTTGGGAACGTGAGTTTATGACAAGTTGTGAGCCTCCCAATAACTCCACATATGCCTGAACATTTCCATGTTAATTAGAGTATGTAGATGCTAGTAGCTTGTGCAGGGATTTATCAGGGTATTCAACAGCCAATTGCTACGTGAGTGAGCAAGATCTGAAGTTTCATGCCAATATAACTTCTACACACGAGCTCCCTTTTCCTCTGCATGTCCGCAAGCGATGTCACAGACAACTCTACTGCATGCCAATCCGGTGTACAAAACTTAATAAAGAAAATCTTCTCATTAAATTGGGATTGTCATAATAGGTTACATTATCTCATTTGCTTAATTCTTATCTTGGTTTTCAGGCCCCTTTATCTTGCGCAAGCCACTTGTAGCAGAGCAGCTCTTGATGAAGAAAGAGTGCAGCAGTTACCCAATTATTTTTCTGAGGTTTTCAGGCTTCATTCCTCCGAAGATAAAGGGCCACTGCATTATGGAGGAAATGCAATAACGAAAGTTTTTCTAAGGTTAATGATGGGTTGCCCTACAAGTTAGGCAGTGACCTGCTTTTGGCATCAAGTTTGGTACAACCGGTGTGATGTTTCTGAATCTCAAAATGGATAACCCAAATTATCATGTGATAGGAACTGATGTCAAGATAGCAGTAAGTTGTATAAATGCCCATTCCGGTTTGTCAAGCATCAAGTTAAAACAGCTATCGCAGAAGAAGCTGTTATATTGGCTTATTCTTCGCTGCAACCATGCCCCATTACTATCTGCGTACATAATAGCTGTGAAGCAACATCTTATGCTTTTGCACATGATATTCAGACTCAAGTAATATGAAGGGCATGTTATGATGGAGATTCTAATGCTCAAAATTGAATATGTGCTACGTGCTTAAGGTTCTGAAACTAAGCTGTTTTGCTGATACGGATTGTGCAGATGTATGACCACATGACTGCGCGCAATACAACTTCTCTTGAATTCAATTGTGAAGTTGCCAAGCTCACTGCATTATGGGTTTTTTGAAATCATTGCCGCGACTTTTGCATCTTATCAGGATTTCACTTGTTAGACTATGCTTGTCATATTGTAGATGGATGCAGATTCTTGGACAAACACCATGCTCGAAATACTATAATGGAGCTTGCTGTTTGTATGGGGTTCCCTGCTAGTCCAAACTTATGTTGGAATATTAGGCCTTGATGATGGTGTTGCTTGCACCAAGACTAGTGGATTCATTAGCAGACCCGCTTTAGATCTGTGGGCCAAGTTTCGATTACATATGGCAGAGGATCTATTGCAGAATTTTACAAACAATCGAGATGTCGCATTTCAGATTGCTAAGGGACTTAAAATCCTTGTTGATCACCTGTAAAATCAATATCAATATCAAACCTAACAGGATATTTTCAACTTCATTCAACGTATTTTGCACGAAAATGATATTGTAACCAAGCCACTCTTCGTGGGTGGGAAAAGCAGGAACATGAAAGACATACCTCTTGAATACAGTATGCATGTGCATTAGAGCATCTGAAATGATAGTCCTCCTGTGTGGCACTAGCTGCATTACAATATCGGAGGGGACGAACATCACATTCATTATTTCAAATACCAGTTGTTGAAAACTGATGAGAACAGGTGGTCAAGCATAATTGCTACTCAAAAGCAAGACGATAATATGGGACGAAATTCCTATAGCTAACAAAGCCGCAATATTCGCTGCAAATCACTTATTACAAAATCTATGTGGTAATGACCTATCATTTGATGGGAAGTGCATGATAGTAGTGGGCGACTTTAGACAAATAGGACCCATAGTCAAAGGAGCAGGAAAAACAACTATTAATGCATCCACGCTATGGCAAGAGTTTGAAGTCCTTCGATTATACATTAGTATAATCGCTCAATTTCTATAATCGCTCAATCTCAGCCATTGATTATAAGAATTTTATATGTCATATATATTCCCAATGCACAATATATGGCTGTCCCTTGGAAGTCAAATGGGGTCAAATCCCAATTTCCACGTCACACTAAAATTATCCAACCATAGTGATAAAGTGATGATAAGTCAACAGCATCATCCAAAACAATACAACTGCCACATGATGAACATGAATACAACAAATTGCATTGCATGCAACAAGCGCCTGCATATTCAATATACAAGAAGCAAAAACCTTTGCTGCGTGATTCCTATCCATGTAAACATTGGAAAATTAAAATAACAAAGAAAAACACCGAGCATTTATGTGTGTGCAATGCCAATTGCAGAAATGTCCCCTGCCTTGCATGATTAGATTCCAAGAGGCATGTATATTAACATTCACAGCCTGCAAAAACCATAACAAGAGCAACAGTTCAACAATAAGTGAAATAAAGCATAATTAAAATTGCCGCCGCTAGGGATTTGAACCCACGCCAAATTGGAAGCACCCGAGAAGCGGCGAAGCACCTTCAAGCCAAGAGTAAGCATTCCTTCCCAACCGAAGCAACAAAATTGCAATAACAGATCATCGCCAAAGCATCAAATCTTTTGATGAAACCATCATCCCTAATGTGCCATCGCATGTGTGCCTTGCTTTTTTTGGGACGAGCGGCCTAGTGATTCCCAAGAAACCTAGCCCCTCTTTGTAAAACACCTTGTTTGTTTTACGATTAGGATGATTCTCGGACATGCGATTGATATGCTCCTCGCCCCTTAGCCCTATTGTGGAACACCGCCCAAGATGGCGACAACAAGAATGGCATACTCGATTAAATAGCTCCCTTTCATCGATATGCTCCGCAGCCACCAACTCCGCCTGCTAACCTAAATAGCCTAAAATAGAAGCTCCTTAAAAACCATCGATATTACAAGAGAAAAAACCCAGCTAACCATTGGAAACCCAAATCCAATATGCTGATGTCATTCTTCTACGCTCTTGACATACTTCTACCTACCAAAACATGCACAATCTTATGTAACATCTGCTCCTCTCTTCAATTGCGCAATATAATAGCCAGTTTGAAATGCCACAGATAACGAACTCATAATGTGGACAAAATAGGTAGATAGATAGATAGTAGTTTTAACATCACGCCACTAGGCAACGTCCAACTGGACATGTGACCATACACCACTACATTTGCTCGGTTGGGCCCTTGCCCCAACCACCTTACATTTGATGGTTGGGATTTGACCCCAACAATACCAAGTCTGATTACCCAGGTCTCGAACTCAAGACCACATTGCTAAGGAACTAGTGTGTTACCACTAGACCAAAAGAAGACACAGTAAAAATAGTTTGAATTACTATGTTAGAGCCAATGATGGCGCTGTTCTTGGTCGGTAGGGCAACGTGCGCCCTCCTCTTCACCAACTAGCACATCGGAGGAATTGAGAAGAGAAATCGTGTATTTCGAGGCTAGCAGGACCGGATTTCTTACTTACCAGAAGCAGTCGAAGGAAAGACCTGCTGGAGCTTTGCAAATCTATTCTTTTCGGTGGCATTTTTGTAGCAAGTAATACTCTAACGAGGTTTTGTTCTTTGGTGCTTTGTACTATGTTGTAAATAGATACGCCAAAATGGTAGATCCATTTGGATGCCGACCTATAAGGCGAAGAATAAAGGCTGCAAGAATAGGTAAAGAAGAAAATTTGCATTCTTTTTTCAGCAGGAGATATATAAATCTATTCTTCCGGAAAGAAATTTATCTATGGCCCTTTCTTTCCACTCTTTCTTGCTAGTAGAAAGATCCAGTCTCTAGAATTGATGATGAAAAAGATTCTTTGTCGGGGAACTTACAGGATTTTCAATCTTGAGCAAGAAATGAATTTTCCAATATGCGGTACTGATGATGGAGATTATTTTTGCTAAGTCTACCTAGGGATGAGCTCCTAGAGAATGGGATTCACTTTTCGATAGACTCCTTGTTAGAATTGCAACTTGAGAATTTTGTGCAGAATTTGTTGAACAATTAGAGGCATTCCCAACAATGTAGCTTACTTCTGATAAGTCTACCTAGGGATGAGCTCCTAGATGAATGGGCTTTACGTTTTTAAGTTTCCTTATCGGTGTAGAGCTAGGGGCCTTGTACTACTAAGCAAGGCTGCTTCGATGCATCAGCAAACTCTGAGCTCTGAGCTTCTTATATTTGTGTTATTGAGGTCATTCTTTGACAGGTATCATTTCATGTAGATTTCTGGTTACGATGTGGATAAGAAATATATGCTTTTCTAGAGTTCAGCTATCAGAGCAATTGTGGGCTTCATATCTATTTGCTTCTAGAGCACTTACTAATTTTCTGCAAATAGGGGACGAAGATGTTGAGATTACTCCCATCATAATCCTCTATTAGCATGAAAACTATACTTTTCTTGTTATATAATATAAAAAGTTTTAGTTCCCCTCAAAAAAAAAAGGGGACAATAAACAAAACAAAGGCCAATAGATTTGTATTGCATAAGAATGAGCCTAAAAAGTCAAAGCAGTTCCTTTTTCCTCCAAGTATATTAACAAATGCAGATGAATGCGAGGGGCTTCCGATCCGTGTCGAATAAGGACGTTAATGCTTTCATCAAAGATATAATATTAGAGCTTGCCAGAAAAGAAAGACCTTATTACAGCTTGGATCATATCACTGAAAACGATGCGAGAATAGATGATCATCCATATGCGAGTCCTGACTTTCTCATGCACTTCACATATCCTACCAGAACATCAACCCTTATAAAAAAAATACAACAATATATAATGAAGCTTTTGGACAATGAAAAGGGTCTAGTAAAAAATGCTCGGGGTATTATACAAAAAATGCACAAAACTTTGTTATCGTAAAAGTTGTAGAAAGCACAACTAGAGAAAATGACCTCTACGGGGCTATATCAAGAGTTGACTTCTTTCACCAACCTGAGAATAGGCCATGGACGATTCATAGAAGACAACTTCCCCTTCGTCCAGCTTATTCAATAACGTTCAATAGTTATCAAGGCCTAATATTAGGCAAGATAGTCCTCGATCTTAGGCATGAGCTCTTCGCACATGGACAGTGTACACTGCTTTGATGCGCATCAGAAAGAAAGAAGACACATTACTATCAATAGCCAAAAGCAATACAACACTTCAAACTACTAATATAGTTTATGACGAACTTATTTGACCATAAAACAACTCAAGGTAACAAACTAGAACACTCCGTTTCTACCTTCTATTCTATTACATTAAATTGACTAATCATTATTTGTTAGTATTGCTTCTAACAAAATTTAAACAACTTTAGCTACTTATCTGGTTTCTTACTGTGTGCAGGCATACTGATCAAAAGACACCCTGACATTCAAACGCATAAAAAAATAACTGCTCCACACAGATATCCAAATAGCTATCTATCAATCTAGATTGCATTGTACTAATCATTTTCATGCCCATTCCAGATAGTTGAGACGTCACAATGCAAAGTACTAAACAATTTTATCCCCTAGCTCAACTAAATCCTTATGAGAGCAACTGGACAGTTAGAATCTGAGCGATCGCAAAGATCCCTCTCAGGCATTTTAAAAAACCTTATGGCGAAGGCAGGGTATTCAGTGTCGAACTCACGGATGCAGATGTAAGCTCTATTAGCCGCATTACCTAAAATCTTAAATATAACATTTAAGTCGTATTTAATTAAAGTGGGTCAGATCCTGACGTTTGGGCCTCATGCTGAAAATGGAACTCATACCAAAAAAAATAAAAAATAAAAATAAAAATAAAAAATTGAATTGAATGCTTGAATAGAAATACACATCATACACCAAGAACTGGGTCACTTGTTTTAATAATGAAATTTACAAAACATGAGTTGAGAAAGTTTTCAAGATTTTCAAGCACCGTTTACAAATAATATTATCTACCCTCATACAGTGCTATAGCATGGAGGTTGCTCATGGCTTTGTCCATCTCCCTTTTGGGGATCTTATGGGTCTTGTCCTTTGAAATGAGACAAGTTGGATATGACCATACCACACACTCCATCAATTCCCTCATTTGAGGATCAGCAGGATTTGCCCTCCACTTCTTCTCCCGACAGTCGGTGTACTGCTTCTTCAAGTTGCCCCTCTTGTGCCTTCCAACGGGCTCCCAATATTGAACCTAGAATCCAGGATGCAACTCCTCTCCATCAGGCATGGTAGTGGTAACATCAGAGAGTGCCACTCCTAACCATAGTGTACAATCCTCATCGCCAGACCTTACTAGCACAAAGTATCCTTCCTTAATGTCCTCAAAAGGATCTCACTCAGGAAGATCAAACCACTTCGGCTTTGATGCCTTGCTTTTCACAAACCATTTGGAGCCATTGTTAGGACCCAAACCAACTTTCTTTGATGTGCTTGCTCCATGAGAACCCTCCCATCTAGGCTCGGCAAGAACCCATCTCTTAGCTCCCCTGCATGGTTTACTGTTTTTCTAAGCATGTCACAACTTTCTCCCAATAATTGATTAGGGAGTCCATGTGATTTTTCTTCTGGGACGAAGTGTGCTTTCTATTTCGAACATCCACCCAGTGCGTTATCTAGTCCTTGATGCCCTTCACTAGTTGGCTAGAGTCTTTAACAGTCTTGAAATGAGGTTTTGGCTTCCCTCTAAGAATAAGAACTTCCCACAATTCGATTCCTTACACAGGCATCCACAACGTATCACCTGGTCTCCACTTATATTGCATGTTTGGTATTCCATCCCTCACCCAAAACTTGAACTGGAGTGGCTTTGTGTGTCATGTCAACTGTTCCTTACCATCTAGTAAGTATCTCTCGACAAATAATTTCCAATGTGCAACCTCATCCATCAAGAAACCATTGGGTTGGGGTCAATGCAGCTCTCAAACACATCCATTGGTTCAGGGAGACTAGTCACGTTTTCTCTCTTGAGCTTGGTAGAGAAAGTTCCGAAGAATGCATCTATATCATCATGTGTATGCCCAACTATCATGAACCCCACCTTCATCTTGAATACTCCTACTGCTGTCAAGTATGACATTGCCCCAAACATCGATCTATTCTTGTTTTCTTTCCAACAGTTGTCCAATTGGACACATAGCTCCTCTGGTAGTTGTTTCTCAAGTATGAGAACGTCATCTCAAGTCCTCCTTGTTTCTTTTGACACCTTGGATGTGAGCTCTTTTATCTGCCTTTGGTAACAAAGCGGTTAATCATCCAAAGCCTAAAAAATGGGCGCTGAGAGAGAATACCTTCTCCATTCTATCGATCCTCTCTCTTGTATTCTCAAGCACTTGAAAATAGAACTCACATGGAAATTCGGATCATCCTCCATACATCAAGCACAAAATGACTATAGGTGTCGGTTCCATGCCCATGTGTCAAGATACCCGCCAAGCTTACTTTCATCTGAAAAGCATTTTGACAAAGCTTGGGCAAAGGATCTAGCTTTGGCAAGAAAGTCTTGTGTTGGTCCAACTTATCATTGATTATACACAAAAATTTGTCAGGCTACATTTGAAAAAATGTTCTCCACTGCCAATACAACTGTCTACATGATATTTGGTCTAATTGGTGATCTACAAATTGCTCTCTAATTGCCATCCTTTCTTTTTCTATTGTAGTTGATGCAAGTGTATCCTTAGTTGAATGCATGTGTTGCACTTGAGAATGGAATTTGTTGCAAGACACACACGTCTGAGAAGTGAGTTTTCTATAACCTGCTGAAAGATGATTGAGAAAGAGGCCGACATCCAGTAGTTTTTAGAATGGAGTTGATCTCTTTAAGGCACTCTTTCTGGATGTAATATTGTGGCAATACTCTTCGGACCACTCGTACACCATGTTCGTTCATCTTGGCTCACAAAGCTCTCGAAGACTGCAATGGCCCTCAAAGCATTTGCTCTAGGTTTCAAAGTCAGTGCATTGCCATGCTGGAACAACCTGTGCCCTTTTCTGACATGCTCCCAGTATCTGTAAAATGATGTCTTGCTCAGGCCGAGAATCCATCTTAATGCTCTCATACATACCTTTAGGCCCTTCGATTGATAAAGTAATATTTCTATTTCTTCATCATAGCAGGAATTTCTATACAAGGAGTAGATGAAATTAATCCTGTCTTTTTGAAGCTGTCCAATGTATTGGGACTTTATTTCAACAAGGTCATCCACAATATATTGAACTGTGCAATCTAGATCGCAATACTCTGTCCTCTAACTGCTTCTAGGTTTTCTTTGGTTACTGCCATACTTCCCATCCTTTGTAAATATCTCTCACTTCTAGCCATTTTTGGCACCTTTGACTGCCTTTTATGAAATATATAGCGAATCACAACCATTATAAAACCATCACCATTATAAAACCATCTAACAGTAAAACCATCTTAACATTAAAAAACCATATGACCATTATTAAACCATCTAATCATTGAAACCATAAAACATTCCTGTGGCCACGTGTCGGTCCCTCAGCATCTGCTGACGTGGCGTACAATCAACCCGCCGGCTACGTCATGCATGAGATGGCCCGTACACGCCAGACACTCATTAATTTACTTCATCTCCCAGATCGAGGGGGCACCCGGAAATAACTGCACTCTTCCCCTTTCTCTGTTCTCCATCCTCCTTAGTTCTTCCTCTATTTTTTCTGCAAGGCGTTTCTGCAAGGCGATCGATCGATGCACTTAGAAGTCGACAAATGCTTATGACAGTGGCTTGGTCGAAGGATCGTGACGCATCTCGCACCGAGATTTTTGCTCAGATCGAATCCTCTAGATGCCGTTACAGTCTCAGAAAAAAGTGAGGGTTTTTTTAGTAAGTTTTTTGCACCATTCTTACTACTGATGTTCTTCTTTCCATGTGCATTTTTGTATTTTTACTTCCTTCTTCTTTTTATAGTATTTAGAGGATTTTACTATCCTCTGGTATAATTTTCAGCCCGACAAACCCCTATTCTCGATTTGCAAGTTCCTGTTTAATGAAGGAATCAGACATGGAACCTGCTTCTTCTTCTTCCAACAAATCTGCTAGGTACATTCTCACAGGGCCAGTGTCTTTCCTTAGGTTATCTATTTTTATTCAGGTCAGGTGCATGAACTATCTATAGATGGATCAAGGTCGTTATTTTCTGTTTTTTTAATCGAAGGCAGTTCCATGTTGTTTGTTTCCATTTTTTAATTGAAGGCATCTCTGTCATTTTTTGTTATCATTTACTCATAACTCTCAATAGGAAAAAGGAACTAAAAATGCCGACTAGGAATCCTCCAAAAACAGATGAAAGAACGAAAAAAATTTAGAGCAAGCATTTAAACATAAGAAACAACTATTGGTTGATCTGTGAAGATGTTTCATTGGGTTGATCTGTGAAGATGTTAGGTAATTTAGAACATTGCATAGACCTTTCTAACACATAATACATCCTCCCTTGCAGAAATAGCGTCATTGCTGCATTCCACCTATACTAGCCAGACTCAATGGTGCAGTCTACACCCTGCATTCTTGACTCACGAGTCGAGAATGCCTCGCCCAGCCAGCACTACAGTCTACTCCCCCTATTCTCGACTCGCAAGTCGAGAATGCCTCACCAAGCCAGCAGTATAGTCTACTACTCCTATTCTCCACTCACGAGTCAAGAATCCCTCACCCAGCAAGCAACAGTATACTCTCTGTATTCTCGACTCGCGAGTCGAGAATCCTTCATCCAGAAAGAACGTTGTACGCAACGCCTCCAACGCAACATTTTTTATGACACCTGAAGTGGTCACGTGAATAACCGTACAGATGATCGAGAATGCGGCCATCCAGACTGGAACCCTCTACTCTAGAACTTTCGAGGACAGGGGCTCAGTCTTGGTGGTCGCATACTAGATACCCAAGTCCTCCCACATCCTCCCTTAACCTCCCCAAGCTCAAGTGCATTCTCCACTCTCGAGTCGCAGGTGCCTCTACCCAGTCAAAACCACTCTCCTTCGAACCATCTTCTTCGAATATTGCGAAGGGGAGGGGTTCAGAATGGGTGGAGGCCTCTGTGACTAATGATAGGAGAATGCATTCGAACTCTGCCTCTACAAAGGACTAGGGGGCTTTCTCGACTCACGAGTCGAGAAGGCCCTCGAGTCCACACCCAGTAATGCATATTATTTATCCCATATCCTCCCTTGACCTACCCAAACTCATGTGCATTCTCCACTCTTGAATTGCAGGTGCTTCTAGCCAGTCAGAGCCACTCTCCTTCGAATCTATCTTCTTCGAATATTTCAAAGGGGAGGGGATTAGACTGGCTAGAGGCCTCTGCGACTAACGGCAAGGGAATGCATTCGAACTCTGCCTCTACAGAGGACTAAGGGGCTTTCTCGACTCGCGAGTCAAGAAAGCCCCCTATTCCAACACACAGCAATGCATACTACTTATCCCACATCCACCGTTGACCTGCCCAAGCTCAAGTGCATTTCCACTCTCGAATCATAGGTGCCTCTACCCAGTTAGAGACTCTCCTTCGAACCATCTTCTTCGAATATTGCGAAACAGAGGCTCAGACTGGGTGGAGGCCTCTACGACTAACAACAATAGAATGCATTCGAACTTTGTAAACTACCAAAATATGCAGTCTCGGGAGTCAAACATCTTCAAACTACCTATGCCAAACTAACAAAACATGTAGCTATTCGCGAGTCACTTTTATTGATTGTTCCCTTGCTCAGCATCTCTCAACCCAGAGAGTTTCCCAATGCTAAAATATGCTCAACAAGAAAACAATCAATCAAGCGAGCTTTCGAGCCGTTCCACATTCTAATCAAGTGTAACAGGTCTAAAAGGATCTAATAAACAAGCATCCAAATAAAATAGTGGAAAGCACTCACCTCTTCTCACAAATATTCTTTGGGCCATTCTATCACAGATCCCGCAACCTCTCCGAGGGTCTTTGCTTCTTCTGTCGGCCGCATCAACAAGGCATCTCCATCAATAACTTGCATTAAAGCGATCCTTGTGTATCCCTTCTCCATGGCACTGTAATGAAGAATGCCCATGTCCTCTAACTCATCTTCCGCTGCTACTTTGGCCCCACGGACATCGATCAAATCATCTAGTCTCAACAAACCCTCAGTTAGATGGAGCTATAGATTAAAGCAAAGATAGGTAGCTTACAACGTCGTGGCGCCATGACGAGAAGTCGAAAGGAATCTTTCTCTGCCTCTAGCTGCTAAGACCCAATGCACTCCTTTGCGCCCGATGCACTCCTCTGTGCCCGATATACTCCTATGTGCCCAGTACACTTAGTGCCTCGAAATGTAAACGCTCGAATTGGCTAAAGATGGTCGTATTGTACCCTTACCCCACTTTTTGCTTAAATGAGTGTATGTCCTTAATTTCAAATTTAAGAACACGCCAGAACCTATTTTTACATGCAGTCCCAAAATCACAAAGTCCCAGAAGAGACGCAATTCAGAAGGGAATTCAAACAGCAAGAGACATCGCCAGCAGCAAGACATGGCGACTCCACCAAAGAAGCAGGGTGCCAAATCGGACCTGGGGTCTAGTAACACGAAGAAGCGAAAGACTATACCTCCCCGGTAAGCTCTCAATGTCGATCCAATTCATCTATCTGCTTTGACGATGTTTTTGCCTTGCAGCATTCACAGTCGAGTCCCTCATCATCACTTAGAACTCCGTTCTTTGTCTTTGAAGGATTGGAGACATAGCTGCTGGAAACCCCTGCGGATTGCTGGTGGTACGTGGAAGTAACAGCTTGTGGGAAAGAAAAAGATTTATTTTTCTGGCACAAGGGCAAAAGATGTTCCGGGGACAAGAATAAGAAGGTCGGTGTGGTCCTTTCTGTTGCTGCCCCAGATCCACAACATCTCACTTTGTATGTGGAAGATGTGTTAATGGAAAAATTTTATTGCACCAGAAAATTATCAGTTTCAAATTATTCTTCTACATCAATGAGCAAGATCAAAGGGACTGACAAGAGGCCAGTGCCAGTAAATTGCCAGAACTTGGGCTGGAAGGACTTGGAAGAGATGAAGGAGACTGAGATGCTCACTTCAAGGGAGCTAGAAATGAAAATTTCTAGGGTGAGGGAGAAGTTTTCAACACAGGGATCTTCACATCCAACGTGCTTAAGAGTTTAAAGCACTCAATAGTTACGAAGGATGTTAAGAGTCAGAGAAGTCCAGAGAAGAGTGCAAATGGGAAATCCAAAAGCACTGCAGAGGATTCCGAAGTGGAAGATGACAAAATGGCAGGCTCCCAGTTCTTGGATCCAGACGAGCAAATAAAGACGTCTTAGAGGGGGGCCCAAAAGATGAATCAACTGGCTAAGTTTTACCCATTGGGGATTGGCCATAAGTTGCTGCTGGATATAAGACGCCTGAAGGTTTGCTCTGGTGAAGCGGTCCTCTTCAATCACAAGGAATTCAATGCAGCTCACATGCTAGAGATACCGAACCACATCGTGCGTCATCCTGTTGCGGATCCGATGCCAGTGGACATGATTCCATTCAGCAGAACTACAGGTCAGTTGTTCAGATGGAGCATTGAAGGGTAAAGATGTGAGGTTCTGAGTTGTGAATGGGCAGCACTCCGTAAGGGCAACATAAGTATTGCAGACAGAAAAGGAGACCCCGCAGAGGATTAAGGATCGGTGTTCTAGACGAGAGTACCGAGTTTTGTCAGTGGATACGCCGCCTACTGAACTTCCTAGCATTAGCCACTATCAGAATACAATAGCCGCAAGTGCCAGCTACATAAGATGTTTCCTCGGCCTATACTAGAGCCATTTCTGACTCGCGAGTCGAGAAAGCCATCAAAAGGCAAATACAGTAAGATATGGGGGCTTTCTCGACTCACGAATGGGGAATAGCCACAAGTTAGGGACTTTCTTAACTCATGAGTCGAGAAAGCCCCCGCGTCCCCCCTTTTTTGTCTTACTATGAACTTTGTCGACTCGCAAGTCGAGAATATCCACAAGTCTTATGTTATTGCTATTTATGGGGTTCCTTCTACCTGGGGAGTTTCTTGACTCGTGAGTCGAGAAAGTCCCCGCACCCCCTCTGTTTTGGTCTTTCCATGGACTTTCTCAACTCGTGAGTCGAGAATACCCACAACTCTTACGTTACTGCTATTCTTGGGATTGGGGACTTTCACGACTCACGAGTCGAAAAAGCCCCCCGCCCCCTGTTAGATCTTTAAAATAGCTGATCTAACACAGTTTTATTTATTTGATGCAGCCCATATCCTGACCAGATCATACATGCCCGGCAACAGTGGAGAGCATTGGGTTGTCCTCAGCGGCCTAAAGGAAACAGGGCTTCCTTGGACAAGTGGAAGACCTTCGAGAAATTGTGTAGATATATTCTTCTAGAAGGCCATGAGGATGATGAGGGGGATGATGAAGATGAGAAAAAGAAGAAAACAAGAAGAAAGGATAGGGAATCCCTATTGGCCCAGTATGATCTCATTCTATGCATAGAGGCTATCTGGAAAAAATGGACAGAGATCTGGGCCCCCTAGACAAAAGGTAAGCTTAAGGACAACAATGGAGAACTGCCCACAAGGCCAGACCCAAAGTTGTTTGACAAGCAATTCATGAAAAGGAAACAAGGCTTAACGGATAAAGAAATGCTAGATCTACAGGGCAAAATCTTGGATGGAAGTATACTGCTATAGAAGACTAGGAGTTCAAAAATGCAGGATGCAAAGGATTACGCGACGGTCCTGAAGAGACGACATGCATTGGAAGAAGGCATCACAAATTCTGCAATGTTGCATCCAATGCATTCAATGATTTTGATTATTATATGGAGAAGGCTGCGCTTGATGAGGATGACATGAAGGAATTGAACCCATCAATACGAAGCTTAAGCGGAACGTCAAGACTGCCCCCTTTCCTGAACCTGATATGGCCCTTCTGAAACGGAAGCTTGCATTCGAGGTGGTGGCATTTAAGACTGATGATAGCTCCCCTCCCTACTTGGTAACCTTGGGTCACAAAGGATTCGGTGGTCTAGAACTAGTGGCTGGGCCTGTGGCCTTATTTGCCATGAATATGGTCGAAGACCCCACTTTATTTTATGAAAAAGCTGATATTGAGCAGTGGTATAAGACCTGTCTGGATATGATTGAGCTGGATACTTTCTGATCTTCTGCATGTCGGGCAATCAGGCAACTGCTGTTTCATAGTGGGCAGCAGATATTAATTTCAACAACAGAGTCTTGCATTCCATATATGAGCTGGAACATGAGTGTAGAGTTGGCCTGCCAAAGGCACCAAGTTTTGCCAATATAATTTTGGTTCTAGTTTCAAGATCAAATGCAGACTTGAACAAGTGGTTAAGTGAGCACCACTATGTAGATAAGTTCATGATTTCTCAGGAAAATATGGAACCCTGGAAGGGCTGCAGGCTTATGGAGGATGTGTCATCACTTGACAAAGTGAACATTGATGGTGCTACGGGTCCAATACATAGGATTCCTATTCGACCGAGAGTTATCAAATACTTCATTACAAGCTTAGTCGAGGAAGATTAGATAGTATGCAAGTGGTACATGAATGGCCTTATTCTCTCAAGGGGCTATGCTCTATGGAATGAAACCAATATTTGTGGTTGGGAACAAGGATCTGGTTGAGACCATTATGTCATACCTGGATCTGCTTCATTACCATTTTCAAGACAAGAAGACTGGTGGAAATGGTGGGACGAAGATGATGGAGATAGAGAAGAAAGAGACAACCAAGGTGGATCTCCACCTATCGAGGGATTGGACGAACTCAAGTCAGAACAGATAATGGAGAATCTTCGACTGAGGTCAGTTTATTTTTCTTTCAGGGGGTTTCTCGACTCGCGACCATCCAAGTCTGAACGCTTTTCAATTTCTAGCATGAATCCTTTCTCGACTCGCGAGTTAAGAAAACCACCCTAGTAGTATTACTAACTGATGGCCATCATGATTTTAGGGACATCGAACGGAATCAATCAGCATCATTGACACGATCACATGTATCTATTGGCAATTCAGTTGCACAAGAGGACACTGCATCCAAAAAAAGCAGTCCAGTACAAGACACTGAGACCATCGAGAAAGGACCTGAAAGAATCAAGATCCCGGCTCTGGATCCCGATCAAGAAATATGGTCAGAGCCAACTCGAACTGCCAGACGGCTCTACCAAACTTGTAATTTTTGACGTGAATGGAGTCTTGGCTGCAATATACCAAGATGGTCATGTCCCTGAAGACCTCACAGAAGCCGATAAAGATAATGAATAAGATCGTCTATCCTCGGCCTCAAGCAAAAGAGGTTATTGAATGGTGCCTGGACCGGGGATTCGAAGTGGCCATATGGTCTTGTATCGCAAAGAAAAATATTGTCAATGTCCTTGGTGTACTCGGCCTGCCCGTTTTGAAGTTCAAGTTTGTTTGGGGCACTGAAAAGGTCGAGCATGTGTTGAATCTCGATCCGGCCATCACGAAGGGGAAGCCTATTATGATGGAAAGACTGGAAAGAATTTATGAAGCTTACCAGGATTTCAATAAACACAACACGATGATCATAGATGATAACGCCTACAAGTGTTATCATAACTCGGATTTCACCATCATTGCAAAAAGTTATCAATCAGTGCTGTATGAACTGGATAAGTGGTTGTCTTACGATCTCGTTCTGGTGTTGGCAGAGTCCCTGTATTTTATTCTGATAAGGAACTATCTGAACCTCAAGTAGGTTGATCCAGAGAGCAGCGTGATCATGAGGGCTATGGACATGAAATATTATGGTGATCAAGATCAGTGAACTCTGATTTGTGATAGCAAAATTTGCAAAGTAACTTTGAAAAAAATGTGAAAAATTGTATTATATTCTGTAATGAAAATATGTGTACATTGACTTTTTAGGGCCTTTCTCGACTCAAAGGCACTGCTTGTCCAAATGATGGAACCGTTTGTGTGCCGTTATGTGTGATCAGATGCACCTATATGGAATGAGTGCTCTCCAATCTATTTTCAGTTCTGCATCTTTTTCTTCGTTACTCATGACTAATGGCACCATAATTGTTAATCATGAACTATCTCTGTTCTAGGTGGCAGGGGACATGGCTACACTCTTACCAGGGCTTTGGGATAAGCTTGCTCGTGATTGTAGGAACTATGGGACCTGGGATGAGAAAGAGAGGAAGAAAATTTCAAAACTCCAGAAAGCTCAAAGGATACTGCATGCATTGCATGACATCCACGGAGGTTGGAGAACAAGCATATTCGACACGGTGATTGATGAAAAGATGCGAGATGAGGGTGGAGAAATTGGTTGGACAGGCCAGCGGGTGGCTCATGACGCACCTCTTCATGAGGCTTTTCACGTTCTTCAGGTTGCCCCCATAGCTTATAGAAGGCAAGAACAAGCCCCAGGGGTTCTTCCTATAAGGTGAACCACCTTCCATGATGATGTAACTGTAGTGACAACAAGACTGCCATGTCTCTTCGTCCGATGTAAAACACATTGTAGCTATCTCATTTATCAATCAAAATTCTTTTCGGACTATAACTTTGTTTTAAATGTATAATGAAATTCCTTTATTTGAGTTGTATTCTTGGTGTTCTCGACTCGCAATCCGAGAAAATAGAGGGAAAGATATAAGATGCTTGGATCCACCCTAGCACAAAAATACTCAAATTTTGGATAGCTATAGAGGCCAAAAACTTTTTGCACGTCCTTTTCGTGTAAAATAACAAGGTTCAAAAAAAAAAAAAAAAAAAAAAAAATCGCATGTGACCCACTTTAATTAAATGCGACTTAATTTTTAAATGTGCGATTATTAGAGGGTACATAGATCCAAGCAACAATGTTTAATGAAGTAGCCGATAAATTCTATGGCACATTTAAACTGGAAAAAATAAGTGTAACCTTAGCTCAGATACCATATGCAATTATGCTTGCAGAGGCAGGTATATTTCCATTAGAATTGGAAGCATTATTTCAGACTGTAAATTTCATTAATAGGATTAGAGATCAATCACCAGAACGCTTATCCCATGAAGCAATGATGGTTTCAGAGCAGCAAGGTTGGATGCATGATTTCAAAACCTGGGCAGGAAAATGGGGTCTGAATGATGAAAATTGGTCTGAATGTAAGACATATGCAAGAGCATTATTAGAAAGACTTCCAATTGAACGCTTATGGCAGCACCAAGGTAGTAGAATGCTTCATTACAGAACTCAGATAAATCACATGGGCGAGTATAAGAGCCAAGAGTATTTGTGGTCAGAAATGCCGACGCATCTAAAGCATGTCATTGCTCGTTATAGAATGAGCTCGCATAAATTGGGAGTTGAGACAGGCAGATGGTCAAATACTCCACTTGAAGACAGGGTATGCAGAGCTTGTGATTCTTATAGTGTAGAAGATGAGGCACATGTGCTCCTGCATTGCACGGCTTACAATGAGATCAGGGAACAGTTTGAAATCGAAGCTTCAGATAGTCATCATACTTTGATATTAAAAATATGATGTACTTTGCTGGTTTTTTAGTGCTCCATGACCTCTCAAGGCCCTAAGTGAGCAAGACCAAATAAATAAATGAATAATAATATACTGACATATTTCGAAATCCCCCCTCCCTCCCCCCCCCCTCTCCCGCAATTGAAACGGACCTAGCCCCTTAGACTAGGCTGTTGCACATTCATAAGACTTATAGATACATCCCAATATTAATACTCTCATTGATAAGACAATTTCGTACAAGACCAAACTCCTTTGAGTCTTGGCATACTACAACTCCTATAGCCCAACAGGTCACTCCGAATTCTCCTCCTTATAGGTCACAATAGGATGACTCGAAAATGCTTTCACCCGCAGCGCAACTTCATGCCCAGTCTCTCCCTACCGAATCGCATTCTCAGCTCGGGCGTACCCTCTTAAACATACCGTATTACAATACAAGGGAGTTAGTCCACAAGGACTAAGTGGGGAGGAAACATTTCAGGAGCATTCACAACATCAACCACAAAGCAATCTAGCATATAGCATCCAAGATAAGGAGACAATAGATTTACCTGCTCCACTATGCCCCTGCATTAGTTAGAATTCATACTACAAACATGTTTACATTCACATCAACTTCCCTATGTATGCACATATGCCAAGCATAATCCTTGGGTTGCGACCCCAAGGAGACCACTCTCCATCCTGTGCGTTTTAACTCATCCATCGGGCCATCCGCCCGGGATGCGAGTTACACGGCCACCCCACCCCTCCGAAGGTGGGCCGTAAATGCAACATGCCATCCGTCTAGCCATCTAGAATGGATGCGGAGTCTCACGGCCACCCCACCCCTCCGAAGGTGGGCCATTTGCAAGATGCAACATCATTCATCATGACTTTACAAGATAAAATATCACCAATAACCTTACAGGTTGACCCAATACGAGATATCATAGAATCCTCATGCATCTTACTTCCAAGAATAGCCACAGAGCAATGCAATACAATAGAATGAGGTTCATCAAGATATTTCATAACCAAGTGACAACATCTCATTGCACATCTCAAAGCAAGAACATGAACTCCCTTAACATATAAGCAACCATAACTTTCATGTAATATCTTAATCAAACTAACGTCTAGAGATAATGACATTCATTCTAACTCAGGTATACCTTCTATGGTATGCTTATCAAGCTAGCCTCTATTCTTAAAGGTTCCCTGAACTAGGCCGCATCCAATGGTACAATCCTGGGCAAAGAACTCTATAGTCCCACCGTATAATAAGATATCTTAAGAAGGTTTGTAAGAGTCTTTACACTCAATCCATATACTAGCTATCTAGGCTAGCAATAACGCACAAAGAAACACACGTCACCATGGCCAGCATATGGGTCGAGGTCGATAGGTTATCAACAATGCCATTGAGATACATACACAGCAAGCGCTCCCACCAATCCAAGACGTGACACAATAGTTTTGGGCTGCCCCCTAACTATAATCTAAAGCTAGGTTCAATAGTTTAGAATATATCAACATATCCCATTATGGTTCATTCCATTTGTTAGCTCAACTTGTTTACCTTGCTAGGCATAATTATGCTTTCGACTAAGCGTATAAGGTCCCATGGTTGCACTATGGCCAGAAGCTCCCCTACCTGTCAAGACTTCTCTTCCTTCAACATCACATATTTGATACTTATCAATTATTCCCTTAACTGTACAAATATTCTATTCAATTTACTAATTCTCTCTCTTAGCTTATGGTGCCTCCTTGACTCCATACCATGACTATGGCCATACCCCATAAATTCCCTCAGGCCCTTCTTCCCCTAGGAGAAGTGGCGTCCAACATTATTAGGTAATATAATTCAGCTTAGCTTCTTGGGTCCTCACAAGTTCAAGCAAAAAACGGATTTACTCTTAGGCCGAGTTCATAAAAGATTCCCTTAGTACAATACCACAACCCTGGCACTATCTCGGTCTCTATGGTTCCACATAACATGATTTCAAGCAAAGGCCTCTATAACTTAGAACTAGGAAGCAATATTCAAGTGGTCAAAACCTTAAGTTAATACTTTAATATAAATATATGGGAATACTGCACCACAGTATCCCCCTCTAAATAAATAATAATAATCGTAATAGTAATTACGGCGCCAACAACAACGGCAAGGTTTCTATTCCCCGCTCATGCGTATCCGAAGCTATAACGCAGGCTTTTTCATAAGATTGGATTGGCAAACCCCTATATCTTGTATTCTATCTGGAGGAACAAAGCAGAAAGCTCGGGATTACAGCAGCAACAGGCCATGCTTTTCACAAATTGGAGGTGCTGGGTTCCAGGGCTTGGCCCAATCATGATTTTGCTATTTTTCAACAAGACTAAGTTCTAACACAGAAAAATTGGAAAAGGCAGAGTTCAAAGCAAGAATCGGGTGTAGCAGCCCATGCCGGAGAGGATCACATAATCGTAATCAGATTATAAGGGTCGGGTGTTTCAAAGGCATCAGAATTGGGTTCGACCTCTGCAAGTAAATACAGGGATGAACACAATAGCCAGCTAATATAACCATGGAATTCTTCTTTCTGAAATCCAAGAGATGCACACAAGCAATCCCCAAATACGCATCAAATCCCCACCTTTATTCTTCAAGCATCAATTCAGTTCGATTCCTGTCTTCCTTGGCATTTCTCCAAGCTCCTTCTGCTTGCCAGCTTCAGCTAATCTTCAAGCTTCCTTCCGGCTTCTGCAACTCAGCCAGCCCCTCCTTCCTCTTATATATGTTTGCTTGATGCATAGAAGCCCACTTGGCAATTGATCATGCTGCCAGAACATCTGCCAGGTGATCTTGAGATCCGATTAAGCATCAGCATCTCTTAATCATGCAGATTCTACTGCGTGATATATATAGGCCACGATTCTCTTTCCCCTATTTTTATAGTGTTCACTCATTTGAGTTTCATAAATTAAGGTTTTAAAATAACCTTGCTACCACTAGCATGAACCCATGGACACATACCAACAAAGCCTTTATATGATCTACCGAAGCAAGGTAAGCCACTAGGTTCGTTACAGCAATCCTAGATCTACCACATCTCAAAGGGAACATTATGTGCTGCAAATAAACGATATTCAAACGTAGAAAACGATTATGAAATGAGATTAAACATAGACTCCATCATGGAAGAAACTACTGGTGATGAAACAAGTGAACCTCACATACCTTCCATACAATATGGCATCACAAAGATAAATCAGTTGGTACCATTTATCAACAACAAAGTTCTAGTTGGTAAGTTCGCCATCTACTAATCTTTTCTCGCTATGTGAATTTGTTAGTCCTGTGCAGCCAGCACAAAACTATTCCTGAATATCATGCAGGGTAGAGGCAAGGACCAGATCAAGCGTCCCCGAAGACCATGCAGAAGTCCACGCCCCCGTCAAAGAAGAGAGCCAGACAAGACAAATGACGACCCCCGTGGAGTTCGGCCTTAATTTAGCAGGATTCCAGGCACTAATGACGGCACTGCAAGATTCCTTTAAATCATGCATATGATCCAGGAGTTGGTGACCGAGATATCTGATATCTTTCTATTCTGGGCCCAAGGCCATTGTACTATATATATAAGTAGAGATAGATCTCTAGTTTTTAGAGGAGATTTAGTGTTGTCTCGTTTCATTCTTCTCGCTTGATGAGAGTTCATGTACTCTTATTGATATTCAAGGAGCTTTATCTTGGCATATAGTCTCTTTGTGTTTCTGTTTTGTTCCCTTTTTCCTGTTCTGATCTCTTTGCAAAATCCTGCGTGACACTCTGCTAGGATTTGTCTGCTTGATCCAAGGGTCCTCACAGAGGGCTGTCTTGCTGCGATCCCGAACCCAGACCCCAAATACTGGCGCCGAAGAGAGCTAAATGACGACCTCTGGGGAGTTTGGCCTTAATTTAGCGGGATTCCAGGCACTAATAACGGCACTTCAAGATTCCCTTAAATGATCCAGGAGTTGGTGACCGAGATCTGCTATCTTTCTATTCTGGGCCCACGGCCATTGTATTATATATATCAGTAGAGATAGATCTCGAGTTTTTAGAGGAGATTTAGTGTTGTCTCGTTTCATTCTTCTCGCTTGACGAGAGTTCATGTACTCTTATTGATATTCAAGGAGCCTTATCTTGGCATATAGTCTCTTTGTGTTTCTGTTTTGTTTCCTTTTTCCTGTTCTGATCTCTTTGCAAAATCCCGCATGACACTCTGCTAGGATTGTCTGCTTGATCCAAGGGTTCTCACAGAGGGCTGTCTTGCAGGCGATCCCGAACCCAGATCCCAAACAGAATTATACAAAGCAACTCACATTTTCTTTGTCCATGTTTGACATTAACAGATATCCGTAGCATCCTTTCTAGCCTTTCCACGACGATGACTATCAAATGCCGATTTGACAACAAAGAAGTCCCTAAATCCACAATCACAATCTTGGATGACAGATACTTTTGCAACCACATATTCAATTTCAATTTATCAAATATTCAATCATAACGCCATCAACATTTACAGTCGAACAAACATAACTATAACTCTTTGAAGTAATTTTACCATACAAGAAGGAGATAAATTATACCAACTCCTTAATGAAGCTCTAGTATTAACATCACACAGCTTCGTGCCACTAAATTCCAAATAGCTACACTCATTTCATGGTCATTCATACATCTAAACATCTGTGTCCTACTTCCAACATGTATCTTTGTCAACCACAAACAATACCATTCTCGAGATATATCCAGACATTCTTACCGCTCACCAATTATGCATATGGTAACCATACAAACCTTGATATTCTAATGGACTATAACCTATTCAGTAATAAAAAGGTACAATCTCAAAGGAAACAATGTAACATACACATCCGCTCGAGTAACAACACAACATTATCACCAACCATCACTAAGCACATCCAACTACGACAATCAAACAACTTTATCACACGGTATTTCACCCTTTGCTCACCAACAGGATAAATCAACACAATTATTTCATTTTCTTTTTTAATTCCCTGACTTCTCACCTTTTGTTTTGCTTGTTTCAAGCCCATCTATTTCAAACTACATCAATCCAAACTAGCATATGTGGTGCCAAGCATGTATATCATGCAATAATAAGGTGATAGAAATTGACCCACATTCCTGGTGCGAAACATTTCACATGAACACTAAAAGCTCTAAAGGGTAACATAATCTTACACGCATTTAACCTATAAACATAACGCTTTATCTATATCCCTTACATTCTACAGTTAAAATTGATGATGCGAGCAGTTAAAATTGATAGATGGGAGCGCTGATGTTTAGGCCTCCATGTCATTGAACAAGCAGAGCAGGTCATTAGACACACTATAGAGGAATTATCACGAATCAAGATTACTGATCGACCTTGATACCAAGCAGCACTAAAAAAAGCGTCATGGATCCCCGAATTATTTCGTATTGCCGTACTAGAAACTGAATACATGAACGGGATAAGACAGAAGATCATTGTTCATGAGGTCGCATCCATAAACTAAACACTTATTATATGTAGCTCTGATATCTTCCAGTTACTTTTATTTTGTGAATGATTTGCATTCTCCTCATAACACATTACCATAAATGCGGTGCCACACATTACCATAAATGCAGTGCTTGTGGCACCGCACTACTATCTTGTAAACTCATAAAAACTTGTCAAGCTGCTCTTTATGGGTATGCATAATGATTATAAATATTATGCATATACAATTAACTTCACATATATATGGCTTAGAACAATTACGTCTCAAGTTCGAGACTGCCAAAAGTTGTATTAGGTATAGTTCTGTCTCACGGGCATGTATAGTCCCTGTAAACGTTAAAATAATGTCTATCTATCTAACTTTTTGTTATTTTATTATCAAAGTAGATTAATAGCAACGTGATGTAATATCCATCACTATTTCTAAGGGCTCATATTGTGGAAAAATTTCTTTGAAATCATATAAATTTTTTCAGAGATGGCAATTGTGCACTACCTTTGATGGGTGGTTTAGTGACAGGACATTAATCCCGCCACACTCAAGGTCACAGGCTTGGGATTGGCCATATATAAATTATCACATGGAGCTACTTTAGACTGACTTCATGTGAGTCATATATTACTTAATGAATAAGAAATGACTTGCATCCTTAAAAAAACGATTTATGCACTACTACAACAATATTAGTTATCTTAATGTTTCCTATCACCTACAATCATAGTATTTTCCATTTGTTACCATCTTATGCTTGTGTGGCCATATACCTACCTTTCTATAAAGGATGGGTCAGTTGGTAGTTCATGAGTCGAAAGTATAATTACAATGAGAACACCATCAACATGGTACAAGAAGAAACCATATACTCTAATATTACCATTCAACATATTCATGTGCACTACATTAAGTTGTGAAGTTCGATAAGCAATTATACAATCTACACCATATGCAATCCAACGACTACCCAAATGCCAAACGCGTAAACAAAACCTCGCCAAATATGAAAAACACTTACTAAGTTCATATGAACATGCAATGATCAATATTTCAAGTAATTATACCTTTTTCGAAAGGAAAAATTGTAAAAATGCCCTTGTATTTTGATGAATTATCAAGGTATCCTTGTATTTCTGATATTTATCAAAATGCCCTATTCCTCTGTGATCTGTTAGATGTTCTGCAGATCGATAGCCCACTATTCATCTACTGGCGACCACCGATTTGAGGTCCTTGATTTCGCCAATAACTCGTCATTTCTCATCTTGAAATAACCCATCAATTCTCAGCTTGAAGTCGGATAAATTTGTAGGTTTTTTTTTTTCCTGATCTCCAACCTTCAAGCAAAGCAAAATCATAGTTCTAGATCGGATTTAGGTCAGGTTTAATTGAGCAGAAACTGCCCAATGGTGATGATGTAGTGTACCAGAGAATGATTTTTTACCTTCCAAATTGAACTTTGATGTTGTATTGAGGTCCGCTGACAGGAGAAATCGATGTAATTTCGCTTCTTCTTTGATAAATCTTAAGCACAATAGATTAATGCGTTCTGTTGCTTAATATGAATTGCTGTGCACCAATAAATGAAGCCCGGTCGTCAACTTTATGAATATAGGATAGATCAGAAAACAAATTTATGGGTCTTGAGTGCATGTTGTTGTGGCAAACTATATGAAAGGGATTTCCTATGGGTAATTCAAAGTAAAAAAGATCAAAAACTTGCTGGAAGATGAAAAACTTGGCAGGTCAAAAGATCAAAAACTTGCTGGAAGCTTCGGAACGAATTGAAGAGGTCGTAGGTCTGCAAAGGGGCCTCACAAGGGCATTATGATAAATATAAGAAGTATAAAATATTTTGATAGATACATCAAAATACAAAATACAAGGGTATTTTTAAAATTTTCCCTTTTCAAAACACAGGGTATTCGCCTGGCGAATACCTTACGGGGGTCGCTTATAAAACTGCCCCGGCGCTAGTTCAAATTTGCTCAGGTCATGGCATTTGCATCAGCGGCGGGACGAGGGGCTTGGGCAGAAAATGCAGTGGACACATTGCAAGCCCATTTCGAGCATGCCCACAACACTCTCTTGGTATCATCTTGCGATAACAATCCTAAAGCACAAGAATATAATCTTTCACTTTATCATCTTTAAATGACATGCGGATATCTCTTTTCCAGTTGGTGGAGCACAAATTAGAGGATGAATTCAACAAAAAGTATGGGAATGATGTGAGTATTGGTAGCTCTGTCTTGTGGAACTTCTAAAACATTTTGATGGTGGTTTTTTTGGACAGGCTAATCCCATGAAGTTGTTATCGCGCATTAGGAAGATCCAAAAGGAGTTGCCTCTGCTTGAAGATGAATGTAAGAAACTTCTTGTTGCAAAGCAGGTAGGTAATAATAATACCTATTGTTTTTACAATGTTCATGGGTCATTCATTCCTTAGCAACGTCTGGGAATATGTTCAGGAGTTTGTTGACAAGACGGCAAAGACACTAGTAGAAAACAAGAATACGTTGAAGCTTATGCAGTCAAGAGCTGGCCTTCCTTCAAGAGAGAATGATGACTTGACTGTAAATTCTCTACAAAATGTCATATCTGAACTGGAAGCTCAAACGAAGGATTTCCTTTGATGCTGTTAGTTGATCAGCCCCATAACTTGCATGGTTTACAATGTAAGCGATTAGTAACTTTTCTTAACCAATATTTTAATCAACATGAAGCGAGTCTTACTTTGGAACAGTGTCATCTCATGTGCAGTTTGAGAAGGATTTTTTAATTGGTTTTGAGTACTAACAATCAGCAATCCATCTTTCATAAACTACAAATGAATTCATGCATAATGATCCTAGCATATTTGCCATAACTTAAGCAATAGGAGCGACGCGATGAACTTCTCTAGGCTCATGAAACCCCCTAATGCTGCAAGGATCTCTAGAATCTTGGTTAGCGGATCTGGAATATTTTATCCGTCTGCTGTGAGAGACGATGCCATATTCAGCAAGGAATTCTGTCAGATGGAAGGTGTACAATGCAGCAAGTGTCACAAAGGCAAACATGAGGCAGGTCTGTCATTGACTGCTAGAAATGCTTTACTCTTCTTTCGTGCTCTGCATCACCATCACATTCTAGACCTGCCCCTAAAAGAACTGTAGACTATAGCAGTTGTTTATGCTGGTGGAGAGAATCTCAAAACAACCCCAGTCTGCATCATAAGCTCATGCTATGCAAAGATAAGTCTACATCAAAAATATATATCTGAACGGCCTTAACAAGAAGTATTTCACGGGTGATAATATTGCCATTAAATGACAGAAATTGTATTATTGCTATCGATAATGAAGCATGTAGATATAGAGAATGCCCTTGAATGTCTTTGTAACATTCAAGATGTTTGGTTTCAAGTGATGAATAATTTGTAAGCAGGATGTTGTTAACCTTAATCTCTGCTATTACTGTCGGATGATGAAATTTCAGGAAAGCATTTACATATAGAGGTTGAAACTTCAGTCTTGTTTTAGTTAAATTTCTGCAATCATTTCATAGGAATTACTAGTTGAAAAACAAAAGAATTGGATGAGCTAGGATAAAGAGTGGGAAATGACTAGATTATTACACAATGGCTTTGCTAGATCTGGAACTGTAACAACAATGAATGCGCATGCTTCATTCTGCTTCATTTGCCCTATGCGTGGGTCAAAGAATATGCCCTTCTATCCAATCGTTCAACTGATTGTACTGTTGCAGCATGAGTGGTTATTCTTTGTTATAATAAACTGCTACAAATTTTGCAGTTCAGACTTGTTTAGAAACCTAGTACCTTGATGTTTATAAACGCTCATGTTGTATGCAAACTACGCAAGTGCAAGTACCTCTTATGAAGCCATTGCACACTAAGTCATTGATTTGTTTGCCTGAAGAAAAGAGGCCTACGATGCTCAGTTATGACTTTGGCACTCATATTCCTTTTGGGGAAAAACTCTGAAATACGCTTATGTTTTGCTAAAATTGACAAAACGCCCCTAGTTTTGGGGATATTTTTATGGAAATGATCATAACTTTTTTGTGATGATCCAAATGAAAATGAATTTTTTGTCGTTTATTTGATGGAAGAACTTAAAATGAAAAGCTCCTAACATATGTTGGAGATAGCATTAAGCACCAGAAGTTTGATGCAATTTATTTTCTACGATTTTTGGTTATTTATAGCCTTCAAATTCTAAGGTCTGCACAACTGAAGCATTGAACATTGTTTACAACTGAAACATTGAAAGCAATCTTCACACATTTGTGCTATGTTCTCATCATTATATATTGTTTAATTTAGAGCTTGTAGATGAATTCTATATTACAATGGGACTTCAATATCATTTTGATTTTCATTGTATAGCATTATGTTGGGCAACTGTTGTTTGGGGTTGGGATAACATAAGATTTTCGAAGGTTGAGGGGGGTATTCGTATGTGGAAAGGGTATTTTTGTGACGTCAGAAATAAGGGTTTGGGATTGCTATGGTTGGGCTAGGTCGAAGGATTCTCATTTTTAGAAGTGTTGTTCTGGCGATGGCTTCGTGGCTGCGTGGAGGCGATGGAGCAGAGCAGGGGCAGTTTCGCATACGGCGGTGGAGGTCGTGGCTATGTTCTCTGATAGGTGAGTCTGGTCTTTAAATCTTGGTGTTGTGGCTGTGTCTTGGATATCGTTCATTGTGGAGGAAGCTTGTAAAGTCACCTTCATGTTTTTGTTCTGTTTATGTTGAGGAACTGTTGATCAGGGCTGGGATAAGAGAAGTTTTTTGCCTTCATCTGTTTGTTCTCCTTATCTGTTTGCTGCTGCAATTGCCTTGTGGTTTCGGGCCTGCAAGTGGTTTTGCAATTGAGATAAGACGCTGAAGAGGGCAGCCAGATGTAAGAAACAAGCTCTGCCTCCTGAGGCCAAATTTCCTTGTGTTGATGATGCTTTTTGTGTGGGGAATACAGAGGGGAGGTGTAAGGATAGGGGTAGATTAGATAGTGAAGATAAGGGCAGTGGGTTGCTGGATGTGAGCCTTACCCTGGGATATGCTGGGAGTGATGTCCTCCTTAGCATGTTTGACAGACTTGTGAATTATTTGAAGAGCCAGACTGTTGCAGGGGATGTGGTCCTTGAGAGGGGATCCGAGCTAGATCACTTGCATTGCCAGGGAGTGCTGAGAACCACGCTGAAAATGCCTCGTGCTGTCAATGCTGCCATCAAGAAGTTTTTTGGATGGGGATCCCAAAAGCCAGCAGGCATCCTCCTCATCTGCAAGGTCCTTAAGAACACAAGGATGCATTGCTTTGAGGGATTGGTTAGATATTGCCGCAAGGACTTTGGGAAGGTCCACTTCAAGGTTTGCCTTCATAATGTGAGTGAGAATCGAGATGGGCAAAGATCCGTATCTGCTTCATGGTGCAGGTGATCTCAAAACTGTTATGGTATTGGACAACAAGAACTTGCTACATAGAGCCCATCATTTTGTGAAGTACCATGTAGGGAAAATTTTAAGGGACCTACAATTTTGTATACGTATAATGAATCGGCCATTCCTTGTAAAACACGCCCACAAAAGTGTAGCCTGAACTGGTCATTTTTCCTACTTCTTTCTAATGTGGTTGCAACCCAATTGGCAATTTTTGAACAAAATTTCTAACAATGTGTAGCTCAAATGGCAAAATTTAGCTAGAACCTTATTAAATATAGAGCTAGTTGCCCAAATGTAAAGAAGCCACTATCCTATATAAATGTATCAAAGTTACATGCTATTTAATTTCATACCCCATTTAAAAGTAAAGAATGCGAAAATGTTCACACGCTACACTTTAGTTCTAGTACAATTTAATTCATATAAGCTAGTGTGGCAATGCGACTAGATAACTAAATATAAAATTTTGTTGAAGCATTCTGCCTAAATACAGTTCAGAATCCTTTAAACTGATCAAACATACAAACACAGTTTAGAATGTGAACATCTTATATAAATTAAGCCATTTGAATGCAAAAATATAACGTCTATTTACTCAAAATTATCATTCCTATGACCATCTAAGCTGATAATTGACATCCTGTTTTTAGCACTTCGATTCTGCTGCCCCCTTGAATAATTCTTTGTCTATCAATAATGAACAAATTGGTGACAGGAAGAAACGAAAATTGGATGCCAGGGTCTTCGTATAAGGAGCTCGAAAATTGCCTCAACACTTCATTTTTGAAAAAGAGCGGTATTATTTGATAGTTGGAGTTATGATTAGGAAACAAAATTTCTAAATGTTGCTCCCCCCCATAAGTGGTGAATTTATGAGGGGGCCTTTTAATGAGTTGGGATTTGGCCACACATGGCTTTATATAATTTGGCCAAATGGCCTAAACGTTCTTACTTAAGCATATTTAGTTTTCCCTTAGAACTAAATTGGCCCCAAATTCCATACCACTAGAATTAGCCAAGATCTAACTGGCCATTCTAATGTCATAATCGGCAATAAAGTGCTATGAATTGGCCAATGTGCAGGTACTCCATGGGTAAGGGATCCTATTCAAGTCGGCCGACGCATTTTGCTTGAATCGGTAATCTGTGGCCAAATGGCCTGCCGGGGCCACTAAAATTTTCGTTGGACCATGGCAGGAAGCAGATGTCTGCCTCCCTCATATACACTGTGTGCCAGATGTTGAGGATGGGGAAGTTCATTCTATCTAGCCAGTGGATCTTGCCTACTAACTGTGCATTCATTTCAGAGCATCGTGTGAAGGCCGCGTGGAGAATAACTCTGAATCCGTCACAAACCATGCTCAGTGATGTGCGTTGTGTCATATTTAATATCCCTGCATGTATGCAACCCGTGAAGCGATTGGGTAAGGCAAGGAAGAGATATTATGATGATGCATGCAACCCTGGAGATGGAGATGAGGGGTTTGTTGACATTGCTGACGAGGAGTTCAGGCCTGGGATGGAGGGAACGTCGGAGCAACCTGATTTCATTCCTTTGGACTCCATTGATTACACGATGGCTATCAACTGATGGGTAAAAGCATGTAAAGGTGTACCACTTTTGGAACCTGCAAAAGTACATGCACTAGGTACTTTAGAACTGGGTACTTTCTCATTTTTCTTTTCATTAAAACTAGTACAAAAGTTCAAAATAAAAGTCAAGGACGTGTTAATATTCAAAGTTAGGATAAATATAATGCTATCGAAGACCAAAATATATATAAAAGTTTTAAAATGTACCTTTTATTGACATATTACACAGGTACCCAGTACCCAGTCCTGGGTACCTTTTTAGGTACTTTTTTAGTCACTAAATAATACTTTTGAAGGGACACCTTAACATGCTTTTACCCTGATGGTATGTTTGCATTTCTTTGCTTTATGTTTGCAGCTACCCTTTTTTTTTTTTTGCATGACTTGATTGCTGCAGGTTTAGAGGACTGATTTGATGTGCATGCAGGGACATGCCGGTGCCAATGCCTTCCGTTGCCCATCTGGAGAATGGGCAGCAAGAGTGGTGGAGTCCTTCACTCCTCCTGATAGGCCTCCTGAACCTCCACTCCCTCAGGCCCTCTTTGTAGAAAACCTGATTTCCACTAGCCTTCCACATCCTGATGTAGCATCTGCAGATGCTGAGCGGGCTCATGTGGCATCGGAGCTGCTGACTAGTGTTGTCAATGTAAACACCCTTGTAGAGACAATTGCAGCTTCTGTGCGCTTGCTTCGTATGCAGCTGGGCCACCTATTCCATGAGCTGGAGGAGACCATTGGAAGTATGGAGTGGGATGAAGTTGCAGTATCGGCGAGGGAGAGGCAAGCTCTCAGGAGCCAAATGAACTTGGCACACGCTTTGCTGCTGTAGGAGTTGAGGCACATTGACAGGTTGCTTCTCTAGCTTTCAGGTTTGCCATGTTATAAATTCTACCTCTAACAATTGCGCAGGGAAAGGACAGGTTGGCGAGGAGGCATGCACAGGCGTTAAACATCACGAGCAATTGATCTGGACTGTTTTGTTATGGGATTATGATTCATTTTCTGTTATTCTTTTCTTTGTAGTTGCATTGCACTGTGTGGCTGCAGCATGGATTCTGCATTAAGAAAATGAAAAAGCTTTAAATGATGAGGAACTTGCATTAGCATTGGTGTGCTTGAGCACTTGCATGGGATTAGCCCCCTGGCATAATGGAACGCCCTTTGGGGAGTTGCATTATGCTAGGCAAAGCATCGTGGGACCGGCTTATGTCGGTGGGGTTCAAGTCCCCATGCTTCGTCATGTTATTTCTCTGTTTCATGTGATGGACAACATGACTGCTGTGTGGATCTCCTTGTGAAATGATTTATTGATATGATGTGGGCGACATGCAGCTAGGTGGTGCAGTGCAGACTTCCTCTTCTCCAATCCGTTTTCATATGTTTTTCTGTATTAGAAGTGGACGTTGTCTTGCAGTCAACCCTACTGTTGAACATCAATGGAGTTGCTTTATTCTGTGGACAATGCATGTTCAGTTGCTGTTAAGTACCTTGTATGTACTTATTTGACTTCAATGGAATACATTTCAGCCCACCTTTGGATGATGTGGAAAATGGGGTTTGACCCCATCTTATTTTTTGATGGACAGCCACAGTTTGTGGGTTTTGGATATTCTGTGGAAGGGGCATAGACTAAGTTTATGTTCTAATTTATGCCTTCTTACGAATGACATCTTCTATAGAGACTGTATTTTAATTTATGCTTTCCTAAAAAATGGCTCCTGATTCTCGAAAGCGCGGCCGACGGGCCGGGCGTAGGCCGAGAGGTGTGGGCCCTCACCCGAGGCGGGATTCAGACCCGGCACTCAACCATTGACCACATCTTCACGCTATAACTCCCGATTGAAGACGTTAGAACCGCCGCCGATCGGGATCTATATTGTTGCTGGCTCAGGATTTTGGGCGGCGCGTTTGACACTGCGTGCCTCCGGAAAAACTATGGGCAAGACTCCAACAAATGGGGTTCCCAAGATTTACGAATGCAAATGTACGAGCTATATGAAAGATGCTCGGTCGGTTGTACGGACAAGACAAACCAACCATTTGATAGTAGTGTCCTGGGGTTCGCCGGGGATGCCCTCTCCCCCAACATTGTTTGGGCTTTACATTGATCAATTGAAGAGTCGGCTTGTCGATAATGGGGCGATGGAGCTCACCCGGGTATAAAATCACTAGTTTGCAAAAAAACGCTGAAAAGCAAAAAAAAGCAAAGCAAAAGCAAACTTTTTCGGTTCACATTTCTGCGAGCTTCGGAATCGAATTTTGGCGCCATAACTACCTCTCCGGCGATGGCGATGAAGTTTTCGGGCGAAGGAATGGTACCGCTGAAATGGATTAAATGGTTGGAGGATCAAATTTATCGGGACGCAGGATTGGGGAATCGATGCGGAATCATGGCTTCACCGACTAAAATTAAGAAATTTTATGTGAAGCCTCATTTAAAAGAAGAACTGCTAGATTTTCTTATCTCGAAGCTTATCCTCATGGTCCGGGCGAACAATGAGCTCAGAAGAAATTTTGCTTTGCATTTACTTGGGAGAATTGTAGTCGAAGCAGCTCTTAACCCCGACGAAACACAAGATAAACCGGTTTCATTTAAAGAACAAGTTGACAAAACCCAAGGAAGCTAGTTAAGCTCGAACCAAAACATTCCCTCGGCAGCTTGAATTCTCTCCGTGCAGCAGCAGAAGAACCACACCAAATCCCACACCATTGAAGCCAAGTAATGCACAACAGTTTACTCGTGCCGCCCTTTGCTAAACGGTAGCTTAATGTTTAATGTTAGGGTCTTGGGATGAAGAAGTGAATAGGTTGGAGGGTGAATTTGAATTGTGCAAGAAAGATCCGCAGACATTGCAAGCAAGATCACCCCAAAACGTATTATGTGAATGAGAGAGATATTGCCGGGATCGCCAAGCAAGCGAGAAGACATAAGCAGGTTGCAGGCTGAGATCAATTTTTGGAATCCAAAGTAGAAAAGTCCGACTGATAAGAAAAGAATTGAGGACTTGATGCGAGGACTTGATGCGGGGAGAAATTCTATTGGGAAATTAGAGAGCCTTATTGAAAAGGTGGATGATCATCAAGTTGAGAAGAAGAATGAATTGGAAGCATTACATGGAGTGCTAGAAAGGGACCCGCTCAAATGGAAGAATTACGTGGGCTAATTGCTATAACTTGAGTAGTGTAAATGCCTCCTGTATTAGGTTCAAGTTATTGCAAAGCAAAGGTTGCCATTGTGTTATGAAATACCATGTTCGCATGTGGATTAGCTTTCCAAGATGACTACAAGATTAGTGCAGTGCTACCATGCCAACATGCTTATCATTTAATTTGCAGCCTGCTTCTTGTAGAGAATAAAAAATGCCTGGATTGTTCTATGGATGTCCCAATGAAATTCTTTGAAGAACTTGGCTTAGAGACCAATGCAAATGAAGGAGAAGAAAAAAGAAGAACAAAGAAACGAAGAATCATCATAAGAAAGTAAGTATTATTTATTTGCTTTGCTTTATTTGTGAAAATTGCTTTTGTTGAAAAGTTTTGGTCATGTTATTTGCAGGAAAAGTTACCATCTGTTATTTTGGTCATGTTATTTTGGTCAAATACGTAAACTTTTTTCATTAAAATAAAATGTTTTCATTGAATATGTGAATCTGTAATCTTTTCATAGTTGACAATGTCATATCTTAGTTTGTGTCTAAAGTGTTTTTAAAATGTATCTCTTGTTTGTAGGGAGGCACAAAGACAAACTGTTGGTCCTTGATTTGAATGGTGTGCTTATGAAGAGTTGGCATAAGCATGACAAACACGAGAACACCAATACACGCAAAATCAAGAAACCGCCTGACCAACAAAGTGCTGGTTTGCGCACCCGAGGTTGCATAATTTCATGGACTGGGCCCTAGAACATTTTTGAAAATTGCTATTTGGTCCGCGATGAACCGCTACAACATCATTGAGTGCTGCGGCTAGATGTTGCTATGCATTATCTTATTAAGTTCAAGTTCATTTGGGAAGGAGCACAATGTTTGAAATTGCCTTATCCACACCCGACCAATCCGCATAAGCCGGTCCTATTTGAAGCCACTTTCTTATGTCATTGAAGCATATCTGAAATGAAGAATGTCTTGTTGGTGGATGATTCTCTCAGATAAATCTTTTTCACCAATTGTACCATTCTTTAATAGTTAGCTCATTTCCCGGTTTGATGAGGGCAATGTAATGGTTTGAAAAGATGAAGGATGTATTGTTTGGTTGGCTGAAAGTCCCCGAGCCTACAAAATTTGTGAAAGAACATCTTGCCCCGTAAATTGTCAAACAAGAAGACTTTGATATTTTGGATTTGTGTTCCAAGCATGTGTGGGAGAATCCAAGATGGGCTATTCTGTGAACGCTTGCTGGTTGCCATGATGGAACTTCCGTAAAGCAATTTATTTTTTTTGCTTGATTTGCTTGATTTGCTTAGCTTGCCATATCTTCTTACCTTAACGGAGTTCTCTCTTGAGGTTCACGGAAAGACAGTTGTGAGGCAATGGATGTTAAGGAATGTCAAGAAAAGTGTAAGATGTGAAAAATACCGCAACCATAAAATTTTTCTTCTGGTTGCCACATTTTGAATGCACATCATTGTGCAATGTAATGTTAGATGTGAATATACCCGCATACATAAATTTTTTCCCTGTTGCCGATTTTGAATGCACATCATTGTGCACTCTATTATGTAAACCGCTAAACAATATCAATATGAATGTCGATGTTTTGTACTATGCACTTGTGAACCGAAACCCAAATCGAGCATTGAACTCATTCTAAGCAATTAAAGATGACATGATTTTTACGGCGTGTCTCTCTTCTCCTAACATGTACATGTTTGCCACCAATATCATTCATGTCAAACTTAACATGCCTTACCAAGTGGTACGTAAATTGAAGCCACCGCTTGTCCACCAAAGAATTGAAAAGTTAGAGTGTCCAATTCTTTGATAGTAGTGGCCTGATACTATAACCTCTCCAACATTGTATACATTCCCCACTCATCAACATAAGAATCAGCAATGTTTGCTTTGTCTCGAGACAATACGCATGAAGTAAAAGTCGACACCCTCATCATTATTTTCTTACTGCGGTCACAGCAAAGTTATCCCCAACTTCTAAGATGTCCTTTGAGGTAATCAAGCTCACCCTCATCATCATCATCTTCTTCTTCCTCCTCCTCATTGGATAATTTGTCTTCTACATTCCCTTTGGTTTGTACTTCTTTTGGTTTTAATACACCTTCTTTCCAGCCTCCTATCCTTCTCTTGTTAATGCAATTATCCCAATCTCCATGAAAACATGCTTGGCAAAACAAAGCAAGGCATCCGGTACTCACTTTTGTTGGATCCTTCCTATCAAAGTGCCCCTAATGCTTATGTAACTTTGAGCTCCCATTCAAAAGTTTTCCATTCCTTCTTTTTCAGACTTATCTATGTCCTTAGCTTCAATATTCCAAAGTACACGGAAAGCATTGACTCAAAGCAAGTTAATGCAAAAGCAAAGCAAAGCAAATTAGGAAAAAATGCAAAGAGCAAATTGTTAGCAAAGATAATCAAAGCAGAATCAAAGTAATGAGACATCCACCGAATTGAATGAAAGCCAACATAAATGCGAAAAGCAAATGCGAGCAAATTTAATGAATCACAGAAAACAAATGCAAAGCCAATTCAAAGCAAAGTTAATCAAAGCATTAATCAAAGCAAAAGCAAAAGCAAAAAGCAAAAGCAAAAGCATCAAAGCAATTCCATCGAGCAAAGATAATCAAAGCGAGAAAAAAGTAATGAGACAACCAACGAATTGAATGAAAGCCAAGATAAATCACAGAAAAGCAAATGCGAGCAAATTTAATGAATGCAGAAAGCATATGCAAGGCCAATTCAAAAGCAAAGTTAGTCAAAGCAAAAGCAAAAACAAAGCATCAAAGCATTCCATCAAAGCAAACACTACCAGCCAGCTACGGAAAATACCTCTTTTTTTCATTGGCACAAGGATGGTTTTCAATGTACCATTTTAGGAATTCCACCGCATCCTTAGCACATTGCAAAGCGGGGAATCATACTTGATTTGCTCCTTTGCTAGAATTAATTTCAAAACAACTCGACTCCATCATGTTCTCCTTTACCATGAGAACTTGCAAAAAAACACCATAAATATTCCGAGTAGGATTGTTCACAAAATTTCTACCTATGTACCGAGGAAGGGTCGGCACCTTTGAATTGAGATGTGCAACCATCACTCCAAAAACATGGTTTCAGCGTACTCTATATTCATTTGTTTCAGCCAACATGCATGGACTTTCAAGCGATGGTTGACAAACTGGGTTGAATGCTCCTTGCAATCAAAATGTAAAAATGTGTCTCCTTAATTATTCTTCGATCTGTGCCTGAACTTGTTTCTCGATCCGACAAGATCTTGTTGTTCCTAAATTCTTCCTCTTCCTTTTACGTGAGGATGTCTATAGGTAATGTGAACAAGAATAGTAATTTGGTGGTATGCCAATGGCATGATTGTACTTCCTTCTCATTTTGAGGCTATAGTTCTCAAAGAAAAATCAATTCTCTTGATACAATAGTATTCTTTTGGAAAGTTGGCTAAGCATTGCTTAAATTGCTTTGCACAATGTCTTAGTGTAATTATGTGGAACAAATTGCACAAGTGTCTTGTTGGCATCTTGAATAAACTCTTGTCTTGGAGGCGGAGACTTGTATGCTAATCTTGTGACTTTAGTTGGTTTTTTTTCCCCCCCTTACGACCAACTCTCCTTCAAATTACAGGGCTCTTCGCAATACGCCAGACAATTTTTGATGTTAGGTCCCTAAACAAGTTTGAAAAAGTAAATAACACTAAAACAAATTAATATACCTTCTCAAACCTGTTTCCACTCAACGTAAATGTCTTTCATTGTCTTTTCCTTTGGGCCATTGGCAATCCCGAAGCTACAACGTTTGCTCATTTCCAAAATAGATATACATGAATGTTAAATGTACCTTTTCAAACCACAAGATTTACAAGCAACCATCGAACTGAGAATGCTTGTGCCATTCTTCTAAGGGATCTTGCTTTTCACATACAAGTTCCCTCCACAACTCACTAGTAGACTTGTAAGTCATCAATTTAGCTTTGCATTCATCTCCTTCTCCACACACACACCGCAATTGGGAACAATTTTCATGAACACCTCTAGGGTTACCTTTCTTATTACATTCAGGTGTTTGAAGAACAAATTCAAATGGATGTGATCTTGGACAATGAGCAAGTTTCCCTCTCATGAAGTCTTCTAACAAATGAAGGCTTGACCTCTCAAATGTTTGTTGTGCAATGTTGATATGGATATTGTTGCTTGAAAGCCATATAGAACTGGAGTCACAGACAACATGTAAAATTCATTTTGTAATGCATAAAACAAAATCATTTAAATCTTGCGAAACAATGAAGCAAATCAATCATAATAAGTAATTAATCAAAGATCTTTGAGACATTAAGAATGCAAATTTATAAAAAATAATAGGGAATTTGAAACAATGCGATATAGCAAATTCATACATAAAACATGTGAAGCATAAATTGTTCAACTTCAACATGAAAAGTTTTATCAAACACTACAAATTAACAAATGACTGTAAACATTCCGGATATAAATACACAGGAGACCTCAAGCAAATGGATTGGATGGTCAACTTTATTGCCATTTTCTTCTTAAACTTCCTCACATGTTTTTTGTATGGAGAAACTCTTGTGTTTTCAGTCCGAAACCGCAGACAACCTTTTTTCACTTCATCACCGGACAGTCGGGACCTTTTTCTTCCTCAAAAACATAGACCGAGGACCCGATTCCCTTTACGCCATTACTCTTCTTCTATAGGGTGCAAAATAGATTTTCTAGGCACTTCAAGCGGCCAGCTCTTTGCGAGAATGATTAAGTTTATTCTCTGTGGATGTAACCATTTTATAAAGTTGACCTTTTTCTTTGCCGGAATGTCAATCTTTACGGTTGCTTTTAATAACATTTATAGGTTTCCTTCACATTAGCAATCACTTTTTTTGCATAACCTTTGTCTCTCTTTTTTGAAAATGCAACGCTTACTTGTAAAGGTACATTTGGTTTTATCTTTTTCTACAAATCATCCCACAATAGCCTCTTATCTAAAGCATTGGCATGTTTTGTCGGGATCCTCAAAATAATCATGCATATCCTTTGAAATCTCCCCGAATTCTTCTCACACCGAGGGCTTAATTCTTTGAATTAGCGGTAAAACCCATCAATTCCCTTTTTAGCGTTTCCTTGATTCCCTCTTTACAAAGATCAATTTCCACGAAAAATCGGTCTCTTCTCATCTTCATCCATTCAAATTATGAATATGAGAAACTCCAATCGTTGATTCTCCACCGTAACCAAATTAAAGGAATGGCAAGGGGACAGTTCCAACCCTTTTGCCTCCTTCAATTTTGCAATTACACTCCATCATTCCTCCCTTAAAGCCAACCAGAATCGATTCCCCAATAATCGGACAGCCATGTCATCGATCCGGGTAGGAGGATCGAAGTTTGGGGGAATTCACCGATTGTTGTCTTTGAAGAACGAGCAAAGCAATTCGACAAAGCAAAAGCAAAGCAAAGCAAGCAGACGTCCGGACACTACTTTTTCAACCCCACGAGTGATTTTTATACCCACCTTCTCTATCGGATCATCAGACGGTTAATATATCATTGATGTGGACCTCCTAGCTTACACACCGCCAGATATGCAACGACATCTCGATGCCACGACACATTCTCGGGCGACTGATATGCACGTCAACCTGGCCAAGACTAAGGTGGTTTTCATATCATCTTCACGCCATCCGAGGGTCCCCTCCTTCAATTCGAGGCCGGAATGTGGAAGTTGCATCCACATACAAATATTTGGGAGTGGAGTTTCCTTCTAATATGCACTTTGGACACATCCATACCTGTTCTACAGTGACGGCAGGAAGGCACTATATGCAATGCAAAACAATAGTCATAGAGCAGGGGTTGTATGATTGGGCCCATCGGTCCACACTGTTCAAAGAGCTGTCCTTTTATACCTGGTGGAAGTATGGGGCCCAAGGTATCACTTGCTACTTGGAATGACTTGGGCTTGAGTCGAAAGCCTTCTTAGCACGAGCACCCCGGAAGTCCCGCACCCCATATCAAATTCTACCGCGGGAGACAGATTCTTGCCTCTCTCTTCTCAGAGGGCTGCCCCTTTGATCCACATTGTCTATTTTCGTGGTTGTGGTCAATATGGGCCGATGCTCGTCTCCTAAAACTAGCTTATATCATGGTTAATGGGTCAGCAGTCAGCAAGGCCTCGGGCCGGAGGGAAAAGAGAGCTCAATGGTTGGCTAGGATGGAATGTGCAGAACATCGGGTGCATACATGTGCAAACAGAGGCGATCGCCATAGCTTGAGGCAATATCTTGACGTGTACTTCCTCCGGAAGCTTTGGGATGCCAATGCCCTTGAACATGTCAAGACAAAGACATTACTAGCGCCACATAAATCCCCACATTGGAACGAGGAGGCCCCGAATGCCACCTGCACCCACTTTGCCCATGAAAAAGGCGCAGACTCATTGCCTCCATTCGCGCCTGAGGGCACATCATGTTCGAATTGAGATCAGGCGGATGGATTGGTGAGCCACGCCGACGTGCTCATTAACGTCGCCAAATGGGAGTCGATGAATCTCATACCCTTCAAAGTTGCCCAAAGATATGATCAAATTCCGGACGCTTATGTTTGAGCTGTATCGCCCGGCCACCGCTACATGTGTGACTTTGAGCACGATCCGGGATGCGGATGCTAGGATCATACCTTGAGGAGGTTATGGACATGCGGATCGCCTATGTCCCTCGGGCACACACTTGACATGTATATATACATTGATGTATACTTGTACAGTTTGACATCATTCTTATTCGCACACGGGTTTCCCTCGAAACCCTTTGGTGGGGGTTTTTTAACCCGACAAGTAATAAGTTTGTTGTGGGCTTATGGGTTCCATAGGTCGATTGGCCTCAGTGGACGATACAAAATCATTCTCATTCTCATTCTCATTTTTCAATTGGGTTTAAATACTAAATATTAGAATAATAGTGATTTAAAATGTTTAGGATATTATTAAGCTCAATCTATTTTATTATTTACTATTTACAGGTTTTCAACTTTTTGCCTAATAACACTCGGTAGTGTGATTTCACAATGTAGCCTTATCATTTATAGGTACATTACAAGTTCCAAACTATGCTACATGAAATAATGGAAGTTGTAAGCAAAGTAAAGCTACTTAAAAATGAAAAAGCATGTCTTTTGTTGCTCAATAGTTATGGGTCGGGTTCTGAGCCTAGGCCCTATCAAAGGCCATGATTTGGAGTCAATGGTTGAGCTTAAACGTGCATTTACCCCGACTCTTCAGTACGCTTTGGCGCAATGATCGAGGATCTGCCTTCATTGTAGCTAATGCGCCTCCTAATAGATAACCGAGAAATTTGTCAAGCAATGCTCCTACCATTGTGACGTGTAGCATCTTGGATGCACTTTCATGTCGCCGAACATTGTTAACTCTTCCCTCATGTCGTCGTTCCTGCACGAGTCACAGAGATTGTTTGACACTACCTTGTTGCAAGCATTTCACGTCTTCACGACCTTGTTGTCACTAGTTATATTCAATCTCAATGTGCCTGACACCTGAACATCCAAAAATGTTTGATTAGTGGAAAGCTCTATCAAAGAAGGTGACAAGCGAGGACAATTTTGGCTTAGTTTTAGGAGCAGAAGATATGCCTTGGTATTTTCTAGAATGTGTGCTATGAAGACTTCGTTTGTGAGTGTCGCCACTATGTCATCGTCTGGAAATCATAATTCATCCAGAAACCAGCTTGACACTGCATCCTCTACAACCTTGAATGCCATTGTAGCCTCCGCAGATGTTAAACTAGTTTGGCCACGTAACGTACTGGCCTTCAGGGTCTTGAATAAGACAACGGTTTTACGCCCTAAAAGAAACAAGCATTTGAGCAGAACTTCAATTCTGCAACATCATTTTCGCCGCATCATCTGCGACTAGAAAACAAGGGTACATCACATGTTCTTTGACCCCGACAATAGCAACTAGTAGGTTGACGTATATGGGTTGGCCATGGGTCGAGCTTAATAATGGCCATATATTTGCACCATCCGTGGGCAATAAAGCAGAACTGCAGGCTAAGTAAGGTGAGCCTGAGTATTGGAAGTGCAGCGACGGATACCGAGTAGGTTGGAGTCATGATATTTTGGGCTTTGATTGTGAGGGACAGCAGTGGGTTTCAGAAGTATGTTTCCCTGCTAGAACAGTGACAAAATCAGATTTGAAAAACATAAAATACATGGAGGAGTTGCTTCAAATTGTCAAAAAGGAAGGCATACCCGCACCAGAACCCATTGAACAATGGTGGACTGGAGCTAGTAAGAGCACCATGAGTCCTGCTTCAAGTGAAGCTGCAGATGCTGTGTTCTCCTGGGTAAGACATTTACTAGTCAATTCTTATTTGACTTAGAGTTTATGCAACATATGCTCTGTTTTACTTGGCTGATTTTATTAGTGTTGAGATTTTAAATTTGTATTGCAGGTTAGATTTGAGGTGAAGGACCTTTCAGATGTGAGATTGCTAGATGTTGAAAATATAAGAGGAGGTTGTGCTGTGACGATGATGCTTCAACTTAAGGAGGAGAATGGTTGTTTAAAGGACATATAAGAGACAATTGATATTTACATTGTCTCTTATATGTCCTTGCCTCTATTTTTTTCATTGATATGTCACTGTAGGGGATTCCATGCACATAAGGCTTTTCCCTGTGGTAGGATCTGCACGGTTCAACATCGGTGGCTACTTGTGCTGGAGGCCGAAGGCCAAATGCTTGAAGAAGAGGAATTTTGCTGACATGGGCGTGGAAGGTTGGGTGATGTGAGTGCCCACGTGGACAGTTTAGAATTGCACGAAATCGTGCACCTCGGGTTGGGCAAGCCTGCTAAAAAAAGTTGGAACCATTAAATTCCGACGACTAACTAGGGTTGGGTCGCCTTCCTTCGCGCATGGACTCGTCATCGCTCACCCCCCTCCCTTTGAACATATGTTGCAAGTTGTTAAAATAAAAAATCAATGGCTAAGATTTGATGGCATGATAACGGGTTCCATCCACCACGATTCATGGGCCCATCCCCCACGATTCATGGGCTTCTCACTAAAATGCCATAACTTCTCTTTCCCATCTCTGTTTAGCACATGGACACGCGCATTTTGAAAGATATTTGAAAGGGCTTTTTGAGGATGTAGACATCTGTCATGTTTGCCTCTTAAATCTCTTGAAAAGTTTCAAAGAAGTTGATGGAAACCCATGTGCGCTAGGAAGGGGCCCGCCTCACGGAGGGGGCCATCAGGCCCCCCCTCCTCTTCCACCTATAACGTTTTTGTAGATATGTCAGAATCCGGCGATTTTTTGTTCGTGTGAAATGCAAACACGTTTTTTGTTCGTGTGAAACGCAAACACTGTTTTTAACCAATTTTGACTTTGACCGTGCCTCCATTTTAAAGTACCAATTTTGACTTTGACCGTGCCTCCATTTTAAAGGTTGGCTTTAACTGAGCGAAACATGGCGACACCGTATAACTGATATTGGAACCGTTGGATTCTGTTGTAGATGAAAGGACGGCTGAGGAAGAACGATAATTCGTTACTGCTGGCCCGTTTTCCAGTTGCCCCAAATTGCATCAGAACCCTAATTATCTGCTTCGACTCATCGCCATCCGAAAGGAGCGCTGAAGGCTCTCTGGAGGTTAGGTTTTATGCTTATGTTTTGTTTGATTTTGATGTGCTTCACTAATCTTCCAATTCTCTACCATGGCGGTGCATTAGCCAAACTAACTCATGTGCTAACTTGTCTACCAAATGCTGAACTTGTTAGAACCTTGTATAAAGTCCGTTTCGTCAAATCCTCTAGAACTCTGAAAACCAGGAGGAAGGAATTAAGTGTTTAAAATCAAATATGTTCAGTTTGTGCTCATTACTGCAAATTCAGGATATGAATCTTAATTTCTGTTTGTGCCCCAGAGCTTGTACCAAGGATTTGGTGATGGAGAATCGAAGCATCTTCTACTTGTTAGCAAAGACTTGTCTTTATATAAGTCCCATTTATTAAATTCTTTAAGCTCGGAAGGCTAGGACAAGGAATCAGGTATAAACACACAACATATTTTCTGCCCTCAATATTATCCTGAATGCTAGTTATTGAATCTCATTTTTTAGTTCACAACTCATTGATGTGCTACTGTATAAAGATCGTTAAACTTGTTAAATATTTTCTTTCAAGCTCCTTTCTTTGGACCGTCTAAATTCTGAAGTCCTTTTTATCTTGGTGGGCAATACATTCATGTTTAGTTTCTTCTAATTCCTGCTATGCAATTATCCAATCGCAGCAACATCCACCCTACTGGAAAAAGCAAAAGAAACCAGGTATGCTCAGATCTTCAGGTATGCTAAGAATATGCCATAAGATGCAGAAGCTTGGTAAGTTCCTTTATTTATGAACTCTGTAAGGATAAAACCAACAGCAGCTACTTTTATAGTTAGATAAGTTGCAAGTGCGTAGCAATTAGGCAAAGTAGCTGCTGCCATTTGTTTTAATGCGTTACCCTTGCTTTTGCTCTACGATGGAAGGGAGGTGCAAAAGTTTGTTTTGCGTGCAGTTTATTTTTTAGACCAGCCATAGTTTCCAACAGGCACTGCTACACTAAGACAGCACAGGTATCCAATGACAACTGATTGATATGTTACTGGACAAATTGATATGCTATTGTCCAAAGGAAATTGATTGAAATGCATTATGTCGTGTGGATGGAGATTATAAACCTGTGTGATGCGTGTTCATGCAGCAGAATTATACAGGGGATGGGTGGGTGGTACGACTACAGCAAGACAACACAGGTATCCAATGGCAACTGATTGATATGCACTGCAAATTGATATGCTATTGTCCAGAGAGGAAATTGATTGAAGTGCATTATGTTGTGTAAAGGGAGATTATAGACCCGTGTTGATGCCGGTTGATGCAGCAGAATTATACAGGGGATGGGTTGATGCGTGTTGATGCAGCAGAATTATACAGGGGGTTGGTTCCTTATGCAGAGTTTCTTGTTATTGCCAATAATTTCTAATGAGGATTGTTTATGCTACATGCATGTGCGAGATATGCTACAACGTCCATTAAGATTGTAGATAGTGCCTTTGGCATTCTATAATATGTCCTTTGCTTTCTTGTTAGGTCTGGTTCTTTTCTTCACATATTGTCTAAGATGATGGTCTGAATGACCTATGTCAATTCTTTTATAAGCTGAAAAATTACAAAGTGTTGGAAATCACGCTTGAGAATTATAGTTCTCTTTAATATTGTTAAAGAGACACCTGTATGCTAGTTATATCTCCAGCTAGTTTAACTTAATTATGAACTTTGGTTTTGTAATTAACATTGGTAAAAATCTATTGGATTTCATTTTGTACAATGTATGAAGCACATGATAGTTCCATGCTATGGAAAGTGAGGTTTTGGTGCTTTTAACATATTCTATATTGTGGAACAAAATGGCCTAAACAAAGTGGCTGGCAAATTGCCAACGCATATGTTAACTGTGGTGCTTATAAAAGTTCGTAAACATAACACAATTTAACAATATTTCCCAGTTCAATATCTCAATTTTTAAAACTTAAAAATACAAGATATTTCAATTTTTGAAACTTAAAAACGTAATAGATTCACAATACAATAGATTCTAAGAGGAAATCTTCCCTTTGTTGAGAACTTGATGACGAACAAAGCTACCTGCAATCCATAAAGCTCAAATGCATTAGATCGGGATATGGTATTTACATCCCCCCTTTTTTCTTTTCTTTCTTTTCTTTCTTTCCTTTCTTTTCTGTCTTAGTCCTATATATAAGTGAACTTTTGTTTTTCTTTTTTTTCCCGTTGACGCACTCACCCACTAGATTGTAGCCAATAGGATTTAGGCATATGGTACCCACTAGATTGTAGCCAATAGGATTTAAACATATATGGTACATGATGTCCAATTAGAGGTCTAACCACCAAGCTACCACCAAGTAATAACAAGTTCATAGTAATAACGCTCATTAACTCTGCATTGCATTCCATAGTCGCATGGGAGAGAGTATGATTTCTACTACTTTACTTTATCTATTGTTTCCTAACCTCATTTATTTTAATTGCGAGTGTGTTGGCTTGGGATGCCCTAATCGTTAAGTTACGCAATGGAAAGCTTTGCAACACCATATCTGTCCTTTTTCTTTGATGGAGAACATGAGCATGACAAAGGATATGTTGGGATACACTCGGTGCTTCCCTTCAAAAGTTTCAAGGACATATGGGTAGGTTGGTAGATTTGCCTTCCAAACAACTCTCAATCTGTATTTGTTTGTCGTAGGACATTGAAAGGTACCGCGAAAAGCGGCCGAAGCTCCTATAAATGAGAATACAAACTTTTAATATAATCTTGAATCAACACAATCCAAGCCGAAAAGAGATTGCCACTTCCTTGTTTCAATAAAGAAATCTAAGAGAAGCGCAAAGGACCCGAAAAGCAATCTTTGAGAATGAAAGTGTTGATGATGATGATGATGATTCATCAAGGGATGATATTTCACCGTTGGCGAGAGGCCTAAGCTTGGATCTGATTTGGATTCGTTTGATTTAATGGCCCCTACATCAATCTTACAAACCGCCTTCATCGATCTTATATCATCTAATATCATGCACAAACTTCCTTGTGCAAAGGTTATGACAGCGACTGAAAAACAAAGGCCGTTGGCGACGCTAACATGTCCTGAGAATGCTTTGTTAAATAACTTAAATTCCGGACTAGGATCGCCAAATGTAGGGCGTAAAGTGGAAGGTTTTAATGTTTTACAAGATGATCATAGGTGGATGTTGGAGAAAAGATGGCATATGAATGGGAAGCAATCGGTAAAGTCCAAACCTCTATTTTTAGACCAAATTCTCATGCTCAATTGTTTAACCATGAAAGTTGCATTGATGCTTAGCGATCATCTTCATTTTGCCGTTAGCGGTGTTGAAAGAATTGGTATCTGCAGGATCCTACATGCATGATAATTGTGGATCAATATCAAGGTCGACCATCTCATCTCTCTTAATGGCTGGAGGGTTTATGCCAAGAACTGTAGTTGCTCCCAGTATAGCAGCAGGACCAAATGATGTGGAAAAATTGAAGCAGTTACATTGCTACCCTCTTAATCTTTGAAGGTCACTCATAAATCATGCTAGTATATTACCTTCAACCGATGTGAAAGTTTGCCATGACTGCGTGTTTTGCAAAGAAAGAAATGGTGGTGCCTCTAGTTTTCATTGTTGTATGAATGACAGAGTGATAGTTGGATTTAGGGGTCCTTCTCCAGCAGGTCCTATTGAGAGGCCTACTAAACGCCACATTGAGGTTGAGAGGCCTATTAAACGCCACATTGAGGCTGCTGCATAATACATTTATAATAAGAGTATCTATATCTTTGAGGGCTAAATTATGTCAAAAGTTTTGAATTTTCTTAACGTCTATAGTTTATTGACTTGATTTGGAATTACTGGAAGTTATATTAATTTTGGATTAAAAAATGTGACTCAACTGAATTGATTTTTATCGTCTATGGAGACCAAAAGTAAATGAAGGCCATTATTGTCTAAGATTATAGAATATCATATATACAGGTTTTCGGGGGAAAAACCTTAGCAGTAATATGCAGAACGTATTTTATCTCACATGTTGAGAACCTCCAGGATATAGGATCATAACAAAGAACGTATTTTATCTCACATGTTGAGAACCTCCAGGATATAGGATCATAATAAGAATTATAGTAAAAGAACAACAGATGACAATAACACGCTCAATTTTGGGATGATCAAACTTCAGAAAATAAAGAATATGGCTCAAATAATATTAGAATTATAAAGGAACAACAATACACGTGTTCATGGCAAATGTTTGTTCATACGATTGAACAAATTATCCTTTGAATATTACATGAAAGGTCTCAAATGTACATGATGTGTGTAGTTGTGCAGTATTCTTTTGTAATCTATATTCATTACCTAACACTTTATGTGAATAAGGATGCAAGCAAAGCCCACTTGCTTGAGGCAATACTTCCGGGGTTACGTCTATCCTATTGGGAGTCCACAAAAACCCCTTAATATACAACTTGTATATGCCTCAAAAATATTCAACAACCCCCCATTTTAGCCATATATCAATGAATGGAATCACCTAAAAAATAAAAATAAAACTGGAATTCCTAGGTGACTCATTTTGTTCATATTACTAAAATTATGTAAGGCACGGTTGGGTGCAATTACTCCATAATTATATGTAAATTATAACATGGAATGATATTACATAAAATGTTTGTTGTAAGGTCATCCATTAGGTTGGGTGCAATTACTCCATAATTATATGTAAATTATAACATGGAATGATATTACATAAAATGTTAGTTGTAAGGTCATCCATTAGACGTAATTACACCCCAACTATGCATTACGCTTGGTAATTAATGGGGAGGGGGGTTTTATGCTCTGCAAAATCACTTGGTGACAACATGTAGCTGCCGCCACTCGTCGTCCACCACAAGGCATAAAATCCCGTTGCCCATCAATTATCAAGTACATAGCAAAGTATATTGGCTTGCCTATATTTGAGCAATCATTGCATGCACATTGGAGGTATCTAAGGTAGTTTTTTGTTTTTCGAAATGGAGCACAAACATCTAATGTAGTTCCATTAATGTATTATATGTTGTAGGGCCTTGAACCAATGTATGCAACTACTAGGTCAACTCATACTATTTCAGACTGGCGGCCCATCATTTTATTGTCATCTGTATATAAGATCTTTGCCAAGGCTTTTGCAAAGCGGGTGAAGGACATCTTGGCAGAGTCCATCTCAACAACCCAGTCAAGTTTTCTTCCAAAACGATGCATTCTGAACAATGTTGCTGCTACGTACGAAGGAATTTATTGGGCACGTAGGCAAAACCTTCCAATTGTATACCTTAAGCTTGATTTTGCAAAGGCTTATGATAGTGTTATTTGAGTTCATGCGTCATTTGTCATTAAGGCTGATTTGGGGAACAATTCACATCAGATGTTATGAAGTTGCATGTCTTGCTCGGGCAATTGTTATGTTCCATGGTGAGTCGTCAGATGCCTTCTCACTCGGTCGTGGTATTCGCCAAGGATGCCCTATAGTACCACTGCTTTTCACAATTGTTGCAGAGGCTTTGTCACAGGTATTCACCATCGCAACCACAGAGGGACTTCTCCATGGTCTTGCAATGGAGGATGGCACATGTGAGGTTTGCAATCAATATCTGACGATACGTTCCTCTTTCTAGTCGCTAATGTTGAGAATCTTGCGGTACGCCAAATTGCTCTTAGACACTTTTCAGCGGCTTCCGGTGTTCTTGTGGGGTGAAGTGTACGACTTTTATGGACATTGGATACCGGACTTCGGCGTGTGTTCATGATTATCCAATTACTTCAGCATGGACCAGCCGATCCAAGTTGTTAGGGGATTCCGGTTGGCATCCATGTTACTATGGGAGCTGCATGGGAGGAGATCATTAAGGGTTTGGAGAAGCACTTGTTCTGGTGGTCCACTGCAAAGTTGTCTCTTGTGGGTCGCATTACAGTGGCCAAGTCAGTCCTTAGTAGTACCCATGTTTATATGGCATCCATCTTGCTAGCCCCGAGAACAAAAGTCATTGAGCTCATTGCAATAGTTGAACTTCATATGGTAGTGCTGAGGAAGGTCTTGTGACTAAGGTGGCGTGGTCGGTGCATCCTTCCCAAATGGGCGAGTGGTGCAGGTATGATGGACTTCTCCTTTGCAGAGCAAAGTCCTTATTTCAAAGTTCATTTGGAGACTCTGAATGGCCGAAGATGATTCTCCCGGTTTTACGCCTTCTTAAACAAGCCCTTGGTCCTTTGTATCCCTCTAGGCAAAAAGGTCAGTCAAACCAGTCCTACCTTGGACATTATTTCCGGACTCTGCAGCCTTTTCCAAGTGCTTCTCCATTTTTTTGCGTGGCTTGTTGATAGCATGGGGCGGTCAAACATCTTTTTTCGGCCATGCCCCTCCATCCCGCGCCTTATTGGAGACTCCATGGTGGTGGGCACCAGCGCCTCCAGACCCCTCGGCACCTCCAGTGGTGGCGTTGGTTCATCCCCTTACGAGAGGCGATGGATTACGGCAGCGTTGTCTCTATTCAAGCATGTATGCAAGGCGATTGCGCCTACTATCTTGGCACGCATTTCAGGCAAGGTTCACCGCTCTCGTTGGGATGTGTCTCTATGGGAGAAGGTCGCCAAAACATTTGCCTCTTGTAGTGCAAGTTGGTGTTCTTTGAAAAGAGTGCCATGGGGCTGTCATGAAAATATTCACAAAGGCAAGCACTTTGTCGGTCGGTATATCGCCGTCTATTGGCGCCCGCGGCCCTCAGTTGCGGATGGGTGGCATCTACGGGTTCCACATCGCGCTTTATTGTGGGTACATGGCGATGGCTTTGGGATAGGTTGCTCCATCCTAAAGTCTACGTACTATGGTGGCGGGTTATCCACGGTGCACACTGCGTTAATGCCTTCCGACATCGCTATGATCCTCGTATATCTGCGGTATGCCCACTCGCGCCTTTCGGTCGTTGAGACTCTTGAGCACGCTTGTCTCTTTAATTGTCGAGAGGTTCAACCAGTGGTCTTGGCTACAAGGCTTGTTTAACGGTACTTTGAATTTGCCGATGCATCCTCTTGGCGTCCCTATCTAATAATGTCGGCCCGGCTAAACGAGAGGGCATTCCATCTTGGTTACGTTGGCTCCTATGGTCGATATGGGGCGTCCTTGAACACCACATCTTCAAGGCATTTATTCATCTGCGCACATGGTGTTATTACGGTGCCCAGAAAAAGATTCTGACGACCTATGAATGCTCCTCTCTTGATTCGAAAATGATGGAACATCTGGATCCGGTATCTTGAATTGATTCTTATCGTTAGTCCCCTTTACGGGTAAGCACATTGTGCTCGGACTCGATGCTCCTCTGTGGCATCTTCTTTGTGCTTACGGTTAGATGAGACATGTAAACTTTGTACTTTTCATCTGATTAATAAACTTTTTGGCTTTCGTCCGTCAAAACATATCATAATATATATTATATATCATATCATACTGTTATCATAATATATATAAAAATTACTTGGATGCACCCCATCATATAGATTGTCTATATACTCAAATGAATCTAGGCCATTTATTGTAAAAGCGACGAGGTGGCAAACCTGTAGCCATTGGATCTTCATGGGGGGCATGCATAGAGCATGCACCCCATCCCTAGACCGATCAAAAGGGGAGGAAAAATTCTAGTCCTTGATTTTGTGAGGAAGGTGCAAGGAAGGTGCCAAAAAATAGATTTGTTGTAGCAGATCCTAACCGTTAGATTAAAAGGTGAGGATAAAGCCTAGCCATTAAGTTTTTATATTAAATTGCTTGTTTTCTTTTTTTTTTTTAAAGAGGTGAGGTGGCACTCTCACTAATAAAAAGTTAGTGAGGTGGCAAAGCATTTATGAGTGGACTTTCCATGAAGCTTCTTTTTTTTTTTAATCGCCTTCAAAAGCACGTAACTTACAGTAGACATGTTGGATGAAGGTATGGCTCGCACCTTTGGATTCCTCTCATCGAGAGCTTTTTATTGAGTGGTGCTTTAGCACCGTTCCATCGCAATTTGAGCCAAACGCGATCAGATTCTACGAAATCTATGCTAATTTAAGGGAATCTAGTGGAATCTTCATGGGATCTTTAGGAATCTAGAGGAATTTCAATAGGACCTTAGGGAATCTAGGGGAATCTCAAGAGAATCTTTGGAAATCTTCGTAGGATCTAAGAGAATCTAGGAGAATCTACATAGAATCTTGCAAAATCTATGGGATTCTCGGGAGAATCTTTGAAAATCTAGAAACCTTATAGGATCTTAGAGAATCTAGAAGAATCTACATAGAATCTTTGAGAATGTAGTGAAATCTTGATGGAATCTAGGAGAACCTAAGGGCGTAGGATCTAAGGGAATTTAAAGGAATCTTCATAAAATCTTTAGGAATCTAGGGGAATTTTGATGAAATCTTTGAGAACCTAGAGCAATCTTCATAGAATCTAAGGAAAGCCAAGGGGAATCTATGTGAATCTTGAGAGAATATTTCGAAATGTTGAGGAATCCTCATGGAATCTTTAAGAATCTAGGATAATCTTGATGGAATCTTGGAGAACCTGAGGAAATTTTCATAGGATATAAGGGAATCTACATGGAATTGTGCTAGGTGAATCTTCAGACAACCTTTGAGGATCTATGGGAATCTCGAGAGAATTTATGGAAACCTAGGGAATCTTCATAGAATATTTGAGAATCTTGGAGAACCTGATAGGATCTTAGAGAATCTAGGAGAATCTACTAGAATCTTTGAGAATCATGGGGAATCTTGATGGAATCTTTAAGATTCTTGGAGAATCTTGATGGAATCTTGAAGGACCTAAGGCAATCTTTATAGGATCTAAGGAAATCTAAAGGAATCTTTATAAAATCTTTAGGAATCCAGGGAAATCTTGATGAAATATTTGAGAACCTAGAGGAATCTTCATAGAATCTACATGAAGCCAAGAGAATCTACATAGAATCATGGGGAATCTAGGTGAATCTTGGGAAACTAAGGGGATATAGGATCTTTGGGAATCTAGGGAGTCTAATGGAATATAGAGAAAATTTTTGCAAATCCTCATAAAACATTGGGGAATCTATGGGAACCTTATGGAATCTAGAAAAATCTATTTAGTATCCTACGAATCTACGGGAATCTTGCAGAACATAAGGGAATCTTTATTACATCTTTAAGAATGCAGGGGAAACTTGATGGAATTTAGAGTACCTTGAGGAAACTAAAGAGATGTCGTGACAAATCCTCGAATCTAGGATTCAATGAGATTCTGTGGAATCTATAAGGATCTTTCATAAAAATCTTTGAGAATCTAGGGGACTCCTTGATGAAACCTTGGAGAATATGGAAGAATCCTCACCTAATCCAAGGGAATCTAGGAGGTTCCACAAAAATCTTGGGAATCTAGAGGAATATCGATAATCTTTGGAGAACTGCAGATATCTTATGGAATCTTAATAATCTCGGGAATCTTTCACATTGGGTATTTTATGGTCATGATTTAATCAGCCATAATCCTCCGACAGATATTCAACTCAGATAGGCCTCTACATAGTACAAAAGACTTGTATATCTATACACCATATAAGTCGCCTTATATATAGACGCCGAGGTGTCGCTTTATCTCAACCGCCCACATCAGGAGATCGACGGGCTGATGAAGCCACCTCAATCCACAACAAGTGCCCCTTTACATGCATTGAAGCTTTTGATCCAGCCGTTTGAAAGGTGATTCTGATCTCGACTGGCCAATAAAAGGTGGATTTGGTGTAGCCGAGTAACCGCCAGATCAAAAGGGAGGAAAACTCAACACTTTTATTAAATTGTAATTTTATACAAAGGAGGTGAGGGGTGCTACCCTCATTAATAAATAAAAAGGTAATAAGGTGACAAAAGTATTTATTAATGCACTTTTCTAGAAGCTTTGTAGTTGACTTCAAGGACTCAGAATCAAAAGGAGGGATCTACTGGGTGGACACATGCCTCGGACTCTCCTTCATCAAGTGCTTTCTAAAGAGTGATGCTTCTAAGTATCGTTCGTCAGCAGCTTGGAGCTAACATGATCGTAATTCTATGAATCTACTTGGAATCTTATGAATCTCGGTGGTAATTTATGGGAATCTTTGTGGGATCTTTAAAGACAAGCGTAAGAATCTCAAGAGAATCTTAGAGAATCTATAGGAATCTCGTGAAAACTCTCGGGGATGTAGGGGAATCTTAATAAAATCATTGAAAATATGTGAGAATCTTTGAGAATTTAGGGGGGAATCCTCAAAGAATCTAAGGGAATCTAGGAGAATCTAGAGGGACCTTAAGAGAATCTAAGGGGATCTATGAGAATCTCATGAGAATCTTTGAGAATCTAGGGGAATCTATGGGAATTCATTAGGATTGTTGAGAATCTTAGAGAATCTATAGGAATCTCAAGAAAATCCTTGGGGATGTAGGGGAATCTTCATAAGATCTTTGAATAGAGAATCTTTAATAATTTAGGGGAAATCCTCAAAGAATCTGAGAGAATCTAAAGCTGTCATGTTAAAGTATGGAAACTATTGTGGTCCAAACTGGTTTAGCAGCAGCAGACAATCTCCCAGACCTTTACTTTTATGTCCATAAAGCCACAACAGAGCTTAAAAGCATAAAACTGTGGCTATAACGGGTAAACAAGGCAATTTCGTTTGCAATGTCTTTGATAGAGCTTGCACTTTTGTAGTATAGTGGAGCATCATCTTTTACATCAATATATTGATCGCAAACATTTGAGCCCGTATTCTTTTTCTCTATTTCAAGCATGTCTTGCAATAGTGTAAATGCTTTGTGCATCGTCTTGCGCACTAACTCGCTTTGCTATTTACTAAGCTTTTAATTATAAAGATCGCATCTCCGCTAATTCTAAATTTAATGATCCTATATTATAAACCGTATGCTCGGTTCGTCTGGGGCCGACGACCTACCGAGATTGTCCCAATGTCCCTCAGCCCCCAATCAATCCAGATTATCCCGACGTCAGCTTCATGGATGGCTCCGTGATCCTCGCCACGGCGAAATCCCTTTGGGAAATTATATTGGGCCCGTTAATAAAAAAAAAAATTTGAAGGGGCACTTAAAATGTACCTTTTCAATTTCAATGTGGCATATGCGCTTCAATTACAAAAGCGGTATCGTCCTTCACTTTGCAAAATATACCTTTGCAAAATATACCAGGAACGTTCCAAAAGAAGAGGATTGAAGCAGGGTAGTTAGGGCTCCAAATGAAACATGGCTATGGCGAGATTCAGCTGGGATCAGAATAGGTTATGCCTATGGCGAGATTGGCTTGATTTGGCTATGGCGGCAAGCAGCAAACAACTAGATTAGGATTCTGAAACAAAGGTAGCACATGATGGAGGGAGCGCCATGAAGTTTTCAGACATAGAAAACCCTCTGTGGTAGTCCAGAGTGCACCTCGTTTAGAAACCACTCAGATGCAAAAAGTAGAAAGCAGAAGTGAAGGTTGTCTAGAAATTATAATTTAAACCAATGCTCATAAGATCTTTGGTCGAGTCCACTGATCTAGAAAGCTCATCCCTTTGAAGCATCACACCACATAATTTGAAGTCAAAGATCGACAATGGAAAAACTTTATTGAATCTAATTTCCAAAGAACATGATGGCTATTTGGCTAACAAGGTGAAGTTGAATTATATTTATGCATCCATTTGCTAAACATGCCACGAAAATGATTGTATTATGCTCCATATGAGAGAGTGCCCATGGAACACCCGCTTAAATATATTATTCTCCTACTTTGATGTAGCTAAAATTTCAGGGTTTATCTTTCAAATGATAGCAAACACCAATTATCGGAATCCTCCTATGAAGATTTTCAATATTTTGCAATGGTTGAAAACCTAAGCGATCTAATTTTTTGGGTTTTCTGTTTAAATGTTCTTCCTTCCTTATTACATAGAAGCGACACGTGTGTTGAATGTCATAAATGAAAAACTCACATGTTAATTTTGCACACTCATCATTATTGCACATAATCAATCAAAATCGATGTTATAATTGGAAAAAGGCACATGTTATGATATTTCACATCATCTCGAACGATGAAAAAGGCACATGTCAATTTTGCACACTCATCATTATTGCACATAATCATTCAAAATCGATGTCATAAATGAAAAAGACACATGTCATGATAATTCACACTATCTCGAACGACGAAAAAGACACATGTCAATTTTGCACACGATTGTCGAGATATACTTCATTTCAACGACTGCCTATGAAAGATATGTACATTATATGCGGCTTAGAATGCAAACAGGTGGTGTAAAAATAGCATTTGATTAGTGACCCGTGTCGACTATCTACAGTCGGGCGCGACGGAGAGTCGAGAAAGAGAAATGTTCATGGCGGCCTTGGCGCCACGATAAATTTCTTGTAATGTATAATCATTTTGGGTTTATAATAAAATCTATATGATTTGCAACTTAAGATGTAGATAATGATATCTTGCTCTCAATAATATAAATTCGTTCAATGCCTCATATACGTGTTTGTGGACCATAGAAACTTTACCCCATATGATAATACGATGTGCCTTTATTAATTTTGCCAAGTTGGATTGTTTTGGAATACTGCAAGCGAAGGATTTATCCATTTGTAATTGGACTTTAATTGAGAGCCTACAGTTTGGCCTACCTTTAGTAAGACGGATAAAAGGGATAGCATCACATCCCTGGAACGTTGGATTAAAAGGGAAATATGTAACGTTCCTAACCGACATGCCCTTAACCAACTGGGCAAAACTGTCTAAGCGTTTTTATGGTAATTAAGCTTCTACCCATTTATGCCGGTGTCACCGGGGAGCGCCGGCACCAAGATCTACTCGGCGCGTTACAATCTCTCCCACTAGAACTATGCTGGTCCTCGAGCATCACAAAACCAAGTCATGACCTGCCGCCCCAGCGGTATTAGGGTCATATTTGCCCCATGGAGACTTCGGGACTTCGAGCCTGCTTTCGATACCAAATGTAACGTTCCTAACCGATATGCCCTTAACCAACTGGGCAAAACCGTCTAGACGTTGATGAGTAGTTGCTTCTACCCATTCAGGAACGCAACATCAAGATCTACTCGAGCGGTCTCCCATGGGTCTGTTACAAAATAAAAATTCTAGCCCTTGATAATTTGTGGGAAGGTGCCAAAAAGTGGATTTGGTGCAGATCATATTAACCATTCGAACAAAGAAAAGAAAGATAAAGCTTAGCCGTTAATAATAATAATAATAATAATAATAATAATAATAATAATAATAATAATAATAATAATAATAATAATTATTATTATTATTATTATTATTATTATTATTATTATTATTTTTTTTTTTTTTTTTTTGGAAGGTTGTTTAAGAAAGGTAAGTAATAGGAAAATCAATTAATTGACTTTCTAGGAAGCTTCTTCTTATAATTGCCATTCTAGGGCCATAACTTGTAGTAGAAGGGTTGAAAAGGGTGGGGTCCACGTCATTGGACTCCCCTCCTCAAAAACTTTCCAATGAGTAGTGCCTTAGCATCGTTTTGTCGCATCTTAAAATCTTTCAAGGGGAATCAAAAGGAACCTTACAGAATGTAAAAGAATCTAAGGAATTCTTTAAAAAATCTTTAAGAATCTAGAGAAATCTTTGTGGAATCTAGGTGAATCTTTATAGAATAGAGAATCTATGGAGTCTATATAAAAATCTTGGGAACCCTTACGAAACCTTAGAGTCTAAGGGAATCTTCATAGAATCTTTGTTAAAATATATTGAGGAATCTATTTAGAATCTTAGAAAATCTAAGGGGATCTTTCACACTAGCTGTGTTTTGCAACCCACTTTATCTAGTCTTTCATAATAAAAACACTTGTGTACTAATATGTAGCATAATAATGAGGGGTTTTGTTTTTTTGCATGCGGCTTTCACTAAAGGTTTTCCTATGATTTAAGTGATGTATTCAAATGGATGTACTAATACATTACATCTAGAGTGCACCATTTCGAGCCATTGATTTTAGCCCTTTTTTTTTTTTTTTTTTTTTCAATGGTCACAACCAATAGCTCCACAAACAAAAGCTTTTTTTTTGTGTGGTGCGTAATGGTCAACAACAAATGGCCCACAAAAAGTCCTCTTTTTGCGCGTGTGGTGCATAATGGTCAACAACCAATGGCTCCCAACAAAAGCCCTCTTTTTGTGTGTGTGTGGTGCATAATGGGCTTTATAGAAGGGCTTGAAGAAAGCGATGTAGTGCGATTCCCCGCGGCAACACACATTTCTTATTATAACTTTTGATCCGTGAGGTCTGTTTGAGATGATTTTATTGCGTTGGAAAGCTCTCTCAGATCTTTTGATAGTGTATGATATGGATATGTTTGGTTAAGTTATCTATGTTAAAACAGCAATTTTTCGGCCGGGTTTGGTAGGCTTTCACATCCTACCGGTGATTATCTGAGGATTGTGCTATTGGATATTGTTTTATGGCTCATTCGAATGAAGGTTGCAAAAATTACCATGCATTTTTAGATTTTGAGGGTTATTAAAAGCAAATTCAAGGCTTATAGATCGCTTGTGCTAATTGGTTTCTCACCACAAAAATCGATGGAGGCCAAAGGTTCTTGTTAAATTCAGTTGAAAAATGTTTGTGTATGGGTGTTTACCAAACTTTATGACTTTCTCAAATAATGGGATCAATCCGGCTCTATCTTTATGGTAACTTTTACTTATGTTCTATTTGTTTTATTGTGATGAAATTCAAAAAGCTCACTGTGATGATGAAAGCCTCAATGAATTCTATTTTTTACGGTTTGAATTCTAAATTTTTTTTTCACCTGGGGGATGTCCCTAAGACCCCGGGGGGGAGCAAAAAATTTTTGCAACACAAACCATTAACATCCAACATATAAAAATTAAATCCCCAACACACGCTAACAACCATTGACATTAACAACCAACACATAACTACCATTGACATTAATTAACACAACCATTGGGTCCAACACATTTAAATTAAAATCCCCCTTAAACTTGGTTTGGGTGCATATTCACACGGGGGGTGATTCCGGGCAACGAGAGCTGTTGGATAGGCATATTCACCCCTTATTCCTTAGTCTACACCGTACGTAAAGTTCCTCGTTTGTGGGGTATGCAAGTACAAAATTTGCTATACTGTATAATAAGATTCGCAAAATACTATAAGATTTCAAGCGGAATACTATATCAAGTCACGTACTTGAACACGTCAAAGAATAGATGACTTTCTTCTCACGCCAGGTCATGTATTTCTTGAACATATCAGGGATTAGGAAAAAATTAAGGAATTTCTATATCCAAAGTGGGGAAATAGACTTGGCTAAAGTATCTCAAAAGTTTGAGGAAAAGGCTTTCAACTTTAGCTAAACTTTCTAAATTTTGTCACCTGTACTTTCTTAATTTTGGCTAAACTTTTATTTAGAAACAAAAAAACTTCTACCATTTCCTTATTTTGCACTAATGCAAGACATAAATATTAACCGGCAGTAAATATAAAGATTATAGAATAACTCATATAAAGTATTCTTAAAATTGATGTGAAAGCTTCTGTGTTTTGGCTAAACTTTCCAATTTGGAGCAGCTATACTTTCTTGCAATTAGCTATAGTCATACGAATTGGAGGTGGATCGTGAAATAGACTTGACTAATATTTTCTTTTTTTTTGCCCAAAAAGACCATAGTTTAGCTGATTTTTTCCAGGAAGGCCAAAATTTTGCCATGCAGCTAAGTTTAGCCACTAATTTTTTCCCTGTCAAGAATATGGCAGAATGAGAGGTCGCCCATTTCAGTTCTATTTCAGCCAAGTGCTCACTTGCGGAAGCGAATTTATAGGGAGGGTTCCCCCGAAGCGACCACTTCAGGAAGCGAATTTTATGATGGGCTAAACTATTTTTAATTGCCTCCTTTTACATACCATAGTGCAACTTGGATCCTTAGCATTCAATTGATACCACGCACCTAGTTTTCGATAGATTTTATAATCCTGAATGAGTCCACAATCAGGATTACTCAAGTCCAACACTTAAAGTCTTTAAATTTAAAAAGATAAACCCATATGCAACTCTTGATGAATCATTAGAAATCATCATGAAAAACTTTTCTAATGCTTTCACACCTTGACCAACTTTAGTATTCTTAGCTCAGAGAGCACCTCCTTTAGTGAGTGCTCGGATCAAGAAACAGCATACGCTAAGAATTTTTTTGACTTATTTTAGTAATGTGTCGGATGTCTCTTCTTAATGACACATACTCGTAAAACTTATCCTTTGGCGAGTCAGGACTTCCAATGACAAGATATTGGTCAATGTTGAAATCAACATATTTTAAAATAGCTTGAAGCACGTCTTCAAAGAAATTTTTGATGGCATTGTCACCTTTTTATGTGGAATTATCCTTTGAATTCTTGCGTTCACCGTGGCTATGTTCGATCCTGATAGGCAAACAATGGCCAGGACTTCTTGCATCATTACAGATGCAATGTTTGCATTTGCTGTAACATTAGATGCCTCTTTTAAGTTATCCAATGTCGCAGAATCCCAAAACACGTTTGTTAAGGTAAATTGTGTTTGTTTGTTGAGTTCTAGGGTATGATATACCCCAAGTTTTACATGTCTTCGTTGCTCCTACTCGAAGGTGTCCTGCCTCCCCTAAGATAGATGTCGTTATCTTTCCTTTATAGTAGTTGTCGCTACCTTTTCCTAATAAAAGATGCTATTTTTTCTTCCAACTCTAAATTTCTATGGTCGATTAGTTTTTTTATGAGAATGATTTAAATTTTCACGACGAAATATGGATGTGTATGGCTTTGAAATATTTGTAATACATTGCGAATGTTTGCAGACATTGGACAACCTACAACATAGGGAACGTGATTGAAATGCCAGGAACTGCAATTCTTACAATTGCAGGAGCTAGGAACTGGAATATTAGAGTGTATGAATAGATTTCTTATTGATTTTTCTTATTGGTGCTTCGGTAAAAGCTTACCCATTTCATCTTATCTCTATCAAATCATTAAGACATTTTGCTTCAAAAGCGTTAATCTTGTTGTGATTCTTATACACATAGATAGTCATTTTCATGTTGCGTTGGACATAAGGCGATCCAAGTTGATGTGTTGCCCTGACCCCGTGCACATGTGCGTTGCTATAACTTGTTCATCGACAACATTTATTCTTATCATTCATTGAATGAGAAATTTGAGTGTGGATACGCCCAAATGTCACTTTAATAAGTACTTTTGTTTTGAGATTATAGCTTTCTTGAGGTCTCTTGATTTAACAGATGCGCGGCATCACCATGCGCCAGTTCCTAGTCAAGGAAGAAAATGCATTCTTACCAAGCCATTTGATGAAGTTAAGCTATTTTGCATTTTATATCAAAGGGAGAGTTGTTACTGGCAAAGATTCAAAATAACAAATGAGATGTAAGGGAACACTTTTGAATAGACAACTTGTTTATCATGCACATATCATATTATATTTCACGTATATACATTTCACATTAATTTGATATAAATTGCCATGAGCTGGACATTTGTTGTCTCTATTAAAAATCAAACTACCATGTCTTCTAGATCGGGTAGCGAAAATTGTAGTATGGCAGCTATGCCTGTCATTTGCGTTAGTCGCTTTCCAGTTTCATGCACGGATGAAAAGATATGCACCGTGCCACCTCCTTCCTTCACAGAATCTACTAACTCCACATACTTTTGTCTTGTTGCTATGTCAACATTTCTCAAAAGGCCATCTGTGATTAGCAATGTCTGAATCGCCAGACGACCATGTGCAACTTCAACATGCTTAGGCCCATATGCAACTCTTGATGAGTCATTAAAAATCATCGTGAAAAACTTTTCTAATGCTTTCACACCTTGACCAACTTTAGCATTCTTAGCTCTCATGACATGGATATCAGAGAGCACCTCCTTTAGTGAGTGCTCGGATCCAGAAGCAGCGTATGCTAAGAAAATTTTTGACTTAATGTGCAGGATGTCTTTTCTTGATGACACATGCTCATAAAACTTATCCTTTGTGGAGTCAGGGCTTGCAATGACAAGACATTGGACAATGTTGAAATCAACATGTCTTAAAATAGCTTGAAGCACGTCTTCAAAGAAATTTTTCATGGCATTGTCAACTTTTTTATGTGGAATTATCCTTTGAATTCTTGCTTTCACCGCGGCTATGTTCGATCCTGATAGGCAAACAGTGGCCATGCCTTCTTGCATCAATACAACTGCAATGTCTGCATTTGCTGTAGCATTAGTTGCTTCTTTTAAGTCATCCAATGTCGCAGAATCCCAAAATACCTTTGTTAAGGTAAACTGTGTTTGATTGCTAAGTTCTAGGGTATGATATACCCCAAGTTTTACATGCTCATTTTGAGATATCGTTTTTCCACGTATACGTAGAATGGAACCAAAATCAACATCCTCAACCTCTAATTCTAGCTTCAAACGTAGTCGTTCTGCATCCCGAATACGACCACGTTCATCTCTTTGAACCTTTCTCAATGTCATTGACATCACATGATCGCCCTTTTTTATCAAATTATATGCACGCCCTATGTCATCATCTTCTTCAAGCATAATTGTGACGGAGCCAGAATGATCAACCAATGGAATATTTTGGAGCTCCAGCTTCATTGTTTCTGCAACGGATAAAAGAACAACTATAGCAGCTTAGACTCGAACTCAAGCTCAAATTGTCTTTATTTGCTCTAAACTTCTTCTTCACTTCATTTCTTTGTTCTCCGACTGGAAAATATAAGGAAAAGAAACAAAAAGAAAAGGTAAAGGTCGAGGGAAACAAAAAAAAAAAAAAAAAAGGGTTCAAAAGGTCGAGGGCGAAAAAAGGTCCGAAGAAGAAGACAGGGGGGCGCCGGAGGCCTGATACCAGATAGATTGCAAGGCCTGATGCCGAGAAATTGAGGCCACGCTATTTTGTGCAAATGAACGCTGTGCGTTGTCTTCTCAATATTAACTTGACGGCTTGCATTGCGTCTTGGTCTTCAAAAGCTGAACTGTTTTTTTTTTTCAAGCTAGAAACGTTTTCTCAAGCGTAGTTGTGGGCAATGCATTGACTGATGCTTGATTTTATATGTAAGCTAAATGTCGCAAAATCAACAAGTAAGTTGCAAATGCAGTCAGTTATTTCTATTTGAACTAGCTTTATGTTTGGAGTATGCTGACTGAACTCTACTGTAGTACAAACCTAAGCATCTTTGGCAAACACAAAACTTCGCTCCAGCTTCTTTGCATTTAGTGCTCTAGTGGGCATTGGTGAAAATGTCTGGAGTAACCTATCACGAAAGGTATACAAATGTAAAAAAATGTGCAATGATGCCTTAGTTTGAAGCTGGACATATCCACAAGTATTATATGTTGCCATCTCTAGATAATGTGAACTTAATCTACCTTAGGGAGCTAGACATATCTACAAACATTACATGTTGCCATCTCTAGATGATGTGAACTTACTCTAAATAGAATAGAATAGAATAGGTTTTTTAACGTCCACGGAGCAGAGCAGTTGCTTCTAGTAATTCCATGTATCACTTAATTAACATAGTATATGAAACAATGTTTCATTTACTATGGAATGCTATGTTACGAATCCTTAAACTTCATTTAATTTATGTGAACCACTTGCAAGTGTCCAAAATAAACGAATTATTTTTCTAAGCAAATTGCACCACTTGCAAGTGTCCAAAATGAACGAATTATTTTTCTAAGCAAATTGCACGGTGCAACTGTTAAGGGATGTACGATGCAAACATTCAAGATTTATCGAATCATTACACAACTATTATTGCCCAACAAATAGTTATTAATGGCCAGTACTGATTTAGGGATTAGGATTTCTAGGTCAAATTTTCATATCATCAAACACAACCAATAGAACATTCAACAAATCAACACAAAAGTATTATTGCCCAGGTTTATAGGTTAGGGTTGCGAGTTTCTAATATTATTATTATTATGGGGCATTCAAGCATACTTACTATAGATAATAAACACACACTCATTATAGATAACACCTTTGGTACATGTTCCATATTCCTTAAAACATTGTGCTTGCATGAACCGTTTGGTTAATGAACCAACATACAATGAGCATCTCTAAGTCAAAATTGATAACAAAAATATATGGGGTGAATCAGATAACTCTTGCAGACACCAACTCTTGCATTTATCATTTTTTAAAGTCCAATGTGACTTCCAAAACAAAAGAATTGCTAAATAACCCTTATGAAGCTAACAAAAATAAGCTCTTGAATTGTATGCTTGCGATGAAGTCTAAAAGAAGACATTTTGTTGGCTCATCTTCTTTAGAGACCAATTTCGCAAGCCTTTGTACATTAGAATCAAGTACATGTGCAATTGGATGGGAATCTTCAAAATTATGAGAGAGTCTATGGAGAATCTTTCACATTGGGTGTCTTTTGCAGGGCTGAGCTCACTTAAACTTTCAACTTCCTTTTGACGAGTTTCAGATTCACTTATAACTTTTCATGTTGACCTTGGCCACTAGGGTGACTTTGACTTGCAATGGAAACTTTGACTCTTTAAATTCTCTAGCAAGCAACCATTTAATAGCAAAGTCAATAATCTCTCATCTTCAAATTGCGGTGTCTTTATGGAACTTATGGAATCTAAAGGAATGTATGTAAAATCTTGGTGAATCTAACAAAATCTTTAAAGAATCTTAGGCAATGTAAAGGAAATGCAAAAGGAATATGGGTGATCCTTAAGGTAATCTTTATAGAATTCTACAAAATCTAAGAGAATCTTAAGGGAATCTACAAGAACCTCAGGGATCTTACATAATCCAGGGGAATCTCCATAAGAGCTTAAGAATCTAAAAAGAATCTTCACCATATTTTACAACATTTTAGATGTAATGCCAATGAATAATAGGTCATCCGACACATATCGCTCGAAGCTTTTCAAGAAGCTTCCAATGTTGAATCTCTTAGGTTTTAAGAGAATCTGAGAATCTTCGTCTAATTCACTAATTGAGTTTGATTTACCTTGCCTACTAAGGTGGCTTTGTTTTGCAGTGCATGTGATGCTCCCCGAACCTATACGATGCCCCCATCATATAAATGCGAAAATTACCCTCCCATGGCGACTCCATCACCACGGAAAGGCCCGCCGTCTGACTCGGACCACTTGTAATGGGCAAGTGTCCAGGTGAAGGACATGGAGGTGTCATTCGTCCCACGCCTTCTATGGAAATGCTATACAGCGAAAGCGTACATACATGTTAGCACCTGCAACAATACAAATAAATAATATACCATCACGAAAGGTGGTCCATCCATCATCAATATGAACAACAACATGATACCAATATACATAGAAAACACACCATAAATGAGGCTTCTACCCCGGGTTCAGACTCAAGGGGGTTGACTGACAGTCAAAGCCTCCGGATAACAACATATATAAGCATAACATGGCATTGGCTGGCATAGAACAATGGCTAGGGTTGTCCATTCCATCCGCCCCTCCTGTGCACACTTTGCAGATAGGCTAAAACATGCTATGACGTGATTGTAGCCTTCCAGAGACGTAATCTCATGGAGTCACCCTATGAGACTACTCCAGGTTACTTCTCCCCAGTCCGTTGAGGCAGGAAAGGGATGAATTTCCTCCAGAGAATGATGGTTATATGGGCACGCTAGAGGATCGTGGCACCACTGACACACACGCATCCGTATCCGACTTACCCCCCTAAATCTAAAGGCCCGCTCACCGCGCCCGTTCGAGTTAAGGACACTCCAATGGACATATCTTGTAACCCAGGGGCCAGACCCACACTCAGCCCCTTCAATGACCGATTATAAGCCTAGCACATTATAGAAATCTTGTAGCCACGCTAGGCAAGATCCCACCTTCGTTCCACCATCATACCCATTATCTGGTGCTGAATCATAACATAGCATCCACAGCCAGGTGGGTTCTTGTGCACAAGCCACATTTACTAGGTTTTAAGGGTTCTAACTAAGAACATCTCTACTTCTAGATGGCCTTTAGGTTTCTACCCCCCGTTAATCCCCACAACACAAGAGGAACATAAAGAAAACTATCACAATACATACATCCATCCATCTCTTCAAGTAGAACATGAAATAGAGATTAATCATCCATCTAAACAACCAAGGGTAATCTCTATCTAGAATCTCAAGCTAACTAAGCCTACTAACTGGTATCTGAGGTAGATTTCTCATCTCTCAGGTTCTTCATGCTCTGCTGGTTGAATAGGCTCCTCCTCCTTCTCCAATTGCCCCCAAATCGAATTGGGACAAATTGGTGTGGAAGCCCCAATTTGGAGGACCCAAAGTTAGCAGGTCTGCCTTGCCCAATCGATTTGCGCCAGGTGTAGATTAGTCATCATTAACTAATTTAATATTTTAGCCTTTTTAATATTAGATTAAGCCCTAAATTCGAATTAAGGTTTATGGTTAGGTTTCCACCTTAATAATTAACGAGTTACATAGCTAACCTTAGCTTATGAATAATTAATACGCTATTAATTATTCATAGTGACGTATCATGTATTTATATTTATAGCATATAAATACGTGGAACGACACAGTGCAAACTTAGAATTTGGACTTTGATAGCTTGGATTCTACTAGCAATCGTTTATGAATAAAGTCAATCACTTTTTATGCTGAAATCCTCATACAAAAAAATTTATATTAGTTCTTGGGCTTCAACAACTGCCATGTGTTCACGCTCCTTATATTCATCTGCACATCTTGGTAGAATTATTATAAAACATCCATCAAAGTTTACTAAAGTTGCAGTCATGCAGTTTCATGTACACAACTCGGTTGAACTATAATATGATTGCTTAATCCAATGTGCTTAATTTCAGATTGAAATAATGCAAGGACTCAATCATTAAGGAAACGCTAGAAAATATAGAAGACTAAAATTTTTTATTCAAAAAAAACTTTTTTGTACTTACCTTCATTCTCGAATTGTGGAACAGTTTAAAAGTTTCAAACATTGATGCACAGATCCTTCTCGCTGCAAAATGCTTCAGCCATTATATCTTCAAGGAATTGTACAATACGAATTTCTCATAGCATTTCTTGCAGGCGGACCTGCTGTTCATCGGCGTCAGCCTAGCCAAAGGATTTTTGCCTCGATTTTTTAGGAACAAAAAGCAAAAGCAGAACCCTAAAAAGGACACGCATAGCAGATATCATCCTTTGTCTAGCAAATATACAAGGGAGCTTATCATGCTCATCTTTCTCCAGAGTTAGAGACCACATGCTTTTACAGGGTCAGACAAAATCATCGGGGTAGCATCTAGAGTTCTAGCTCCAGGGAAAATGTGTAGCTTGTGGAAGACTGATTAGCTTGGCATGGGCTACGATGCTTGGATCCGAATAGGGATGTAGCCAAGACATCAAGGTCCATAGCAGCAGATGCCCCTAAGAAAACACGTGGCAGGCAAATATGGAAATGGATTGCGGCGCAAAAACAAAAAAAAACGAAAGGGACAAAAAAAGAAAATTACAAATATAATTACATATACAAGAAATTTATTGCGGCGGGCTTGGCCGCTGCAAACATTTCTTTTTACTGACTCACTTATATAGATGGATTTATCTGACATTCGACTTGCTATCAGTTCAAAATCAAATCAAACATGCGCGATTCGACAATGTTGCTGTATATTTTTTATGAACTAGTTGGGGGGGGGGAGACGAGCTCGAGGTGTTGGACACAAACAATGAGGATAGTTAAGAGTAAGCATTAGTAACATAATGGCCATCAGTAACATAGTGGACAAACATTTCAAGAGCCAAGTAATTAATGGGACGAAAATGGCAATATCATAATTTGACCCCTAGTGAAGAAGTAGATCAAGGACCCTAGCCAACTTGCTTACCAATATTTTGTTAAAAGTAATTAACCACATAAGAAATTTATCGCAGGGCCATCGCGAACGCTTCTCTTTTTCAGCTTCATGTCCCCTGCTGACTATGTAGAAGCGGAGCTATGGTGTCAATGGCGGTCTCTGTGGATGCAAAAAAAACTCCGGTGCTTCTGAGAAGAGTGAAAAGACGATGGTCGTCGCCAAAGTTCTTAAAAAGGCAGGCCATCGGATATGCTCGCGACAAACCCACCTTGTCTACTACTTGGATCAACGTGGCATCAAGCAATATTTTTGGACCTTTTTTTTGCTCGATTTTTTCCTCCGAACAAACTTGAATACGTGTCAAGAAATAAAAAGAGAATATAAGAATCGAATCTTCCCAACAATCTTTATATTATGCTAGATTAAATATGAAAGATAAGAAGATAGCGTGAAAAAAAAATTCTAAAAATTTCCCACCTGAAAATTTAAACAAAGATATGGTATTTGCGCGTTAAAAATTGGACCATTGAAATACAAAGCCTTACCTAGTAGCAGCTATGGCGCTTACGTCCCCGTTCTTTGGGCTCCGAAACAGCTTCCATATTCCATATGCTGCTGCGCCACTACAGATTCACAGGCCTCGTATAAGATCTCAAGAAGAAACTGAAGAAGCCGAAGTAAAAGAAGAGGATTTTGAAGCCCGTCTTGCCAGGCTTCAACGCAAGGTTACAAGCGGATCCGGCAAGAAAGCAGAGCTCAGAAAGGCTCGAAAAGAAGGGGTTGATCCGTCTCAGGTAAGGAAAAGTACAAAATGAGAATGTGCTTTTGCCTCCTGTGCCTCTGAAAGATCCTGTATCGGGGGTTTAGTTGTAGAATTAGGTTTCAATCCTTATACAGAGAGACTGAATGGTAGATTTATGGCACTAGGCCTTGCCGCTGTGATTCTGGTGGAGCTTGCTACTGGCAAAAGCTTTCTTAGATATCATGAAGGGGCTGTTCTTGGCATCCAAATTTACGCTATGTTGGCTTCTGCTGCTCTGTTTGTCAAGTTTGAGAAGGAAAGGAAGAGCGTTTGGCCCCAAAACTGAGTGTGTTCTTAACATGTAAATTAACATTTATTTCTCAGTCATTTGAACGTCTAGACTAGACCTAGACTAGACTATTTCCTTGTAACATATCCTTTCTGCTGTTTCTTTGGTAACTTTATAAAACTGCATTCGTTCTGTCAGGACTTTGAATAACAAGTTATGCTGAATTACACGAGGCACTTGAAGCAAAATATTCTGCTTTTTAGAGATGATGGTTATCATCGTCTGCAACAGTGTTGCTGTGAAAAAGATTTGCAATCTGGCAGACAAATGCAGCTCATTGCTTGGCAGTTTAATCTCCATACTGTTCTTGTGCTTGCTGACCATCTTATCCGCTTGTTTTCCTGTGGGGCTGTTGGCTTGAAGCCCAAGAAGCATTCAGTAACTTCTTACAACCTACTGTCTATACCTGGAGTTCAATCCTTTCTGCTTGTGCCCATCATGGGCAAGAAAATGCAGCCCTTAACTTCCCAGCCAGACTTCAGCTTTGCAGTGTCAAATGTTATAGGCATGTTTATCTTGTTATCCTAAAGACTTGCAGCTTGACATTGTCTCTTCCAAAGGAAATTCATGACCAGATCATTCAAAATGGCTTGCAACTACAACTTTTAATGCAACATAAACATTTTAGAATTTGCATATCACACCATACCTTTTCTTAAAACAGCTTAGCCATCGTTCATTAACGAGGCTCTTAACCAATTTTTATTAATGAACAAGTAACTAGTAATTCAGCATCGCAATCCATTGAGTTTTGCAACAACTACGTTTGTTATGACTACAAAATAAACTACAAAAATCATTGTACCTCTATCATTGTATCATATTTTTAATATACCTCTATACAATTTAAATCTTTGAGAACCACCATCCCACAAACTAGTAGAAGTTGCACAATGTGCGCTCCATTGCTCCAAAAATGCCAATCTCCTTCGTCAACTTCAGTAGAAGGCGCAAGGCATAGAATGCCGCTTTGTAGAAGGCGCTAGGCATAAGAACTTGCTTGGCGAATTATAGCTTCTTATTGAAAGAGGCACGTGATAGAACATAATTATAGTTCATGAAAACCAGTTTTTAAGTAAGCATGTATGAGATATGGCAAGTTTGACACCATGTTGTCGATGTTTCGTGTTGAATTTTTTTCTTGCAAGAGTTGCATGCAGTGTACCACATTTGTTGGTCTGGATTGATGTAACTTATAGATGCTCTCACAATGAAGCTTTTAGCCTTTCATTTTACAATTATAAGAATAAGAATAAGAATAGTTTTTTATCGTCCACTGAGACCAATCGGCCTATGGGACCCAAAAGGAGCCAGACAAACTTATTACTGGTCCGGTTAAAAAAAACCCCTGCCCGAAGGGTTTTCAGGAAACCGTGGGCGCAATAAGAATGTCACAAACCGCACAAGTATACATCATCATCGAAATAAATGTGTATGTACATGTCAAGCGGCGTGCCGAGGACATACCGATCTCGCATGTCCATGACCTCCGAAGGTTGGTATGATCCTAGCGCCAGTCACGGGAGGCGGTGCTCAATGTCACATGTAGCGGTGGCCGCCCGGACCAACTTCGGCATAGCGGCGTCCGGGATTTGATCATATGTCAGTAACTTTGAAGGGTATGAGATTCATCCTCAATGACTCCCATTTGACAAACATTGACAGAGCCTATCCCGACGCGGGCTCACCAATCCATCCGCTTTGTCTCAATTCGGAAGATGATGTGCCCCGCGGCGAACGGAGGCAATGAGTCCACGCTTTTCATGGGTGCTGGTGCAGTAGCATTGCGGGCCTCGCTTCCAATGTGGGATTTATGTGGCGCCGGTAGTGTGATGTCTTGACTGCTCAAGGTGCCGGCATCCCAAAGCTTGCTGATGAAGCAAGGCCAAGATATTGCCTCAAGCTATGGCGCGTCGCCTGTTTTGCACATGTATGCACTTTTGTTCTCACATTCCATCTAGCCATCCATTGAGCTCTTTTCCCTCCGGCGGGCCTTGAGGCGCTAGCCCCATTGCCATGATATAAAGCTGGTTTAGGGGAGACGAGCATCGTCCATATTCATCACCTTAGAAAATAGACAATGTGGCGATCAAGGGGCCCTAAGAGGCAAGAATCCCTGCCTCCTCGATAGAATTTGATATGGGACTGTGGACTTCACCCCTAGTGCTCGTACCAAGAAGGCTTTTACGCATTAGCTAATGTGATGTTTGATATAAATGTGTGATCGTTTTCTTATCTTGTTGAATTGTTGTGCGACTATTGTTTGTCCAAGGTTGCTTCCCGTTGTTGTGTACATTGCATTTTTACCTTCTGTATGATACCTGTTTGTTGTAGAATGTTTTGGATTGGTCAGCATTTGGTTGGCAAGAATTGTTAGTAGGTTTCTACGACTCACCAATTGCGTAATTCCAAGATACATGGTATGTTGGAATTGATTTTTATGATGTTGTTTGTTGTGCTTGATAATGACAAACATGCGGTGGAGAGTGGTGGTTAGATTTTAGTGTATTCGAATATGTTTGATATTGGATATATGTATGTACCTTGAAAATTGTTAGCTCGCAGATGCGTGACTAAGACCACTGGTGCTTGATGTATTGTTTCTTCTAGTTGCGTTTGCTTGATGTATTGTTTCTTCTAGTTGCTTATTGATATGGTCTATGGGGTATGGGATAAAGCCTAGAAAGGTTGGGGCCCATTGGATAACGATTTCCTTGAAGGATCCGCCCTTTTGGTGTGTTGGTTATCACTAGAGGTGCTAGTGTTTAATATTTGGTATCAGAGCCAAGGTTCAATTCCTCGTGGCAACATTGGTGTGTTCCACATGCTTGAGGGCAAGCATCTCGAGGGGGGGAGTGATATGAGTGAGGTGGGGTATGGGGATAAAGCACGAAAGGTTGGGGCCCATTGGATACTTGAAGAGGATCCGCCCTTTTGGTGTGTTGGTTATCACTAGGGGGATTGGTGTGGGGTATGGGATAAAGCCTAGAAAGGTTGGGGCCCATTGGATAACGATTTACTTTAAGGATCCGCCCTTTTGGTGTGTTGGTTAGCACTAGGGACTAGCACCTCTAGTGATAAAAGACACACCAAAAGGGCGGATCCTTCAAGGAAATCGTTATCCAATGGGCCCCAACCTTTCTAGGCTTTATCCCATACCCCATAGACCATATCAATTCCTCCCCTCCCCGAGATGCTTGCCCTCAAGCATGTGGAACACACCAATGTTGCCACGAGGAATTGAACCTTGGCTCTGATACCAAATGTTACGCACTAGTATCCCCTAGTGCTAACCAACACACCAAAAGGGCGGATCCTTCAAGGAAATCGTTATCCAATGGGCTCCAACCTTTCCAGGCTTTATCCTATACCCCACAGACCATATCACTTATATCATGTGGAATTGATTTCAAAGTAAAATTTGTTTGCCATGTATTAGTATAATTTAGTAAGTAAAATTTTTAATGTTGTAAATTTTGTTTAAAGTATGCCATCGTGGTTGCTACGATCAGTAGCATCTCTAACTAGTCTCTCCAACGTCGTAGTTCTTATGGATAATGCATTTTCCAACAGTTTTCTTTTTGCTTCGTTCAATGCTGATTTGCATGCTATTTTTTGAGTTTCAGTGGGTGGTCGATTAACCCATTTCATCATTCTCGCACATTCTTTGAAGGCCATTTGAACCTTCCTTATACTTTAGTCCATTTCAGACACGAAATTAGACAATTTTGAGGTCATTTCATTGATTAGTAGTTCATGATCATTAAATGCTTGTCAGTGAATTTATTCAAAATTTGAATTCCCAAGTTAGAGCAAGAGTGTATTAAGAGCAAGAGTGTAGGAAGGTTTTATTGGTTTATTTATTTTAATTGGCATTCTTCTTGAAGATGTCGTCTTTAGAAGTCTTTGTGTTGTAACTGTACTTTAACTATTGTGCCTTTTAAATCTTAAAATTTCTTAACTACATTTGAAATTTGTCTACTATAGGTGGTTGTCGGATTGTTGTGAATATTGAACATGATATATATGAGTAACAAACTAAATTCTTGAACCATGGTCTTGTGACAATCTTGCCATCTTTGTGGAGCTCCAGTACATTCATCCTGCTTCTCCCTCTGCATCCAAGCATGAAATAAGGAAAAATTTGACCTATATTTCAATTTGACTTACAAATGCGGTCTGCACAGTGATTCTATCTTTTACGAATCTTAGCACCACAAACTACAAATGATACCGTATCAGCCGTCATCTCCAGATTCCACGCTACAATATATGTTCCTGCTTGGAAAAGAAAGAGTGCCATGTTGCATTAAAATAGCTTTGTGAGAATTCTCCTTTATATAGCACAAAAGAACTGGCCGGGCAAATTTTAGTCATGTAGCTCTATTTTATGCTGCTGCAACAATACATTCTATACAATAAAGGGATAAAATACAACAAACCTCAGAAGATGATTCCATCTTCAACAATGCAAGATACCTTTCTGTGGACTTCATGCTCAATGTACCTACATTACAGGCAAGTGGAGTTCCTAGATCTACTCATTACACCATCACATTATTAAAACAATTACTCTTTCCTTGTTAAGGTTGGCTGGCCACCTCTGTACTCAAAAACAAAAAATGTGCCAAATGTCTTTAGGCCATTGCAATTGCGATGTGGTACATTGCAGATGTGACATGGCACGTCGCACGTGTGATGTAGGCCATTGCGACGTCTGCTTAGACGTCTTTGTCGTGACATCAAACATCTTGCCTGTAACGTCACGAAAAACTCTTAGCGGCGTCGTGAGGTGCGAGCAACTACGGACACAAGAAATTTATTGTGGATGGTCTGAAGATACTTGGTATTAAAAAGTAATAGTGCAAAATATATATTTATTTTCCCTCTTTTTTTTTTTGGAAGGACTTGAGCCTTTATATCCAGAGAAAGTTACAAAGTACAATGGGGACTAAAACCTCAGTGGAGAGAATGTCCACCAGAGAAAATCCACCCCACTCAAATACAACATCTAAACAGTATGAAGAGCAAGCAAAATCTCATGAGTAAGCGTGAATCTGAAGATAGTGCTCCTAAATACAACTCTTTACCTCATTAGCAATTGATGCACATCTGAATGCTTTGATAATTTGTTGTTGGGCACCGAGAAGGACCTGTGCATCTGAACAAGCAAGACCTTTGAATATGAGAAGATTCCTTTTTCAAATGGACCAGATGATTCATGCAGAAGCTAAATGAAACGCCCTTTTTGCCAAATTTTCCCAACCATTTGAATAGACTGCTAATAACACCTACTGGCTATTCAAATTGCAACGAAGGAGGCCTTGAAGCCACAACCAAGCATGCCTAGGAAGAAGCAATGCCCAATTGTCTCGCCCCTCTCTGCACATAAGGGACAAAGTGCAGATACCTCTGGACGAAATCTGTGCATCAGAATATTAAAACGCAGACAACGATGAATGACTTGCCACCATAAAATAGATACTTTGGGATGAAGCAGTTTATCCCATACCCATTTCCATACTGCTTTCTGCCGGTCCCTAGGAATGACTAAAGTCCACTTGGATGAAGGAGGAAAGACATTTGCAGCAAGCAAGACCTTGTACATGGAATTCACCAATTTATCTGCTTTGACACGCTCATAAACTACCCAAGGCTAGGGGTCATCCACTTGTGCTATTAAAGGAAGAATTGAAGACACCTTCTGCCAAATAGCCTGATCCCACCTTAAAAGGAGGAACTTAGCTTTAAACTCTTCATATGTCAGGAACTGCTTTTGATTATTATACCAATCAGATATCATACACACACCTATTGATCTCCATCGACGCTGCGTCAATGGGTGGATTGAAGATACCGTCCAATGGAATCCACCAACAACTTGCAGTAGTGCTAGTGTGGGCAACATGGTGAAAATGAAACAGAGATTGTACAGTCTCCCATGCAACTAGCAATCCTCTAAGAAATAGAGAAGCATTAGGGTATGCGATCAATAGATAAAACAATGAGAGCCCAGGGGGAAAGTGGTCTAACAGATGGAGACCCAAAAGAAATGCACATTTGCAAAGACTGATAAACAAGATGGAAACCCGGGGACTCGTCCACATTATTCAAAATTCTCCAAATAAACATAGAAATTATCACTTTGCTCTACAAAAAAAAATTGATCATCCTAAGGCTGCCAAAATGCTTTGGCAACATGCATTTTTTCCAACTGAATTTGACAGCAGCACCCTCCTCTGTTTCCCCCCAAATGAAGTTCCTGACAACCATGATAATAAGTTGTACTTTTGAGTGTGGAGCCAACATGAATGAATCCATATACACATTGGTACTACTAAGAACTGACTTAGCCATAATGATTCGTCTCGCCATGGAAATCTTAGCTGTGGACCACCAAAAAAGGTGATATCAAGAAGTTTGGTTGCTTTACCATGAGGAAGAATCTTCCATGGATAGGCAGTTACGCATGGTGGAACTGCAGAGTGCAATGTCCATAGTGCTGTGCACTTCTGCCAACCCACAAAAATACCAAATGCTAGGGAGAAAGAATCCAACAAGGAAATGGCATTCTGCAAATTTTGCTCATTTGCCCTCAAAATAAGGAAAGTGTCATCCACATATTGATTACAGATCTCCTGCGATCCATTGTTCATAGGAAGTCCATGCAAGATTCCTTCCTGAGCGGCAAGAGAGAAGACCTGGGCAAGGACCTCTACCACAACTGCAAATAATAATGGAGCTAATGGGCAGCCCTGACAGATGCCACGACCCACCTGAAAGAATGCTGAGGGTTCCCCTTGGAAGAGAATAGAAGAGCGAGTAGAATAATGAAGCCTCATGATATGAGCTGTGAATTGGGCACCAAAACAAAAGCATAAGAGACATTTCTCTAAGAAGGTCCAGTCAACACTGTCGTACGCTTTTGCAAAGTCCGGCTTCAAATATACAACTTCATGGCCCTAAAGTCGAGCCCAATAAATACCTTCATAAGCAGCAGCTACGTTGTTCAATATGCATCATCGTGGAGAAATCTTGATTGTGTAGAGGATATGGAATCAGCAAGAATATCCCGAAGCTTTTGTTCATAAGCTTTGGCAAAAATTTTGTACATAGAAGATAGCATGGTAATAGGGCGCCAGTCCGATGAAGGCTCCTTACACTTGGGAATGAGAGAAATGTAGCCTGAGTTAAGAATGTTGTCTAGACACCTTTGCCTCTTGAAATCCTGAAATGCATCATACATATCATCGCCAACCCAACCCCAGAACTCCTGAAAGGACTCCATAGGAATACCATCAATTCTATGACACTTTTCTTTCTCCAAACGGAAGGTAGTATCTGCCAAATCATTCACTATAATCTCTTCTAGAGTAGCTATTTGCTCCTCATATATAATAGGATGTATCTTTGCAAGTAATGCCTCTTGAAAATCTGATTGGAAGGGAAGGCGATGAGAAGCAAAAAAGGAAGAAAAGTGGCCATGCAGAAAGAACTTAAGTTGCTCAGGATCAGAGATGAGATGCCCATCTTCAACTTGGAGAGACACCATCGCAGAAGCTTGTCTCTGAATTTTTGCAGCTCTGAAAAGAAGCACGTGCAGCAATCCCACTTTTTGAACCATTGCAAGCCCGCTTTAACTCGAGCATGATGAACTTGCTCAGCTTCCATCCATTTAATGCTGGCAAAAATCTGCTTCTCCTCCTAGGCAGCTGATGGTACAACAGACTTGCAAGCCACTAACTGTGGTACAGAGCAATCAGAATCCCTCGACTACCAGCAACTCGTTGACGATCCCAATTCTTAGCAAAGGACTTCATGGTAGCCAGAGCATCAACAATCCCAGCCAATGCTTTCCTTCTCACAAATGCAGGGGACCAGGCTTGCATGCATCTATTCTTAAACTCCTCATCCTTCAAGTATGAAGTGTTTGGCTTGAAATAAGTCTTGGTCCTACTATGCGCCCCATCCTGAGAACAAGAGAAATACTGCAGATTGTGATCTGAAATAGAGCTGTCAAGCCTATTTTGGTGAGAGAAATTATGCAAATATGTAGCTGCCAATGCATTATAATATCCTCTGTCATGACGTGCATATGCTCTACCAGCTCTAAGACAACCATTGCACCAAGTGAAGGTTCTATCGCCATCCACCTCTACCAAATGATAGTTATGCATCAAGCGCTGCCACTGTTCACGTTTAAAGCCTTGGACGATTTCTGATCCTCTGCCGCACTGATCAACTTCCAACTCCACCATATTGAAGTCATCCACCAACAACCATGCAACATGAGCCTCCAGCTGAACTAGTTTGGATCTCAAAGCAGCCCAGAGTGCACCTCGCTGATGAGCTCTATTGTGCACATACACGTTCACTAGTCCCCACTCTTGTCCCTTATTAAACTACTTGATAATGATCCAGCGATAAAATCTGTCAGCATGAGTGAATGTGACTGATATATCATGTCTCCATGCTTTTGTCGAGCCTACTGCAACCATCAAGACGTTATATTGTCTACCTACCACAGAGGCTACCTTTTGCATATCCTCCTTTTTGCATTTGTGCTCTTCTAAACAATAGAAATCTGAATTCAACCTAGCAAGAGCCATGGAAAGATTGCTCCTTTTGGTTGGGGAAGAAGCAACACCCCGAACATTCCAGGAAACCAGCTTCATAATGGAGGGGGGTCTAGTGACTGGTGTTCGAAATCCATGGAGTCACTATTAGTATATGATGCTTCCACCTGATCAGCCCAGGTCAGTTCAAATGATGCAGGAAGGGTTGTAACAATGGTAGCTACTGCTGGTTCAGTAGGAGTAGCACACTCAGCAAGAAGAGATTGTTGTGCAATAGTATTTCTCCGACGGACAACTCTTTTCATATGAGAGACGGACCACTCACCACGAGATGTTTCCAATCGTTCCTGTTTGTGAGCAATGACTGCAAGCCTCTCACATTGTTCATCAGAAAGAGCAGCTTGGGACATCCTTAGGCGCCATCCTTAGGCGCCGTCTATCGTTTCTGTGCGTATCTCTCTCCTCGGGTGTCAGATTTGGATGATTTTTGGTGCGTTGGAAAGCTCAGACTATAAGCTTTCCATTGGTGAATGATGCCAGGTAGTCTAACATCAGAATCAGTGCCGGATTTGGGGTATCCCATTTCGGCCTCTGCGGTTAAGCCTAGTATGTCTCCCTCAGTTGCTATTTCTTCTGTCAGTTCTGCTTCCATGGCACTAGGGTATCCTTCTATTGCTTTATTTTCTATTTCTGCCTTCCCTATGCAATCTTATGCTTCTGTAATTCCTCCTGCTTTGCCTACTAACTCAGTCTCAATCCTCTTACTTTTGCACTTCCGTCTGCTAGTGCATCCACTAATTTGGAACAATTTTCGCCTCTCAATGCTTCCTCGTCTGCTGCAATTGCAGGTTCTTGTTATCTTGTACATCTCAGTCCTCGTGGTTCCCATTTTTCGTCTACCTCTGTTGGATTTTTGTCTTCTACTCCTTTCTTTTCTGCGGGTCTTTTGCATGCTCCTACTCCTGCTCCTTGGACCTCTAGTGATACAATTGTTCGTGTGTCGCGTGCACGTTTTAGTGATTGGATAAAGCATGATATGACATCTGGTGTGCGCTTTGCTAATTCACGGCTGAAGGAGTTACAGGCTGTGGAAGATAAGATGGACATTCAACTCCCTTCACACTAATGACTGCTCTAACACTTTCACGCAGGCGGGGCTTCCTGTAGTTGAAATTCATCACGGCATACATTTACAGTGTATTTAGAATCTTGTCTCTCATGTTGTTGTGTGTCACTTTACTTTGTCGATCTTAGAAGGATGGGATTTTGGTTGAAGTAGCATCTACAGAGATTGGGTTTATTCCAGCATGAGTCTTTATTGACAAGCAAAACAATTATTTCCTGATCATGTTTGGGTCTCCCATAGCAGTTTTTAAGCTGGTGGAGCGGGGGGTAGATCCTTTATGGGGGCACTATCTTTTGTATCAGGTATACATTCCTAGCTTTTTGACTAGCACTTCGGATGCCATGCTGGTTTGCCTTGGAAGATTTTCCTATTGAGTTGCAAGTTCCAAAGTTCACGATGGCTATTGCTAGTGGCTTGGGTCTCCAGCTTGCTCATTCTATTGTGAATGGTCCTCGTATTTGTGTTTCTCTTCCAGCTAACGCATCTCTCCCAAAATCTGTTGTTGTCAAAAGTGGTCCACTGTTCTTCAAATATAGTTTGTCGATGGTCCTGAGCTTGCAGACATGTTCCCTGATGCTGAGGCATTCTTTAGTTTTCCCGTTAGAAGAACACCTCCCTTTGCTCATGCAGCATCTGCAGCCCATGGCCAGGTGTCTCCATCTTCCTCTGCTCCCTCTCCAGTCTTGGCAGCTTCGGGTTCTAGCTAGCTTGCCCCTGCTCCTGTGTCCATTCCTGCTTCTCTTCCTCCCTCTCCTCCCTCCTCCTCCATTTTCCATGTTGAAAGACTAAGTACCCTCGGTTGAACAAAACAAGTATAAAAGTCACGAGGCAAAAATACTGAGAATCTACATATGGTGAGATTTATATTACCTTAAAAAATGAGGTTGCTGTAATTGAGTCATGGTTTAAGTTATTTTACCATGTGGCAAGAAGAATGTCTATTAGAATATGAATGAAGTAACTTGTGTGCTCAAAATTACAAACAATTATGAATTACAAGAAGTTTGTCGTGGCGGCCTTTGTTTTTTTTTTGAGTTGTTTTGTTGAGAAGTATGTTTGATGTCCAAGCACTGCCTAAGAGTATGAAGTTGTGGATTTTTGGAGAGAGTTGAATAGAATTAAAGTAATGAAGCATTTATTAGCTACAAGAAACTTATCGCGACGGCCTTGGCCGCCGCGAATGTTTCTCTTTCTCGACCCCACGTCCTCCACCTACGCAATCATTAGCGCTTGGGATGGGTCACCTTTCTATATTTGGTTAACATGACAACTCAAGTACAGGTGGGACTTGAACCCGCAATGTTGCCGTATGTTCTTGTGCCTGTATGATGGATGGATGTTGTCTCAAGTACCATGAGATTCCGTTCTACTCATTCCATTTTACCACCCGATGATAGTCAGTGGGGTTTGAGCCTGGATGGGGTTGCCCATAACCAGTGGCCTGACCACTAGACCACTAGCATGGCGGGCTTTTATATCCATTCTTTATGATGCACCACCCGATGGTAGCTAGCGGGCTTTGAGCCTGGGTGGGAATTGCCCATACCCAATGGCCTAACCACTAAACCACCGCCGCGGTGGGCTATTTGTTCATTTTTTGCTTTGCATCATCCAACCATAACCAGTGGGTTGTGAGCCTAGCTGGGAGTTGCCCATAACCAATGGCCTCGACCACGGACCATCATCGCGACGCTTTTTGTTGTCCATTCTCTATTCCGCAAGACCACCCGATTATGGTAGTCAATGGGGTTTTGAGTTCGGTGGGATCGCCCATAACCAATGGCCTGACCACTAGGCAACCACTGCGATTGTCATCTTTTTCTTTGAATTGAATGGGATCTCATGGTAATCGAACAATAGGCCATCTATCATCTGGGCTAAAAAGTTAGTAAACGTGAAAGCTATATAGAACGTACCTTGTTTGAAGCCCAGGTCGGTGTGCATCATATCCACGGCACTTCTAGTGTCATCTGCATAATGAAAGGATCCAGAAAATGTACCTCATCATAGTCCATAACCAATGGGTTGACCACTAGTCAGCCACCGCGATGGTCATTTTTTTCTTTGAATTGAATGGGACCTCGTGGTAATCGAAGAACAGGCCATCTATCATCCAGGCTAAAAAGACAGTACATGTGAAAGCTATATAAAACGTACCTTATTTGAAGTTTAGTTTGGTGTGCATCATATCCACAACATTCATAGTGTCATATGCATAAAGAAAGGCTCCAGAAAGTGTACCTCATCATAGAAGTAGCTCCCTGTAGACGATATTCTTAGTGCACTTTGTTGTGTTATCTGGTGAGAGAAGGATGAGGACGTCCTGTCTATTCCGCATGCGAGTAAGCACCGTATATAGCTGGCCATGTGCGAACACATCAGTACGCAAGTCGATGACGACACGATCTAATGTCAATCCCTGGCAACTATTGAAAGTGGTCGAGTAAGATAATTGGAGGGGTAATTGCCTCCTGTGGATTGTCCAAGGTCGGTTATCTGGTCGATAGAAGAAATCAGTTCTAGAGATCGAGTACGTGCATGCATCATCGTCTGATGCTTCATCCAATACCTTCACCATTACGAACTTTGCATGCATCGATACAACCATAACCCTACAAGACCCTTTTCCATGTCTAGCCGCTTCATAATGTGACATATAGCACCCACCTTAATCTTGAGTTCATGATTAGGTATTCCAAAGGAAATCTGATGTTGCATATGCGTGATCGTGTATAATCTCATCTTGTTCGGAGATGTGATCGTGGCTATAATACGACTTATCATGACCAAGAACTCTATCAAGGATGCGATAGTTGAAGCTGTCAACACTCTTATTAATCGGCGACAGGAAGTTACGTTTCTTGCATGTTTTTGGATCTCGAAGGATGTCGCAGGGATATAGAAATTCAATCGTATCTGTTAAGTCTGTAGTTGTGTTGAATATGTCCAATGGAACTCTGGATTGCTCCCAATCCTCTCCTATGCAATCGACATATTGCATTAGCTCAGGATCATCTGCATTTCAAATAGCTTCCTCCAATCTCAACACACGAAAGCTCTGCCAAAGCAATGATGATTTTATAGATGCATTGTATGCTACGGGTCGATGCTCATGGGTACTCGAAACCTCGTCCATAGCTCGATCGCTGGACCTTGATCAAGTAGTAACATAGCAAAAAGAAAACGTAGTTGTCTAGGACTCAATGACAGAGAAACTGCCTCTTCCATAACTAGAATTGATTCGTTATGTGCTGCGAGCAAACACTCTGCTTCTGTAGCCTGTTGATACGTGTCATGGTGCTGACCATTAACGATCCTTAACTCAGCCCATGTCCTTGCGGGATGATGCAACAAAAATTGTCTCAGGTAGAATGCCTCGCCGACCCTAGGTAAAAGCAAGCGTATCCTACATACTAATGGCTGCCTTGACCTTTTCCTCACAATGTTTTTAGTAAATCCTTCTTGCTCTTGTTCTATGTAAGAGCCAGCTTGAAATGCTAATGACGGACTATACGCTGTGAGCGTATACTGTTCATAATATTGAATCTATGTGAGTGCATCGAATACCTCATCAAGAGGTTGTAAGAAGTATCGGTCTAATAATGACTTCGTGTTCAAGCGCAGCAGATGGAGAGGTGGGCATTTAACAGCAGGGGATTTGTTCGTTATGTCGTATGACATTATCCTCCAGGATGCCTCCATGGCAGAAAGATAGCGCGCCTTTAAGTAATCATGTATCTCATTTCTGTTACTTGATCTAGAAGATTGTCCTCGCGGATCGTGTTCAGATGAATGTTCTGCATCGTGACTTCTATCCTCGTTACCGACGCTTGCCTCGTTATGACTTGACGATGGTTCTGCAACTGTATGCCTCTCTCAAGTTATCTGAAATCTAGCTGTATCAAACCCCTTATATATGTAGCCATATAGGTAAGAAAAGACATGTACAGTGGACGCGATATCAACCATAATATGACAATTGAGTTCATGGAGTAAGAATGTGTTGTATGGGACTACCCATGCATCGTCTATACTCCTCCTCTTGTTGCACGTAGCCTTTCGAGTCAAGATGCGTGGTTGGATTGATTGGTTTGGATAGTGGTAGCAGCATGAAGAATTGCCTGGGGAGCACCTATCAGAATGTCTGTGAGTCATGAATTTTTGAACCTGACCACGAAGAATCGGATTAGTTGGCGCTTCCGCGGATATGATTTCATCGACACATTCTATCTGTATATCCGCTCTGCGACGCATAACACAAGATGGGAGTGTGGGAGTCCACATTTCTGAAACTCTACCACCGCATTTTATTACACGTTGGAAGAATTTATGTAACAATTCTTTCAATCGCTTTTAATCGCCCATGAAAGCATCGAACGGGTCATGGGTATGTCGACGATTCGTCCGGAGTCCAAAGGCGCCCTTATCTCCGCCGGTCCAGATTCGTAGTCATCATAATGAATAGGGTTGGACGACCCTTTTGACCTAGAAAGTGGGCTAATGCATCGCAAGAACAATGCAGAGCACCATCTCCGGCAACCCGAAAACGACGAAAGGTAATATAACATTACTTTGGTCATCATTCTCTCGTTCGGAATAGTCCTCGTCGTATTGAATTCGTCTATTCCGAAAGGCAGAAGTACTGAAGTAATTTAGCCGTGCATCTTCAACTCCATGTCAACTAGGTACTCTTCACATAAACGCCTAAGTCGATGGAACCTGTCCTCATGCAACAGTCTTGCTTTGTACCACTGTAGTTGTGTTAACCCATATTCATTCATTGGGCCCCATCCTGGTGTACCATGTGGGAAGAGGAGTGGATACTGCAGAGGTTCGTACATGGGATCAAGAATGTTAACGAAAGTCGGTTCACCCTCATTCGAGCCCGATCCGCAGAACTCGGTGCAATGTGGAGTGTTACTAACCTCTGCAATAGCCGCCATTTCATCACCCCCGATTACACCTTCAATTATAATGTATGCCGAAGGCATACGCATGCTCCCCATTGTTAGAAGATTTCTAATAAACGGATTTATTCGATCAAGGATTGATCCGATGGTTGCAACCCACTGGAATGGCACACTTTGAAAACCCGCCTGCGTGTAACGTTGTGAATCATCATATATATACCAATGTATGGGATGCCCCGTGTCTTTTTTTAGAAGCAAACGATGGTACGTACGACCCATGATGGCCACCGACGAAGGGTAACCTAAATCGACAAACCTACCATCGACTCCAAGCACACTAAAACAAAATAATTTATTTATCCTTCTGCACTTTCTGTTGAAGTCGAGCACGTCGTATAAGTGAACTAATGCATTAGGCAAAGGCGGTAACTGTGGGAGTAGCAAAGGTATGTGGCAATACGTGCAATGCTTAGCCCGCGTGCAAATTGTAAATGTTCGGTTGATTGCTAATCTCATATGACCTGCACGATCTTGCCAATGTGTGTTAGGGTCACATTCTCCGTCTGTCTGACGTGTACGGTTTCTATCTTCATTGATCAGATTGGCATATCGTTCCCTACACATACGACGCAATTCCTCCCTACGGTCTTCACTTAGTATTGCATATCATTCATCTATGTACATGTTTTGCTCACCCGCAACTGATGGCCCATCTAACAACTCATCTACATTGGTGGATGACATGTCTTGTGTTGTTCCAGTTGCTTTGACTCCACCTGCAACTGTCGGTGACCCGTTGGACATATCGTTTCCGTTGATGGGTGACACACCTGATGTTGAAGGCGTCCTAGTTGCTTGCTAAACTTGCAACTGGCGGCGATCTTTCAAGTAAGTCGATTCCATTGGTGGCTGCCATATTTATATTTGGTGTTGAAATAGTGTGGGTTATTTCAATTCTAGTTGTGTGAGAAGGAACTTCATGAAATTCATCACATCCTGGATTGACGTTCCCTTGACCGTTGTCTCGCATTCTCTCGCACTCTCTCTCTAGCTTGTTCACTCAAGTTTGTGTACCGTCGTCTTCTTCTTCTTCTTCTTCTTCTTCTTCTTCTTCTTCTTCTTCTTCTTCTTCTTCTTCTTCTTCTTCTTCTTCTTCTTCTTCTTCTTCTTATTCACATATTTACATCTAGACTTACACCATATATGCATAAATACAAAAATATAGTTCCGTTCAAGATGTAAACGTTTCCCATATATCCATCAAGGGTAAAACCCAAGCCACAGCATAAGGTAACCTTTATTTGGTTGGAATAATGATCTTATACACTAAAATAGAGGTATCAACTTTATTTCCCAATATGTTTTTCTAGTTTAATCAATTTGAAAAGTTTAGCATCTAGAATGTAAGATATCAGAATGCAATCATTTAGAATGTATAAATCTTTCCATTTAATCAATTTAAGTACACAGTATAATGTATAGAGTTTTCAACTGAATTCCTATATAAACCACATTTGTATACATATCTCATATGTGTCGCTATCAAAGTGCATCTTCTTCCATCTCTTACGTTTCCAGTTGTTCCATTTCCACGTCAACGCCAACTCTAACAGCAAAACAGAGACAATTAGAGGAGAGAACCCGTACCTGCAGCCAATCAATACACAATTAGCATGATAATGGTAAATGTGTAAGGGCCAAAAGGTACATTGGGTCTCTCGACATCGCCGATCACCAATTGTATCCTTTTGCCCTGAGTTAGACATTAACAAGAAAGAAACCTGGAATAACAATATTTTTAGCAATATAAACATCTCAAATAATCTCCAATTTTGTATCATAAAGTATAGGATTATAAAAATTTATAGTTTCCCGATTCAATCTCTAAAGACTAATTTATCCACCTATGAGCTTTAGAATCTCAGCATATAGTCCATCTAGCATCATATAGAATTATCTCAGAGAGGCATTTCCCACTTTACAAGCCACGTTATTTCAGCCAGAGTATGAAGTTTTAGTGCATTAGTCATTATTAAAATATAGAGCATAGTGTAATCAATTTCTTATCATAACATAACAAGCATCATACTAAGCTTATATCTCATAGTAGGCCCAGCACACGATATTTATGGCAGGTGTATACTACCCTGTATTATGCAATGCAAATAGCAAAAGCAAGCTCATCTACCTTTCGTGCATAAGACAATTTAGTCCAGCAGATCTTAAGAATAGAGTCCTATTTCAAGCCCAGAATGATATCGCATATGTTCTATAGCTTGATATGTTCAGAAAGATATCACATATGGTTACTCTGCTACGTAGTTCTATAGCATCTTTCATTTCATAAAATTTAGATTAATGCACCAACCAGCTGAGTTAGGTCATAAGCAAGTCTCAATAAATCAGCCAGTGGAATCCTTGCACAATCAAACAGTTTTCTAAGAAGCAATAGCAGCATAAAGAAAACTATGGAGGTAATGAAATCTGTTTTTCATACTGCGCCATGTAACATGACAATTTTAGATCAACTAGAGCATAAAAACCTGAGTTGTTTTCGCTCCTATCATCTGCCGGTTGTCTTTATGCAGAGCCATTTGATTTTCGTTTGCCGTTGATGGCCTTGCCCTTCATGCCATGGCATCTGTGCCTTCACGCAAGTAAGCCTCACCAGCATCTTTTGAGTTAAGTGACTCAGATTTCACACCATCTATTAGAAGGCAAAAAGGTTTAGCATAGTAATGAAGTTCCAAGAACATACTGTTGCATAGCAAGTTTGCAAACGAAAATGCCTTTTTGCTTGGTTGATCTTGCAGACAAGATGTATTTTGCAGAAATATTCGTTTAAGCTACAAGCAACACATAAACAGTAAATCAAACCTGAGTAAGAGCATCCGGTGTTCTATTTCCTGGTATTATTTATTAGCTCCAGCAGAATCGGCATCCCATTTTTCATGATTGACTGCCATATCCGCTTCTTGAAAGCTCCAAACTCCAGTCAAGAGCCAAAAGTCCACGTTTTAGATCATCTACTCTTCCATATTTTCGGCCACAGAGCATACAGGCAACCTATTGAGGCTTCGAAAATCTGTCAACCGACCTTTTGGGGCGATCAAAAGCTTTGTATGCGACCAAGGCACGAAAGCGGTCAAAAATCTAAAGGCCAAATCGGCCCTAACTTGTTTTTTCCTATAAACCCTGGAAATTAAAATGGATATGTACCAAAACAATGCTTTAGAAAAGCCCCAAACAATTCTTCATGCTAGAAGGCCACGTTTGCAAGGTGTACAACATATTTGGGCATCTTTGATAAGACCTTTTTGCCATTTCGACATGCACCCATATCCCATATTTGACAACCATGTTTTAATCCACGAAGCAATTTTTTTGGCATGTTATCTTAGTTGCATGCAAATTATATTTGCATGTAGACCACCATTTGTCAAGCTTGCACATAAGGAAATGCATGCATAAGTTTTAAAGAAAGGAAAATCTTATTTTTTGTCATACAAGAATATTTATGACACTTGATAATCATGGGTACTTTATACACAACCTTTGGATAAATAATATATCCATTATATTCTCTATAAATTCATAGTTTTAACTATAGGAACTTTATAACCATTGGAATTTTTTCATCAAATATGTATATTTAGGCCATTGTACATCATCAACTCTATTGGAAGATGCCATTGTGCAATATTCTCATATTTGCATATTTGTTTTGTATTTGATTTAAGACCCCGGTTTCAACTGCTAAGATCCTTGTTTCCTAAAGTCTCATGCATTTATAACTCTTTATCATTCCAAAGAAGAGAAGATTCGAAGAGAATATTCCCTTCTTCTTCTTCTTCTTCTTCTTCTTCTTCTCTCGCTTTGAAGATTCCTCTCTATATAACCTACTATCGGTACACTATGTCCCCTTCCCTCTATCGCTCTGATCGGAGTTGTCTAGTTCGCTCTCTTGCCATTGCCCTTAAATGTGCATATGGTCTTGTACTGCCATTAATTTCTATGTGGTTTTCAGCGGAGTTCGATAGGCTAGCATCCATGTCTAATCCACACACTATTGCAAGCACGAAGGGCTTTCTACTGAATTGATGTAGGAGGAGAACTTTCGTCTGTTCGCTTCCTTTAGAATCATCCATATATCGCGTCGATTAAGAAAGACATTGAATATCTGGAAGTAGAATGAAGTATATGTGACTTGCATAATAAGTGGATACATATTGTATATATACCATAATAGTAGGTCTGTTGTAATAGCATGATTATATAAATTTCTATTACTGTCTAATGCCTCTACAACTCCCCTATCAAAGCCGCACTCAAGGCAGCATCACTAGCCTCAACAATCTGGAGCAGTCGATGGAGGCGAGTTAATTGTGCAGTAAGCCTTTTAGTGCTAATGGAAAGAGTGGTTGCATCCTTAGACATTTTATCTAATTCTTGGAAGAACCTATCTGATTGCGCTTGCAATTTTTTTGTCATCGTCAGAGGAGGGCATGTCCTGTACGATGATATGCGTGAGGCAATCTGATTTCGCCTGTACTCTCGAGAGTTCGCCCCCCCCTACAACCAATTTTTTTCTCTTATTGTTGTTCTTCTTGTTTTTTAGACGTGCATCCACATCATAAACCGTTGAGCATTCACCAACCCCGTTTTCTAATTCGACTATGGAATCGACGGTCTCTACGATCATTTCCGCCATTTACTACAGTGCAAGAGTCAAACACCAAATTAAGCCAATGCACATATATTCAATACCATGCATCATGCCAACAACATTTAAGGTCAAAAGTACACTTGATGTTCCAGGTCTGATCAACTACTAATTATAGAAACAATCATCACTAAATATCCCAATTTCAACTCGACTATCCATTAACTCGATATTCACTTTGAAAATGCCTGAAGGATCAAGGGAGTCGCAGCCCATATGTTTTTGGAGCAAGTAAGGGACGACGCCAGATGGATGGTTTGTTTCCACTGCTAATTTATGGAGGAGGGAGCAAAGGAGGAAGCGCTTCACAACTAAAGCATCAAACAACAACTCAGATGAACCGTGAATCCAACCACACTCGCCGTGGTATAACTGGTCTCCATGTCCTTTAATTGCTACGTATAGAAATTGTTTTATTTTAGACGTCATGTTGACGTTAGCCTCCGGCAATGGCTTGCCCATCTGAAATCAGTGGACAGACAAAGGTGACTCTAAGGATAATGATAGAGCAGACAAAGGAGAATAACAAGAAGATCATATGCTGCTTCGTGGACTTTAAAAAAGCCTTCGACACAGTGCCTAGAGATAAACTTCTACTTAGGCTAATAGGACTAAGAGCACCAGAAGGGTTAGTAGGATCAATCGCAAGGCTATACCAAAAAGGTGTATGCCAAAACAATGAGGGAGGAGAAGCCATAGAATGCGATACGAAGGGAGTTAAACAAGGCTGTCCACTATCACCCACACTATTTGGGATATACATAGATGCTTTTACAGAATTTGTCGTGGAAAGACAGGGAGACAAAGAAGCACCAATGATAGGGAAAACAAAAGTCCCAATAATGCTATATGCGGATGATTTAGGTATGATGGCGACCAAAGCCAAAGGGATGCAGAATCTTGGAGATACTAGAGGAATTTTGTGAGGAGACAGGACCGATAAATCCAACCCAGGAAAACAAAAATAGTGACCTTCGGACAAAGACAAAACAAAAGCCATTTAGATGCAAGGGGAGGAATCGAGGAAGCCATAGGCATGCAGTATCCGGGGTAATGCATACATGGGGGAGATGGTCGAAGGGAGCAGATACTTATTCAAAAAGCAAATAGGCAATTACTACATCATGATGAATTATTGCAACAACAATGATCACCAATTGGGAAATCAAAGCATATCTATTCAAAGACGATAGTAGCATCAACACAGCTTGTAACTGGATGTGAGACATGGGGACCAGGCCCTGGCCGAAAAGAAATGGGAAAACAAGAAGGCATACCGAGGCAATGGCATGGGACGGAAATTCAGGTGAAGACAGTACATCATTGGCAACAATCTTTTATGAGACTTGGGAAAAGCCAATGGAAGTGAGGGGCTCGGGAAAGAAACGGCTAGATACCTAATAAAGGACAATAGATATGGGAAAGAGGACAAACTGGCGTCACTAGCGATATGAACGACAAAGACGGACATAACAAATGCAAAAGGATGGTTTAATTTGGCGAAATGGACAAAGAATATGGGGATGCAACTAAGTCCGATTATACAAGCGGTTGGGGACGAAGAATGGACAGGAAAAAGCAATGAGAACCGGCCGGCAAAGCATTAAGGACCCAAGCGTAATGGCTATTGGAAACCTTCAATCTGGGGACGGATAGGGCATATCACATACAAAAAGCGGCATGTTGAATAAGAGCAACAGGGGAACGTTGGCGATTCAGATGGGAAGCCACGACCGAATTGAGAAAGACAGATGGAGGAAAATAGATAGAAAGCAGAGCGAATATGCCGAGTATGTGACTCCAGAAAATAGAAGACGAAGAGCACATGGTAAAGGGCGTGCCGGGTTTACAACGCATAAAGGTCCAAATTTAACAAAGGTGAAGTGGGATCTCCCTCCCCCACCGATGGACAAAGAAGAGACACTCACGTATATAGCGAAAAGCTATAAAAGAAATGATAATAAGACACCCGGGTGCACAAAGAGAGAGGGCTAATAACGAAAAGCACCTGGAAGAGGCGGATCGTAGAAAGCCCACAAAGTCTGGATTCAAAACTGTTTATAACGATGCATTTGTGTATGGCCAAGAAGCCCGCTATAAACACGATGCGGGTAATATATAAAGAACAAGTGAAGCCCGCTAGATGGCTACATAAAACCTATGCGTCTGTTTGCTGGCAGCACCCTATGGGAGCTCGCAGGATGCTACATAAGTCCGGGGGCCTCACGGCCTGAGGGACGTTAATGTATTCTATTCTATTCTATTCTATTCTATTCTATTCTATTATCAACCCACCTATCATGGGATACTCAAAGAATTGAAGCATATTTATTGAATATAATTGAATTGAATTATATAAAACAAAGGGACGTACCTTTCATTGTGAAGAGTTAGCTTGAAAGAAGGAAAAGTTGGAGTTGAGGCCCAATCAAGGTGCTTAAACAAAGTAGTGCATTAAAGTAGCATATCATAAGGGGAACACATGTAAAGGGAACTCAATACTGCAATTATACGGAGTGGAGGGGGGAGGGGATGCAATGGGAAAGCGCTAACACTATAGAAAGGAGAAAAAACAACTACTATAGAAAGGCAAATACAAAGGGGAAACAAAATAGTGCATTAAAGTAACATGTTATCAAGAAACCACATGTAGAGGGATCTTGATGTTCAAATATGGAGCTTTTTTTTTTTTTTGAGGGGGGGGGGAGGGTGGATTGGATGAAGAGAAAGTGCTAACGTTATAGGAGGGGAACTCAAGGGAAATAGGAAGGCATAACGAAGGGACCCAAAACACAAAGAAATAGCTAGAACAAAGAAATGGAAGAGGGGGGGGAGGGGGAGGGGTGGGATGCATGAATTCAGATCAAAGCACATGTGAATGAAGAACACTAAAATTTAAGGATAGGGGGGGGGAAATACTACCCCATTATACCTTGCCAAGACAATCAGGAAGGGAGAAGCAAGCGCCCAAAAACTCAAGCAGATGAGTCGTTGTGGATCGAAAGCGGAACCCTCATATTTATATAGGTGCACATCCACTAAGATGTGGACACTTGTGAAGCAAATCTGATTATACACTTAAATGATTTCATTTTTGCAAGCATTTATAAGAGAGTTAAGAGAGAAATATCGGGTAACACTTAAATGATTTCATTTTTGCAAGCATTTATAGGAGAGTTAAGAGAGAAATATCGGGTAATTATGAATGTGGGCACCATATAATATCCGAAGCCGTAGACAGGATAAATAGGAAGCTATTCTGGCTGGAGGAGTTATTGCCATCCCCGATAAAACCTCACGTCAAAGAATATATTAGCAATCACCAGATCACATCATGACGTCATCTCAGCGATCACCAGATCACATCTTGACGTCATCTCAGCAAGGTTCTTTCCAATTTGCCCCAAATCCTTTTCCCTCGTATATTCTTAGACCAATCGGCCCTTAGGTCGGGACGGTTTACCCATTCAATCTTTTTGTCCATAATTTTTTTGTCCGTATTGGATTCGCTTCGTGGTTTTTTTTTCCTTGCATTTTTTTCCATAGAATCACATTACCGCTTGGGTTTTCACAATGCCAAACCCGGGGAGCTATTCCGGATCTGCATTTCTGTGGAAGTAGTGAAGCAGGACTCTGCACCATCCAGTCCTCATCTGTTCAGCTTATTTGATAGGGTTCATGACAGAAATCGCTGGTTCCCTGATATCAGTAGTCTAGAGGATGAATCTAGTAGCAATTGTAGCAATAGCATGGCCGCCTCGCCGCATCCCTATCTCTCTAAGCAGGGGAGCCCATTTTGAGATGTTAACAGAGAGCCTGGCAAGTCTTAGCCGTCTGTTATACCCTAGTGTCCGGATTTTAAAGAGCTTGGAAGCCCTCTAGGCTGCTCTAATCCTTGCAATTCAAGATGGTCTGATCAGGGCAGATCAATCGGGCCTCTAAGAGGTCATAGAAGATCTGGTACTTGCCGCTTTGCACCATTCTTTGCTCGCTTGGAATAGCCTGGGTGCTGTGCCGTAATGAAGCTAGACTTCATTTGCTGTGATAGATCTTATGGTGATTAAATCCTGATAAGGAAGGAAGATTCGTCAACAAAAGGGCATATTGATCGTGTTGTAAGTCCTGAACTATATCTTCGAATGGCTTTTACAGCCATATATTTTTTTTGCAGGAATATTGAAGGCGAGTCTTGGAGATCTTAGACTGGGATTTATCATGGATTTATTGTCAAATGCAACCCAAGCCAAGTTTGTCGTCCATGCACCAGGTATTCCCTCTGTGGTAAGTCTGGATTGAACTCATTTTGTTTTTGAAAGTAAGTTAACTAGTTTATCTTACAAAATTACAATGTTATTCAACAAGTTGACTTTGTTCTGCAGGAAATTGATGGGGAGTTTAGAACACAGGATGGGAGACAAATGATCTGACACATGGTTCAACAATTTTGAACACAGAACTAACACAGACAGAAGGCTAAAACTTATAATCCACGCTATTTTTCCATTGAAAGATGGCTGAAACAGAAGTGTTCATACTACATTATTAGCGGGGTCAGTTTAGAACCCATAAAGGTGCACCTCCAGATTCCTTAAGGCAACGCTTGCAACGACCAAATTCATCGATTTCTCCACCGTCAACGAAGCAGAGGCACTCATTGCACACGAACACATTATCACAGCCAAACAGGTACGACAGCATTCCAATATCAGGACGTTCTTCTACAATGTCAGCCAGGTGAAAGGATTCCACCTGTTCGGGCTTCAACCTGTTTGGGCAGTTCAAAGTCTGTGTCGTTTACAATATCAGCCGGCTGAAACGATTCTACCTGTTTGGGCAGCTCAAATTCTATGTCAGGTAGCCCACCATTCAGGTCATCTCTTATTGCAGGATTACAGCCATCAAAATTGAGCCAGCCATCAACGGCAACTAGCAGGCGAATTGTGGACCTAGTTGGCTCTGGAAATACATCTGTTCTTGCCCTCTTTGGTTCCGGAGCAAATTCATGCATACAATCACCAAAGACATCGTGAGACTTCCTTTTTCTTGAACCCATGAGTTCTTCTACAGTAGAACATCTAGCAGGGAACTCCAAATTTATAGTGACACAAAGATTCCTCCATAAATGTCACGTTATCCTTCACTAAATTCATGGAATTCAATGAGATTCGGCCAAGATTTCCCTTTTACTCAACCAGGCAAGGCCATGTACGAAGGGACGATGCAACAAAAGTTGTCTCAGGTAGAATGCCTCGCCGACCCTAGGTAAAAGCAAGCGTATCCTACTTACTAATGGCTGCCTTGACCTTTTCCTCACAATGTTTTTAGTAAATCCTTCTTGCTCTTGTTCTATGTAAGAGCCAGCTTGAGATGCTAATGACGGACTATACGCTGTGAGCGTATACTGTTCATAATATTGAATGTATGTGAGTGCATCGAATGCCGATCAACAGTGTCGTAAGAGGTATCGGTCTAATAATGACTTCGTGTTCGAAAACAGCCGGATGGAGAGGTAGGCATTTAACAAGCCGAGTGGATTTGTTCGTTATGTCGATGACATTATCCTTCGTGATGCCTCCATGGCGTAAAGATAGCGCCACTTTAAGTAGTCATGTATCTCATTTACGTTACTTGATCTAGAAGATTGTCCTCGTGGATCGTGTTCGGATGAATGTTCGCGATCGTGACTTCTATCTTAGCACGACGCTTTGCCTCCTTATGACTTGGACGCATGGTTCCGCGGCGTATGCCTCTATCGCGTTATCCGAAATCTAGGCAGTATCAGCGAGATTAGCAGGGGTTACGCTGCGTCGCGCTACGTTTTTCCATACTTAAGGTACCGCGACTTGTAATGCGTCTTGTGCGACGCTTCTTCATTTTGTACATCAAATAAGAAAAAAAAAATTGGTTTGTTGTTTACGTACCCGTATGGTACGTACTTTGTAGGTACGGTACATGTACTTTTCAAAAAAAATAAAAAATAAATAATTTTTTTTTGGGTTAACATACGTACCGTACGTATTTTATGGTACCGTACGTACCATACGCGTACTTTAAACAACACCTTTTGACGTATGTTTGTACGTTAAACTGGCCCTCGTACGTTACCCCGTACTATACATGTATGGTACGGGAAGTACGGTACTACACTGATCAAACCCCTAATATATGTAGCCATATAGATAAGAAAAGACATGTACAGTGGACGTGATATCAACCATAATATGACAATCGAGTTCATGGAGTAAGAATGCGTTGTATGGGACTACCCATGCATCGTCTATACTCCTCCTCTTGTATTGCACGTAGCCTTTCGAGTCAAGATGCGTAGTTGAATTGATTGGTTTTGGATAGTGGTAGCAGCATGAAGAATTGCCTGGGGAGCACCTATCAGAATGTCTGTGAGTCATGAATTTTTGAACCTGACCACGAAGAATCGGATTAGTTGGCAGTTCTGCAGATATGATTTCATCGACACATTCTATCGGTATATCTGGCTCCGTACGCAACACAAGATGGGAGTGTGGGAGTCCACGTTTTTGAAACTCTACCACCGTTATTATGTACGACACACGTTGGAAGAATTTATGTAACAATTCTTTCAATCGCTTTAATCGCCCATGAAAGCATCGAACGACAGTCATGGGTATGTCAGACGCATTCTGTCCGGGTCTAAGGGTGCTCCTTATCTCTGGCCAGTCTGTATTCATAGTCATCGTAATGAATAGGGTTGGACGTTCCTTTGACCTAGAAAGTGCTAATGCATCAGCAACCTGTACAGAGCACCATCTCTGGCAACCCAGAAACGATGAAGGTAATATAATATTACTCTGGTCGTCATTCTCTCGTTCGGAATAGTCCTCCTCGTATTGAATTCGTCTGTTCCGAAAGACAGAAGTCCTGAAGTAATTTAGCCGTGCATCTTCAACTCTCGAATACATGTCAACTAGGTACTCTCCACATAAACGCCCGAGTCGATGAAAGTGTCCTCATGGAACAGCCTTGCTCTGTACCACTGTAATTGTGTTAACCCATGTTCATTCATTGGGCCCCATCCTGGTGTACCATGTGGGAAGAGGAGTGGATACTGCAAAGGTTCGTATATGGGATCAAGAATGTTAATGAAAGTCGGTTCACCCTCATTCCGAGCCCAGAATCCTGCAACTCGGGGTGCAATGTCGGTCGTGTTACTAACCTCTGCAATGGCCGCCATTTCATCACCCCCGATTACACCTTCAATCGTAATGTATGCCGAAGGCATACGCATGCTCCCCATTGTTCGAAGATTTCTAATAAACGGATTTATTGGATCAAGGATTGATCCGATGGTTGCAACCCACTAGAATGGCATTTTGAAAACCCGCCTGCGTGTAACGTTGTGAATCATCATATATATACCAATGTATGGGATGCCCCGTGTCTTTTGTTGGAAGCAAACGATGGTACGTACGACCCATGATGGCCACCGACGAAGGGTAACCTAAATCGACAAACCTACCATCGACTCCAAGCACACTAAAACAAAATAATTTATTTATCCTTCTGCACTTTCTGTTGAAGTCGAGCACGTCGTATAAGTGAACTTGATTAGATTGTCAAGGGTAGTCTAGATTCTAAACTATGTTTTTAAATTATGATGTTTAGGCTAAGGTAGATATTACATTTCTTAACGCAACGAACCATTGGATATTTCGTTTAAAATATAAGTATGGCTGATAACGGGTCGCGAACCCGTTAAGCCAAATTTCGGCCGAGATCATAACAGAGTTAAGAAAAAGGTCCCGGATCATGGAAAATTAGGGAGATTTCATCCTGTAAAAGGCCGAAACTAATTCGAATCCCTGCTATTAGCGGCTATTTGCCTTTTTGGAAGATATTTTTGACTAAACAAAAGGTATTCCGGAAATAGATTGATCTGCGTCTATAAAATGCAAATTACTTCTCTGATCATGGCTTAGAATCTTCGGTTGAATCTTTAGCAGAGTTTCCTGTTTTGCCCTCAGTCTTAGTCGGTTGAATTTGTATTTGAGTTGAATTGCTGGATGTTTGAGAAAGCCAGATAACGATTTCTTGCTTTCTTGTTGAGCCTGAGCCCGGTTGGGTGGAGAGCATAGCCGTGAAGGCTGGAATTTGTAGCTATCTGTGATTTTCTTATTCTCTGATCATTGTTTTGTAGTTAAAAACTTTGTCTTTGTATCAGTTTGGTATCAGAGCCTCTTGATTCTGAAAATCTCTGGACAATGTCTACTAATCGCTTCGGCATACCTGATCATCAATACACCCAGGCTATGAGCAATGCCAGCTACATAGCAGATCAAATGGCCATTCCTCCTTTCATCTAATAATGCTTCAACTAGTAAAAAACAATTGGAATACCTGTGTCTGGCTTATAAATTTCTATCTGAGCCTTCTGTGCAAACGAATGTACAGTCTAACTCATCCAGTTTGCCTCCAGATTCCTCTTGTAAATAGCTAGAGAAAGTTGCAGGAATGCCTACCTTCTCTGGTGAAAAGAGAAACCCGCCTACTATCTTTGGATTTCTCTCTACATGGGAAAGCTATTTTGAATTGGTAAAAGCTCTTGGCGAGCGGTGGTCGCGGGCTATGGACAAATATTTGACAGATATGGCAAGAACCTGGTGGCAAGGAAGAAAAAGAATGGATCCAAAGATTTTGACATGGAAGAGCTTCAAAGAAGCTTTTGAGGGTTACAATTTGGCAGCTAATTACCATAATGATGTCAAGCGAGAATGGGATTTATTCAAGCAAGGCGATAATGAATCAGTTTATCAGTACACGTCAAAATTCCAGTATATGTCCACTCAAATGGAAGGGTTAAGTGAAAAAGAATTGTTACGCAAATATATAGCTGGACTCAAAAATTCTTTGTATGCAGAATTATGTTTTATAGATCCTCAGACTTTGGAAGAAGCAACAAAGAAAGCTATAGCTGCGGAAAGGAGGTTAAATCTTGATTTTATAAATTGTAGTATATGGGATGGATATCCTGAGGACAAAAGCAATGATAAGACAAGCAATGAGAAAGCAAATAATAGCAAGAGTTCTGATAAGGGAAATAAAAGATCTAGAGCAAGCACGGGCGATAACCAAGACCAAGCTCAGAAAACAAAATGGGATAATCAATCTGACAGGTCTTCATTTAAGAAAAGTGGGTGTTATTACTGCGGAGGACCACATCTTAAGGTAGACTGCCCGAAGTTAAACGCAAAAAGAGATCCGAATTATCGGGGCAATCGGGAGGAACGTAGGGAATCAGGCAGAGCTGAGTATAGATCAAATCCTCGTTCTAGTGGACCTTCGGTTCAAATGACTCAGGTGGAAGAGCAACCGGCCGAATCAAGTGCTAAAGGGAATAAACAAGTAACTTTTGCCGACGAAGTGCAAAAGGAAAGGGGGAAACTGCAAATTGCCTATTTGAAATAGGTTGGTAAGTGATAACTCCATGAAGGAGGATAGGGTTAAATTTTAAGTTTAAGAAACAACAACTATGTCTGCAGCATAGATGTTGGTTTCATTGTTTACTATTTAAGTATATAAAGAAAAACTTTTTGGTCTTAAAGGCTGGATCAAATTTTTAGCCTAAAGGGCTGGACTTGAATATTTTCTGATTGAGGACTCAATCAGGGTTGCAGTCATGGATTTGACTGTGGTATATATTTCTAGTTGAGAAATCAACTAGGGTTGCAGTCATGGATTTGACTGTGGTATATATTTCTAGTTGAGAAATCAACTAGGGTTGCAGTCATGGATTTGACTGTGGTATATATTTCTAGTTGAGAAATCAACTAGGGTTGCAGTCATGGATTTGACTGTGGTATATATTTCTAGTTGAAAAATCAACTAGGGTTGCAGTCATGGATTTGACTGTGGTATATATTTCTAGTTGAGGGTTGCAACCAAGGATTTGGTTGTGGTAAAATTTGCCATATAATTCCTTGATCGAAAACGATCAATCCCGAGAAGGGGAGGAATTGATATGGTGGTGCTCGGGGGAGCAGTTCAGGCTAGAAGCATCCAGAATTAATAGTAGTGATTAGATTGTCAAGGGTAGTCTAGATCCTAAACTATGTTTTTAAATTATGATGTTTAGGCTAAGGTAGATATTACATTTCTTAAAGCAACGAACCATTGGATATTTCGTTTAAAATATAAGCATGGCTGATAACGGGTCGCGAACCCTTTAAGCCAAATTTCGGCCGAGATCATAGAGTTAAGAAAAAGATCCCGGATCATGGAAAATTAGGGAAATTTCATCCTGTAAAAGGCCGGAACTAATTCGAATCCCTGCTATTAGTGGCTATTTGCCTTTTTGGAAGATATTTTTGACTAAACAAAAGGTATTCCGGAAATAGATTGATCTGCGTCTATAAAATGCAAATTACTTCTCTGATCATGGCTTAGAGTCTTCGGTTGAATCTTTAGCAGAGTTTCCTGTTTTGCCCTCAGTCTTAGTCGGTTGAATTTGTATTAGAGTTGAATTGCTGGATGTTTGAGAAAGCCAGATAACGATTTCTTGCTTTCTTGTTGAGCCTGAGCCCGGTTGGGTGGAGAGCATAGCCGTGAAGGCTGGAATTTGTAGCTATCTATGATTTTCTTATTCTCTGATCATTGTTTTGTAGTTAAAAACTTTGTTGTTGTATCACGATCTTGCCAATGTGCGTTAGGGTCACATTCTCCGTCTGTCTGACGTGTACGGTTTCTATCTTCATTGGTCAGATTGGCATATCGTTTCCTACGTATACGACGCAATTCCTCCCTACAGTCTTCACTTAGTATTGCATATCGTTCATCTCTGTACATGTTTTGCTCACCCGCAACTGATGGCCCATCTAACAACTCATCTACATTGGTGGATGACATGTCTTGTGTTATTCCAGTTGCTTCGACTCCACCTGCAACTGTCGTTGACCCGTTGGATATATCGTTTCCGTTGATGGGTGACACACCTGATGTTGAAGGCGTCCTAGTTGCTTGCTCACTTGCAACTGGTGGCGATCTTTCAAGTAAGTCGATTCCATTGGTGGCTGCCATATTTGTATTTGGTGTTGAAATAGTGTGGGTTGTTTCAATTCTAGTTGTGTGAGAAGGAACTTCATGAAATTCACCACGTATCCTGGATTGACGTTCCCTTGACCGTTGTCTTGCATTCTCTCGCACTCTCTCTCTAGCTTGTTCACTCAAGCTTGTGTACCGTTCTCTCTCGATTTGATGATTCCTCTCTATAACCTACTATCGGGTACACCACGCCCTTCCCTCTATCACTCCCCGATCGGAAAGTTGTCTAGTTCGCTCTCTGCCATTGCCCTTAAACGTGCATATAGTCTTGTAATTGTCATTAATTTTACGTGTGGTTTTCAAATGAGTTTCGATAGGCTAGCATCCATGTCTAATCCATACACTATTGCAAGCACGAAGGGCTTTCTACTGAATTGATGTAGGAGGAGAACTTACGTCTGTTCGATTCCTTTAGAATCATCCATACATCACGTCGAGTAAGAAAGACATTGAATATCTAGAAGTAGAATGAAGTATATGTGACTTTCATAATAAGTGGATACATATTGTATATATACCATAATAGTAGGTCTGTTGTAATAGCATGATTATGTAAATTTCTATTACTGTCTAATGCCTCTACAACTCCCCTATCAAAGCCGCACTCAAGGCAGCATCACTAGCCTCAACAATCTGGAGCAGTCGATGGAGGCGAGTTAATTGTTCAGTAAGCCTTTTAGTGCTAATGGAAAGAGTGGTTGCATCCTTAGACATTTTATCTAATTTATGGGAGAACCTATCTGATTGCGCTTGCAATTTTTTTGTCATCGTCAGAGGAGGGCATGTCCTGTACGATGATATGCGTGAGGCAATCTGATTTCGCCTGTACTCTCGAGAGTTCGCCCCCCTTACAACCAATTTTTGTCTCTTATTGTTGTTCTTCTTGTTTTTTAAATGTGCATCCACATCATAAATCGTTGAGCATTCACCAACCCCATTTTCTAATTCGACTATGGACTCAACGGTCTCTACGATCATTTCCGTCATTTACTACAGTGCAAGAGTCAAACACCAAATTAAGCCAATGCACATATATTCAATACCATGCATCATGCCAACAACAAGGTCAAAAGTACACTTGATGTTCCAGGTCTGATCAACTACTAATTATAGAAACAATCATCACTAAATATCCCAATTTCAACTCGACCATCCACTAACTCGATATTCACTTTGAAAATGCCTGAAGGATCAAGGGAGTCGCAACCCATATGTTTTTGGAGCAAGTAAGGGACGACGCCAGATGGATGGTTTGTTTCCACTACTAATTTATGGAGGAGGGAGCGGGGGAGGAAGCGCTTCACAACTAAAGCATCAAACAACAACTCAGATGAACCGTGAATCCAACCACACTCGACGTGGTATAACTGGTCTCCATGTCCTTTAATTGCTACGTATAGAAATTGTTTTATTTTAGACGTCATGTTGACGATAGCCTCCGGCAATGGCTTGCCCGTCAAATCGAAAGGACATTATCAACCCACATCATCATGGGATACTCAAAGAATTGAAGCATATTTATTGAATATAATATAAATTGAATTCTATAAAACAAAGGGACGTTCCTTTCTTTCATTAAGAGTTGGCTTGAAAGAAGGGAAAAGTTGAGCTGAGGCCCAATCAAAGGTGCTTAAACAAAAGTAGTGCATTAAAGTAGCATATCATAAGGGGAACACATATAAAGGGAACTCAATACTTTAATTATACCTGAGTGGAGGGGGGGAGGGATGCAATGGGAAAGCGCTAACACTATAGAAAGGAGAAAAACAACTACTATAGAAAGGCAAATACAAAGGGGAAACAAAATAGTGCATTAAAGTAACATGTTATCAAGAAACCACATGTAGAGGGATCTTGATGTTCAAATATGGAGCCTTTTGGGGTTGATGTGAAGAGAAAGTGCTAATGTTATAGGAGGGGAACTCAAGGGAAATAGGAAGGCATAACGAAGGGACCCAAAACACAAAAGAAATAGCTAGAACAAAGAAATGGAAGAGGGGGAGGGGGGAGGGTGGGATGCATGAATTGAGATCAAAGCACATGTGAATGAAGAACACTAAAATTTAAGGATAGGGGGAAAATACTACCCCATTATACCTTGCCAAGACAATCAGGAAGGGAGAAGCAAGCGCCCAAAAACCCAACAGATGAGTCGCCAGGATCGAAAGCGGAACCCTCATATTTATATAGGTGCACATCCACTAAGATGTGGACACTTGTGAAGCAAATCTGATTATACACTTAAATGATTTCATTTTGCAAGCATTTATAAGAGAGTTAAGAAATATCGGATAACACTTAAAATGATTTCATTTTTTTGCAAGCATTTATATGAGAGTTAAGAGAGAAATATCGGGTAATTATGAATGTGGGCACCATATAATATCCGTCAAGTCGAGACAGATAAATAGAAGCTATTCTCGGGTCGAGGAGTTATTGCCATCCCCGATAAAACCTCATGTCAAAGAATATATTAGCAATCACCAGATTACATCATGACGCCATCTCAAAGAATCACCGATTACATCATGACGCTATCTCAAAGAAGGTTCTTCCCAATTTGTTCCAAATCCTTTTTCCCTCGTATACTTAGACCAATCGCCCTTAGGTCGGACGGTTTACCCATTCAATCTTTTTGTCCATAATTTTTTTGTTCGTATTGGATTAAACATTGGTATATTTTTTTTCCTTGCATTGTTTTCCATAGAATCACATTGGCTTTGGTTTTCACGATGCCAAATCGGGGAAGCTATTCTCCGATCCGTTTTGTGGAAGTAGTGAAGCAGACTCGCACCATCCGGGGCCTCCTCATCGTTCGTTTTATTTGATAGGGTTCATGACAGAAATCGTTGGTTCCCTGGTATCAGTAGTCTAGAGGATGAATCTAGTAGCAATTGTAGCAAGAAGGCATCGCCTCGCATCATCCCTATCTCTCTGCTGTGGGAGCCTGCTTTTGAGATAAAGAGAGCATGGTAAGTCTTAGCCGTCGGTTATACCTAGTGTCCGATTTTAAAGAGCTTGAAGCCCTCTAGGCTGCTCTAATCCTTGTAATTCAAGGTGGTCCGATCAAGGTGGATCAATCGGGCCTCTAAGAGGTTATAGAAGATCCTGGTGATTTGCCGCTTTGCACCATTCTTTGCTCGCTTGGAAGAGTCTGGTGTTGTCTTGCAATGAAGCTAGGCTTCATTTGTCGTGGGTAGATCTTTTATGGTGATTAAATCCCTGTAAGGAAGGGAAGATTCGTCAACAAAAAGGGCATATTGATCGTGTTAAAGTCCCGAATCAGTATCTTCGAATGGCTTTTACAGCCATATTTGTTTTTGCAGGAATTTTGAAGGCGAGTCTTGGAGATCTCAGGCTGGGATTTATCATGGATTTATTGTCAAATGCAACCCAAGCCAAGTTTGTAGATCCATGCACCGTATTCCCTCCGTGGTAAGTCCGATTGAACTCATTTTGTTTTGAAAGTAAGTTAACTAGTTTATCTTGCAAAATTACGGAGTTTATTCAACAAGTTGAGTTTATTTTGCAGGAAATTGATGGGGAGTTTAGAACCCAGGATGGGAGGCAAATGATCTAACACATGGTTCAACAATTTTGAACACGTAACTAACACGCATTTAAGGCTAAAACTTATAATCCACGCTATTTTTTTCCATTGAAAGATGGTCGACGTATGTTCATACTACATTATTAGCGGGGTCGGTTTAGAACCCATAAAGGTGCACCTCCGATTCCTTAAGGCAACGCTTTGCAACGACCAAATTCATCAATTTCTCCACCGTCAATCCCGGCGAGGCACTCATTGTACATCGAACACATTATCACGGTAAAACGTACCTGCGAGCATTCCAATGCTCGACGTTCTTCTACAATGTCGACCGGGGTGAAAGGATTCCACCTGCCAAACCCAAAATCTAGCTCATCTGAATATCAGCAAGGCTGGAAGGATTCAACCCGTTTGGGCAATTCAAAGTCGGTATCGCTTACAATATCAGGTACCGGAACGGCATTCTACCGGTTTAAGCGAAATTCTATGTCGGTAGCCCACCATTCAAATCTCTATTGAGATTACGAAGCCATCAAATTGAGCCGATGAGCCAAAAGCAACTAGCGGTGGTTGTGGACCTAGTTGGTTTCGAAATACATCCTGTCTTGCCCTCTTTGTTCCGGAGTAAATTCATGCATACAATCGCTAAAGACATGGGTGGGACTTCTTTTTCGAACCCATGAGTTCTTCTACGTTTGTATAGCATCCGCCGGGGAACTCAAATTTATAGTGACACAAAGATTCCTCCAAAATGTCATAGTATCCTTCAAGAATTCATGGAATTCAAATGAGATTCACCAAGATTTCCCTTTTACTCAACCGTGCAAGGTCATGTAACTGCGAGACGAGCCCAATCATTGAAGATCCGCAACAATGGATTGCGGCGGCCTCTATCTGGAGTTTCTTTTCTGGATCAGCAAGAGGCTTGGATGCGGCACGTTTGGAAGTTTTGGCACGTTTGGAAGTTTTGGAATTTGATGACACGTGTGACAGCAACAAATTTTTCTCTTCTTATTTTAGAAAGGCCTAAATTAATAGATGTGTCAACCTGTGGGCTCTTCTCAGCCCAGGAATATTAGATATCGATTTTTCTGAGAACTAATTATACTGCATTACATAAGTAGTGATAAGGTATCAGAAGATATTCGTAATGGGTTCAAAAGAGTTATTAATTGATTTATGAAAAAGTAAATTCATGAGTTAGTAAGTACTCGTGGTCATACCGAAGCAATGAAGCTTTCAAGTGGCTCAATAATGCAAATTAATGAGCTTTGCTTATGGGCAACATCGTTATCTCTAATATACATATGATTAGAGCCTACTCTGAAGGATCAAGCTAACCTACAATTAACGATAAAAAGTGGAGAAGTTCATCGATGCGATGTTTCCTACCTAGAAGACACAAATATATGCTACAACTTGATAAAAACTTTCATAACTCGACATTAATAACATCCATTAAGTTATGGCAATTATTTCAAGGTCAAATGTGATTGCATTATTGAAGTTTTGTGTATACTTAAGAATAGCATTTCGAAAGCTTATAAGGATCACCATGGCTCTTTGCAGAACTCATTTTTTATTGTATTAATCTTTCTGTAGGCCAAGGCGAGGATACAATCAGAACATTGCAATCATTAAGCCAAGGGGGGTCGGTTATGTGTGATGAGGATGACAATGAAATAGAAATGGGAATAGATCTGCAGGAAGAAGAGAAAGAATCTAAGAAAATTAACATGGAACCATTGGCCTTGTATACTCCACAGAAGGAAGACGATGACGAGGAAGATGAATCTCAAGACGAGGATAAGGATGAACTAAAGTTGTCTGACATTACGCCAATTCTATTAAAATGAAAAGAATATTTATTGCTAAATGATATACTTAGAAACCCTTGCTACAGATGTGTGCTAGGAAGATGACGTTATTAACACTTTGGCTGAATGGGAACTTAGATGTCAAGGTAAGTAGATCTATGTTCTTGCAAAATCTAAGACATTCTAATCGAGAATGGCAAATAGCATAATGTAATCTTACCTTGACGTGCCTCCCGGATTTTGCAGGTTAGGGGGCTGGCAAGAATACCCTCCCCCCTTTCTCGTATGATATCATAGTCTTAAAATAAATGTTAATTTGTCAATCACTATATTATTGTTGTATGTGTTAGAAAAAATAGGCATATGTTGATATTGTTGCATATTGGTTCCATACCATCAAAGCCCTGCTATGCTATGCAGTGCATAAAGTTCTTATTTTATGAACACATGGGATAGTCGATAAAGAGTTCTTATTTTACGAATGCTTTGTTCAGGCTGGATATTCCTTTGCATCAAATTTTGGGAAGGGGGGGGTGGGGTGGAGAGGGGACTTTGTGGGATTTTGTAGGAACAATGACATTAGATGGGCTTCATGTTTTTGCATCGTGTGAAGCAAGAAGATTGCGCTTTGATTGTACTCATAAGTTAGGATTGAAAATGCATTTAGAGATGTTGCCAACAAATCAAATTTGATAAACTGACCTAGAGATCATGATGAATTGAACTTCTTTTGATATTGTGAGAGAGCAAAGAAAATAAAGTTTATCATTGACTAAGTTGAACTCGACAGCCGCACACTACTAATGTTCACAAATAATGCAATACATTTGTGTGACTCTCGAGTTAACACACGATGGGCACACGTTTATTACTTCATTTAAAGGGTACCAATCTGCAATGGAGCTTCATCGTTCTATAATCGGCAATGGAGCTTCGTCGTTGTATAGAGAGTACCAAGGGCCTTGGCCTTTGCTCTCAAAACATGCTTTTGGATCTTGCCAGTTGCGGTACGAGCCAAGGGGCCAAAAATCACACTCCGAGGACACATAAAATGAGGTAAACGCTCTCTGCAGAATTGAATCATCTCATCTTCATTACAAACGGCTCCTTTTTTCAACTCTATGAAAGCACAGGGTGTTTCGCCCCATTTCTCATCTGGTCTAGCCACCACTGCGGCATCTAGAACCTTTGGATTTTCATATAGAATGTTTTCCACCTGCAAAGTGCTGATATTTTCACCCCCCGAAATGATGATATCTTTTAGCTCTATCCCTTGATTTGAATATATCCATCTGGGTGCTTCACTGCTAGATCACCAGAATGGAACCATTCTCCTTGAAAGCTTCTTCAGTTGCCTTTAGGTTCTTGAAGTACCCTTTCATCACTAAAATTTCCACGCATTACTACCTCCCCTATTGTTAAGCCATCTGCTGGAACTGGTTGCATGGTCTCTAAATCCCAAACATCAAGGCCTTCAAGTGAAATATATTTTACCCCTTGTCTGGATTTTAATTTGGCTTGTTCTCTGCAGGAAGAGAGTCCCACTCAGGCTTCCAAGCCAGTATGTCGAAGGGCCATATGTTTCCGAGAGTCCATAAGTGTGTGTTACTTTGAATCCTTTGCTCTTCAATTTTGGCCAGCATCTTTGCAGGTGGGAGCAGCTCCAGCAGTCAAGTAACATGCACTTGTTTAGTTATGGGAATTCTATCTGATTCCTCAGCATTCATGATGGTGTTCAACACGGTAGGCGAAAGACAGGTGTGTTACTCCATGCTCTGCTATTGCTTTGAAAATTGCCTTGGCTGTTACCTGCAATTAGTTTCCCACCCACAAAAAATCAGCGTGCAACGTCTATTAAACATGATTAGTACTTTAAGATTAGGGTTTAGGGTTTGGATAAACATGATAGGTTTAGGGTTTGGATGAGAGAATTACATGGCGCAGACAAATATTGCATCCTCCAATAGCTGCCACAGCCCATGCAAAGCACCATCCATCCACATGAAAGAGTGGAAGAGTCCAAAGGTACACAGCTCCTGCATTCATCTCCCACACTAACAGCTCACTCATAACCATCAAGTATGCACCTCTGTGGCTTAATGCAACGCCCTTCGGGCTTGAAGTTGTTCCAGAGGTGTAACACAAAGATATGGTGTCCCACTCATCTTTAGGACCCTCCCATTTATATTCAGGGTCCCCTGCATTCAAGAAATCTTCATAAGTTTTGTTATCATATCTAATGTTACAATTGTCGCATATTGTGATTATTAGAGGCGCATATGCATTGGATGTGGCACATATCGCTATGGCTTGTGAGACCAGAGGTAGAAATTCTTCATCCACGACATTGCTTTCGCTTCTGAATGCTCCAGAAGAAGTGCAACTGTGCGAGCATCCAAACGGATGTTTATGCTGTTGAGTATAGCCCCTGCCATTGGAACTCCAAAGTGAGCCTCATACATTGCAGGCACATTGGGCGCAACCACAGCCACCTGCATAATAACTGTTTTAGATTAACTTCTTTTAGACTCTCAGAACATTCATTTACAATGAGCTAGTTCTTGGACGCATTGAAATTGGTTATGAGATCCTGCTACATGTTCCAACAAAATCAACTAACATTGTAATTTGTAACAGGAACCTTACGTATAAGTGCCTTTAATTGTTAAGTATAGCTGTGGAGTTACTGGAGATAGGCTTGGATAAGGGAAAAACCAAAGTTTTATTATGATCGAAAGCATCCAGAGGCAAAAGCCATTGGTAAACTAATTCTAGAAATAATTAAGACAAAACAGGACTGGAGAACAGTAGAACATTGAAAACAGAAGAAGCATTAGGCAGAACAGATTGAAGAAAAGATATCTAACCACATCGCCTCGGCCAATGCCATGGAGGACAAGAGCAGATGCCAGTCTCCGGGATCGATGGAGAATTTGCAGCCAAGTATATGAGCAGTTGCCATAGACCAGTCCTATTCTATCAGGGAAGATAAAAGCAGCGCGCTCTAACAAACGAACAGGAGTAAGAGGAACATAGTTGGCCTCTCTACGTGCAAGCTCCATGCTTCAACCTTCGTTTGGTGTGCGTCTTACTTTATTTTATTATTATTTATTATTGGAGCCAGTATAAAAGGTGCTAGAAAAAGGAAAAGGTTGTGACCTCTTTTATTCTAATTTTACCCCGGTATCCGTATATTTAACTCAAAGCGCCCCCTAACCTTTTTTTATGAATGAACGCAAATATTTGCAACCATGTTTATTCACGCATATTCCTCCAGAATATTGAAACTTCCTCTTAAAATACGGTCTTTGTTTTGGTTGGTCATCCAATGTTACTTTGCCATGTGGCGATCATTCTATCCAAGAATGAAAAATCTATTGAGCATTCTGGCAGGACCGGTTGGGTCAAGTTACCTTGCTCAGCTGAAGCATAGCTTACAGCATTGGGATCCTGAAACCTGCAAGAGCCTGAAATTTGAAACCATCACCATAGTTGAAGCATCGCCGGATTCTGAGTTCGAAACATGAAGCATCATCCTCGGATCATCTGCGCCATAGTCGAATCATGTGCTGCCTTTACTTGACGTTGTGGAAATGGCAAAAATTCGGCGATTCTTGCCTGAGCAGGGCAAGATGGCTATTGCATATGGTGCAAGGAGGGGAGATACACTTAGATGAGAATGGGCAGACATGGAAGACAGACCTTGGCCACATGGTGAAAGTTTATTGCACAGAGATTGATAAAGATTGGAAGAAGGTGGATGAGAGCTCCAAAAAGAGATTAGTGAGACACATGGAACGTCAATTTGGTAAAGGGCTATTTGCTTATGATATATTGAAGACGGCAGCTCGCATATTTAATCATTGGAAGTAAGCTACTTATGTATTTCATACCATGTTTTATGATTTCTTCCTTACTTATTATTGTTGTCATGTTATGTAGGGATTGGTTGCGTAGAAGTGATAAGAAAATAGCCCTTAGGCAGTTGCCACCTTGCCCTGCTCAGGCAAGAATCGCCGAATTTCTGCCATTTCGCATAACAACCACAACAACTAACGAGATGCTATTGCAGGTCGCGGTTTGTGTTGTTTTAGAACCCCATGTTGTCTTGTGAGACAAGGTCTTGGCACTTGTCTAGACTTTTGGGCTGTTTATTATGATGTCGTTGGGGAAGTAGTTATCCCTGGGTTTGTTGTTGTTTTTTAATGTTTGGTTTTGTCAGTTCCTGTTGTGTTTCATTAGGTGATTAGTATAAAGAAGACACTTTCACATATGTTTGAGAAGACACTTCCACATATGTTTGAGACACACAAGAGGAAATACATGTGGAAGATATTGTGCCATAGCAAGCGGAAGATATTGAATCAAGAAATATAATGTTCATGACCAATGTATGTCATCCCCTTTAGAAGTAGGGTAACACATCATAAACAATTTGTTCCAAGCATTGCTGCTCTCAGTTCTAGTACATTTTCTGCCATTTTGACTTTTCTAGAATAACCTAGAATGCGAGCCACATGAAACTGTCAACTTTTTACCTAGTAGTAATGGTTGTACTTGTTCCATTGTATGTCATTGTGGACATAAAAAATCAACTCTATTCCTTTAATGCCGTCTAGTTTTCTCCACCATGCTAAAAGAGATAAGAATACTTCCAACATCATCTAGCCTTGCACAATCCTTTTACATGTCTTTAAGCATTGCATTGTGGATCATTGAATATCCTACAAGCATTGCACCCCATGACCTCAGTTCAAGATGTGCGACAAACCACCAAACACTGCTTTTATTATGTTTTTGCATTTGACATATATGTGTAGAAGGGTATATTCTGAAATAAAAATATATTGAAAGATACCATTGGTGATTTTCTAGTGAGTTTGTCTGCCGAAACATACATCTTTGACAAGGGAACCACAATCTGTTGCATAGAACATGTCTTCTGAGGACATGTTTAGCTCTAAGGACATCCAATAATGAACTAAGTTCCTCGTTACTGGCAGAGGATAATATCCGACTTGCAGTATCAATAAGAGCTACTAACCAGAGACATCTTTTTGAATCTAATCCGGTTATGACATGTATGAAACCCTTGCCACAGAATCAGAAGTATGCCAGGCTCGAGGAGCAGTATGTCCATGGGAGACATCTTCAAGAGTTGCTTGACTGACACCACATCATTATGTACCAAAGAATTATCAGCAGATTTAGAAAGAGGTGGAAAGTGCTGCAAATCCACACTAATATCAACAGAAACTTGATCAAAAGTAAGAGGATTGAGACGGGAATTATTTGGTAAGTTAAAAACCTGCAAAGAAGAGTGTATTTTCTACACAGAGGAAGAAGTGATAGCTCCACTGACCACTTTAGAGGCATCCATGCTTGAAGACTGCTATCTAGAAGCTGGCAAACTAGGGTTTACCATGGTGGTTGAAATCTGAAATTCCCAATCCGGCCCAGGTACACTCAACAATGTACACCAATAGAAAGCCCACATCCATATCTTTTCAATGCACTAAAAAACAACTGAATTTGACATTTAAGCAAGAAGTTATGAAGAAAATTGCACTAGAACCTCACATGGTATCCCCATCACAACGTCCAAATGTTGGTTTGTCAACTTTGCTTAATCTTTAGTATGTTGAGAGGGTAAGAAATGGGCTCCTCAGTATCTACACAAAACTCTTCGCTCAAGTTAGCAAGAACAGTAAAATTGTTTCTACACTACTTCACCTTGGAAATGGAGCAGTCAGCATCTTGATCTTCAAGTTGGTTGTCTATTGTGTCTTTTGGTTGAATAATTGCCTCTGTTTGTTATTGATATTTGGAGGTAGATGGAGCAGTCGTCTTTGCTTTCATTAATAGTGGAATGCAAATGTTGCATTTGCCTTTGTTTTACCTTCAAAAGATTTATTTTTCATAACAAATAAATCCTCTCTCTCTATCTATCTATCTCTTTTTTGAAGCACTTAGTATTTTAGGATTGCTCACTGAAATTGATATCTTTATTCCAATAGCGTGGTTGTTAGAATTTTTACAAAAGCATCGATTATTAAAATTTCTGCTTGACTCTTCTTTATTTTATAAAGTTATCCAGTGTGTCTTTGACCATGCTAAATTACACGGCCAGGATTTGATCCAAATGAATAAAGAAGATATACCATGCTAGAAGGCTCTTTAGTTTTCTTCTTAGAGTGTGCGGCGGTGGCTATGGCGCCTTCGACCACTGCCCCCATGGCATATTCAACAAAATTTAGACTTATTCAGATTTAATAGATAACACTTCAAGGACTCCATTATAAGAATATATATATATACAAGAAAATTAATACGTCCTACGGCGCATTGTTCCAGTTTTAGCATGTCCTTATATTCCCTTTAATTCTCCTGGATTCCCTTACATTCTAGAAATTTCTAGAACATTTTAGAACTTTCTGGAACATTTTGAAACTTTCAAAACATCCTAGAATATTATAGTCTATTTTATCTTAATTAGAACATTACCCTTAAGTATATTTGAAACATAAATTATCCATAGAATTAATGCTTGGTCTAGTGGTTAGAGTGGAGGGTTTGGGGGGTTGAGGACCAGGGTTTGAATCCCCTCAATAACATAAAAAATTTTAAAAGCCTTTCCTTAAGGAACGAGCATTCAATATGAGCCTTAGGATCTTAGACTTGATCAACGATCAAGATCTCACCATATAAAAGCAATATGAGCCGTAGAATCTATTACATATAATTCCCAAAGCCACGTGGACCGTAGGATGTGTCCCCAAGCCACGTGAGCCGTCGGATCTCGGACCGACGGTCAGGATCAGATCAATTTGGACCGTAGGACCATGCCATCTGGGCCGTAGGATACGTCCCAAACCCACGTGAGCCGTCGGATCTCGAACGGACGGTCGGATAAGCGCGAAACATAAGAACATATATAGATCAGAGATCAGATATACAAGTTTTTGTACTATCAATGGGTTTATCAGCTATGGCTTATGAAGCTTTGGGAGTAAAATCCAAGCTTGAAAATATCACTATCTAATGTTGAGTGTCAAAAATTAGGTTAGAAGAAGTCATAGTGGAAGGTCGATGAGTCAACATTGCTATATACTTTCACATAATTTCATAATCTTTCTTCTAACATATACTCATAGGTAATAATAGGCAAAAGAAAATTATCTAGCAAAGTCGAGTTTGATAGATTGACTTTGATGCTATCTAAAGTTGAGGGTCAAGAATTAAGTTAGAAGAAGTCAATATCATCGTCGAAGTTGGATATGTCAACAATGCAATAAAACTTCATATACTTTCATAGTCTTTCTTCTAACACATAGTCATCAGCTGTTGAATTGCCTATTGCCTAGGTAGGGTGGGAAGCTCACCATTGTTTATTAGAACTTCTAGTAGTCAGAAGCTTGCCATTGTTTGTTAGGACTTTTTCATCCTTTTGGAAACTTTAAAATTGCTGGAATTGGTAGTTCTCATATTCTGCATCGCCAAGGAGGGCATCATTTGGCAAACTAATGATACATCGTCCCATTTGGCAACCACTAATTTGGTTCTCAATTGTCATGTCACTCAAATGGCCGTATGCAAGATTATGCACAAATATTCTCTTTACTGATTGAAACTCTATGTCTCCGAAATGTGGAGTTGAAATCACTATTAGCGTCCAACATTCAATAATGTAATGTGGATTTCTGCCAATTTGAACATGCAAGATTTGTAAGATTTGTACACAGGATTCTACCATATCTCCTCAGGCACACAAGGTACATGACGTGTCCTTTTTTGTTGCCATAAGGTACATGATATATCGTTTGTTAGGTTAAGTAATGTCATCAATATTTTCAAAGAAGGTACTTGATTTGTAAAGGTTATAGAAGGGTCCATGTTGTTAACCTATTAGAGCATGGCACATAGCGTCATAGAAAAAACCCTGCATTTCATTTCTTGGTCATAAGGCATGGATAACATCAATACGAGCAATATTGTAATTAACTTTGTTGGTCATGGGGCATAGACAACTTTTATGGGATTCATCCTAATTTATTAGATTGATTATAAATTGACCATAGTGCATACATAGCTCAAAAATTAACGAAGAATCAATGACGCTAAGAAAATAAAGCATGTTGCCAGATACTTATGGACATAATTTATAGAAGCATCTATGATGTCTTATAGAAGGATCAAGGACGTTGACACAGTACTACACTTGACGATTAGGTCTTACATCAAATACATTCTTTATCCTACATGCATTGCAAAGAAAGTGTTGCTATAGATATTGCACCATCTAGCTTAAGGGGTTATAATGACCGCACATGCCAGCTTCACTACACTATATGTTTGGCCTTGCATCCGTTGCTTCATGAATAGAGTAGTCTGACACAAACCATAGATTTCTTCCTCATAAGGATATTCTTGATTAATCATTATTTCGAAAACAAGATGAACTAAACAAATTTGCAAAACAACACGCTAACTTGTATCATTTTATCATACCAACAATATAAGATCAAGAATTATGTTTTCTAGCAATATAAAATGGATACTCATAATTTTATTGTGCAACCATTATACCAAAACACGTCAAACGGAGGGAAACATTACATTTCAAGAGCTTAGGAGGTTTTCACCACCCATTTTCCCTCATTCTACGTCATCTTAAAAAAATGTGCAGACTAACACATTAGAGTCACTTTGTGTTGTGAGCAGCCCTACTTATGCAAACTTTATTCACAAATGTAAATAGTATATGGTCTTATGTTGCAACAATAGCAACTTTGCACTGCTTTGTCAAGTATAAGTGTTCACAAATATTAACAAAATAGATATGACCACTGCTAAAGCTTGATTCCAATAATCATGACCAGGCTTCATCAACAACAACTCTGGAATGCAAATAGAGTTCGAGATTGGAGTATTCTAGTAGCAAATAATGTTAAAAGTTTGAGTGCAAATAGAGTTCAAGATTGGAGTATTCTAGTAGCAAATAATGTTAAAAGTTTAAACACATTACCACATCATAAAGTATCCAAATAATGCCTCAACAAAACAACGTATTGCTGGAAAAGATCTGCATGACAGTAGAAATACCATAGGTGAGGCCACTCGGCTCATGTAGCGTAATGCTGAATACTTCACATTGTTTGCCATTCGTCGTTCTATTTTTCATTTGGCAAGCAGTAAGTTGGAAGTAACCATGGGCTAGCAATGCTAGACAATCCTGCAAAGAAAACTAGCAGACAGAGATTACTTGGAGGAAAATTGTGAAAATAGAAACTGCAGAGGCTGCAGCAATCGAAAACACAAGCGCTCTACATCTTGGATCACACGTTAACACTTTCCAAGAAGGGATCCCAACATTTAAGCTTGAGTGAGCAAAATAAATGAAATGATCCAGATGAAGCAACCAATTAAGCAGATTGCCAGATCACCTACATCCCATGGTGCCCTTTTTTTCCATGGGGCATCAACGATGACCCCATTCAGACTCGAGTTATATTTCATACAAGATCATTTTCATCTTTAAAGCAAATAAATCAAAACATTATTGTGACTCTACTGGCTTGAAAATCCCCACTACCTCTATCTAGATGTACTAGGACATGTCTAATATCAAATGCTACAACTAGGTGTCGTATCCCAGGGGCTTCAAGACGTACAAATCCCTTAAATTGCGAGATGGCATGGAAGTAGGGACACCAATTCCACCCAACAAACAAGTCAACGGTACAAAAAATATTAGCTTTGTCTGTTCTCTTTTGCACCCGTTGCAGCTCATCGCCAAATCAGTTCTTCAATGCTTTTTGCCGAATCAATATGAAGCCCTCAACTAGGTGTGAAGCCCTTTGTCGAATCAAAGAATGGGGGATCTTCGCATGCCAAAAACAATTGCTATGATCTTGCAATGATCTTTGCAGCAGCCAAAAACAACCTTTCCAAAAAAATCCTCTAATTTGCAAACCCACAAAAAATAAATAAAGGTCCTCCCTAAATTTTCACGAAAACTAAGATTCATGTTCCCTAAGATTCACATTTCTGTGCACCTTAATACTTGTGCATCTCGATGAGGAGTGTCATGCACGTCGATGGTTGTGTAAATTAATAACAATTTTTTTTAGCAGGGTTGCCTAACCTGAGGTGCATGTATGCCACATATCTGCCACATCAGCACCCCTTTTTCATTGCACTACAGCTATGGCAATCTTACGGCGCTCTTCTTCGGAATCATCCGACATATCCCGGTCAATGAGTATTATGTTCCTCCTCCCTTATCCCCTTGAGTCTTCCTCCAAATTATTTAACAGAGCTATTCTATTTGAAATACAGGGATCTCAATGAGATGAAAGATGTGGCTCCTGCGATGGCATTCTCGGCTATTGCAGTCAGGGATTTGAGGACCCACAATGAGCTTTTCCCACTTTTTGCATGTTTTTCGGCTAGGTAGGTTGCTCTTATTCATTTAAGTTTCTTTCCCTGTTATTTTCTTGAACTAATCATGCCCCTGTTTCTTGATGACAACAAAAATTTTTGGGGCAAACACTTAGAATGCTAGCATCATGGAGAGCAGTTTAGCTGGCCTTCTCTTGACGATTTGCCCTCCTTCTTCGAGGAAGCTTTAGCATCCTTACCCGCCATCTCAAGCCAAATGGGATCGCATTTCTAGGCTTGTAAAATCTGCATTGCGGAATACTGTCTCCGTGAAAATGCTACAACTACACTGTAACAGGGTGTTCCATAACTTCAGAATTGGAGCTTGTTGAAACCTTGTGTCCTCAGGGGAAGATTTACATATTGAGAGGCATTTGTTTCTTTTCTTAATAGTTGGATTTTTGGCCTAGATTTATTTCCAAGCTGGCAATATGGGTATTAATTTTGATTTCACTAAAATTTCAGAGACCTATCTTCATAGGTTTACTTAACTTATGCTATCATAACTCTTCTCAGGGTGATAACTTGACTTTTCTTCCAGGTAGGGTAGTTCGGCAGGTTTGGACTGTCAATCTCATTACATATGAGGACCGATTCAATCTGTAAGGACTTTTGTATTTTTTGAGTCCTATGGTTAGTCTTTTTCTTACATTATACTTTGCAAGTACAAAATTGAACAGGAGCTAGGTCCCCCCAGATAGACCACGCAATGTATTGCAGATCAGCTATTACATGGTTTGTTGGGCTTCTAGTAGAGGATTGGTTGATGGAGCATGGTTCTTATTTTCACTCTTAAAATCTAACTTCTTAACAATCTTGATCTGGACTGAACGCTCCTGCCGGTCTCCATGTACTTGAGTAGCACTTGCAACTTCGCAATGCCACCATGGTAATTCGTCCTTAGATTGAATTTGCACATTGTTCTTGTGGTGAACTTATTCAACTATTCTCGTTTATTTCTTGCCATAAATTTTTTTGATTTTTATTTTTTTTTTAACTGGTTGTACCATAATTTTCTCACATGGAGAATAAGGTGAGTTTTGATGCCTAAGTGAGCCAATGATGCTACTGTATGTCAGAAGATAAGCCGCTAGATGCCAATTTGGAGATCTAACAATTCTATGGTGAGTATAATAATAATCTTCTGGAAAAGGGAGGAAAGCGATACATGCCGCTTTGTTATGGCATGATTACATATGCAGGTTATAGTTATAGACCCTTCATTCTGGAATTGAATAGTATTTTTCAAACTGCAAATGCTACATGTGGTAATGACGAGAAGTTTATCCTTTCTGATTTGTCCTCCCGTTCTTGCAGGTAACATGTTGATAGGTCGCGTGCTACACTTTGTTGCATGTGTGCCTTCAAGGTACATAAGCGGTCAGAACACTATTCCTATTGTAGAGAAGCAAAAGAAACATGAAGGGAAATGTTACATTGTTATTATAGAAGTTCAGAACTGCAAAATGCTGCTTGGTACAAAATGCTTTTTTAATGTATCCAGATGTCGTGAGTTCTGGTCCTGGGGATAGCAAACTTTCAAAAGTATATATCTCTAAGGACTTACCCAATGCCGTTGAACAAATGACTCTAATAATCCTTAGTGGTTCTGTATACTATATATTTGTATTCCTTCTAACTACTGCAATTGAAACCATTCCAGTTCTTCAGCAATCAACTTTGCTCACCTTTAATAATACATAATAATCACCTTTAATTTCTCATTAGATGCAACTATGAATAAAAAAGCAAACATGGACTTTTAATATCAATCACAACCATAAGTAAACAAGGACAAACTTAATCTAATGTTTAACTAATATCAAGTGAACACCAATAAGTAAATTACAAGCTCTCAACCCCAAGTTCTCAATCCCATCATCGCTTCATGTGTACTATAAACATGTGTACTATAAAGCGAATTTCCTTCCTTCATTGGCAGGTGCCAAACTTTAGCTTCGTATCATATATACTACGTAAAAACCACTTACAGATTTGAAGAATTGGAAGGACGGGCTAGAAAGGTGGCAGCGGCGGCCGCCATAGTTGACCAGTCAAGCCTTGCCAAGAGCGATCTTTTGGGAGACGGATTAGGGGCTGGAGGAGTAGTGTGCTGCGGAGTTGGGCTTCAAGGATATCTTCTACTCTGATAGCACACGGAGGGCTACCATTATTCTGGCCAAAATTTTCAGCCTTCACAAAAATTTTCAGCCTTCACAAAAATTTGTTCTGTGGCTTTCTACTTCCGGTAGACCAGTAAGTATTTTTTCTATTCCATCCTCTCATTACATTCCTGGCTTCTGTTTTCTATCATGCTCCTCCGCTATACCCCTTTCGATTTAATGTTTCATATCTTGCAAACCCATCCTTTTTTTTTTCCCATGTTCTTCTTATCTTTTCCATACTTCTTATTTCTTTGTTTATATATGTTGTTCCTCGGTCCTGCCTGCTTCTTCTTCTTGACTCTCTGTTTTGCCCTTCCATTTTCCCTTTCTTTTTGTTTGCATTCACTCTCTTTTGGCCACATAACTAAGGGGCTTATAGTCACACAACTAAGAGGCTTCTGTGTCACTGGCTCTAGACTATTTGTAGCCCTCATTAGCTAGTCCATCTATGCTCATTCTAAGGTATCTAGTTTGGTTCCATGGGCGATTAACTTCTATAGATACACTGTCCTATCTTTATAATCAAGATGGGCTTCTGTGGCTGAAGGGAAGGAGATTCAGGAAAGAATGGTGATTACTATTTATAGTACTCTATGGAGCAAGAAGATGGTGTGGATTAATCCTTAGTACATTGAGGCAGATATATCTTTAGGTGGGGAGCTTTACGGTTCTGTCTACAGTGGAACTGGGTACTTCCCTTGTAGTAATGTTTCATGGAAGAAGAAAATCATAGTCCCTTTCAAAGTACTGGTTCATTCACTTCAACCAATTTGCTTGCTCCTCATTGATTACAGATGTGGGAAGTTTATCTCAGAATTTACTAGATCAGGAATGATAGCTTGAAGGATTTCAGTTTGGTCGTGATTCCCCATCCCAGCTGGAGGAGCCTTGATTTGTTGTAGGATCCAGGGTTCAATCATGTTGAAGCCACGGGCCCCAAAGGCGGGAGACTTTGGAGAAGCTCTATACTTGACAACTTGCAAGAGGCAAGACTTGCAGTAGTCAGATGCACAAGGGCTTTAGAGGCAGTCATGTTATGCATTGCAATGTCTGATAGCCCCAAGGTTTTCTAAAAATAGGGACCTCCAACCTCGCGCGATTGGAAACAAGGTCTAGTAGATTGAACAGTGGACTGACAGGATTGTTGCTTTCGGAAGAGGAACGTCACTTTTGCACCGGTATCTAGCAGTGGATCATTGCTTCTCCATGGTTGTATTGTGGTTTGGATGATATTCAAGGCATGTGCTTGACACTTTCTATCTTAGACCAATATTTTTTTAAGGCAATTACATGAGTGCTATGAGAAGTAGTAGTCTACCTCCAATAGTACCATCATGCAGGAGAAGATATTGAGGAAGCTGTTGCTAGTACCTACCTTGTAGTGAAGAGGGCGACTAACTCTTATAGTACCCTTCATGAAGGGAAGATGTTGAGAAGGCTAATGCGATCGAATTTATTTCTTTTTAAATGTCATTAAAGTCCGAAAGCAGTTAAGCATGGAAGTGCTTTTTCGTCTTGTGGCATGATCAGATGTAAATTTTTTCATCAATAGAAAATACTGCACTCTTACCTTCAAAAAAAAAAAACTTACATGACATCCTACCCCTAGTCTAATCGTGGTTGACACGCAACAATGATTCTTTTAAGGAATGTTTACTAGATTTTGCATTCAATATTTCTAGACATTTATCCAACATTCTACACATTTACTCAACGTTCTGCCCACAAAATATAATGTAAATGATTTTCACGTAACAAAAATGTCACTTTAAGTGACTTTAATTGTATTTTGATCGCACATGATCTATTGCTAGCCTTTTGAGTCTAAGCGCTAAGCAACTTTTAGTTCATGTTTGTCTTCTCAAGTCAATCGCGTTTGGAAGTCGCATAGTGGACTTGATGCATCTCAGTTTGTAGCATCGGCTTATGGGCTCCTAGTGCTTCAGGACACGTTGCCGCCTTCGGATAAGTGGTCACTTAAGCTTCCAGGGAGTAAGAGGCCCGCCATGTGGAAGTGGGCGTGGAATACATTGCCTCCTCCCAAAATCCGCATTACCCTTGTGGCGTGATCTTGCACCGTAGCCTCCGGTGAATGTCCCAGTCCACGTTTCAAGCCTCGGTAGCGTAAACATGCCCTTTATGTGGGAGGTGACGTGAGACCATTGAGCACCTTTTTGTCGTGATGCAATGCAGGTAGGGGCAGCTTGGTCCCGGGTGAGAGCCCTCTTTGGGACTTCATTATGCGGTCGGAAGATTATCTTGGGAGTCCTTCCTAGCGGTGGAAGCGTGTAAGCTGTTTACAGCGCTTTCATTTATGCAGAGCTTGGCTTTTGTGGCTGATTTGGAAAAGACGGAGAGCGAAGGTTTTAGAATGCGCTTAGCCCCTTTTTCGGTTGGTTCGATCTTGAGGCATAAGTTGTGGCAGCGTACCAAGTCTCAAGCTTGTCCGGCACGCTTAAGCGGAAATTTGGTCGACATTCCTACGATTGTGGATCATGATGGCGCTTCATTTCTTAGCACCACACTTATCATTGTACTTGATCGCATTCTAGTGGTTTAATATATTCTTATATTCTTCAAAAAAAAAAAAAAAAAAAAAACTTAGTTCATGTCTTAATGCAAGTATCAATGTCATACTGAGGTGACAATCAAGCTAAAAATAAGCTTCACGAGTGTAATTTCTCTCTATCCAGCCTATCCTTCACCCCAAGCCTGCATTTCTGCTAGTTTCCATACTTTTTTTTTCTTTCTTTGTACATCCTTTTCCCAAAGCCCTATGCCACGTCACAGGGGGCATTAAATGTTGCTATAGATGGCTAAACATGGGCCTTTGATGTTGCACATTCGACGGCCCAGATTGATCGCACATTGCATTTATGACACTTAAAATACGTGTCATAATGTGGAGCAATCTTTTGTACCGATGGCTCGGATTAAATTTCCAAATCTAACGCTCTAAAACAAAAGCCCCAAATAAAGGGGCTTTTGATCTGGGCCATCCATCCAGCACATTCGACGGCCCAGACAAATCCAGCTCAAGCTGGCCTCTTATAAGTAAAGATTTAGGTGGCGTAACGTGGGCCGTCCAGATCTGAGATCGACGGCCGACGAGGCGGCACCCAAATCTCTACTTATAAGGGGGCAGCTTATATAATTGTATATATATAACTGATATAATTTAATTCTTCCTGATTGTTATAATTTTTATGAGTTTTAATTATATAAGTTTATCTTTAAGTTAAGACCTTAATGGTTATCAAAGCATACAATTGCTTTTCAAACTAATTTTCACTTGAATCTATTTAGAACTAGACATTTCAAGAATATAAAATTTCAATTTTCAGTGATTTAACAAATTTAAAATTTGGCAATCCTGATAATTTGTAAATGAAATCTGATGGTTCGATAAGCGCTTAACTTAAAACTATTATGAGAATTTTTCAATTTACAAACTTTTATACTTTTAAAAACACATTCAAGAAAAGGTTTAGGCAGAAATCAATTAAACTATAAAGTTAATATTTTGGTAATAACTATTGAATAATTTATTATTAATGAAGGAAATATATTGAAATTTAATCAATAAAAAATTATACAATTTTTTCAAACATAAAATAATCGTTTAATTAATTCTAAATCTAAAACTTTCTTTAAATATTTTTTTTTTTTTGGAGGTAAGTATGTATATTATATTAATAAGAAGTAAAAACAAGCAGATGGACCTTATGTCCTGATATCATCCGTGATCACAAGGGGAACCTGCCTAGTCCCAAGGGGAGTTAGGGGGTTAACTGCCAGAGTTTAAGTCAGGCCAATGGCTACCTCCTCCGTGCTCCATGAGCAACGGAAAAACATGCTGAAGCCACCAATCTTATCAAGCTCCTTATCATAATTACTACCATATTTCCTGTGGTGCCCCAACCCCATCATTGCAACCTCCATGTTGAAGTATTTGCGTATTCGAGTGGTAGAGGGAGTCTGCTTTCCAATTGCAACATCACACCTGTGTTTCCAGACTGCCCATAGAGCAATGTTGATGACCGAAGCTCTGATCCGTGATCCAGCTGAAACCAATAAGATATGTGGCCACTTCCACTCGTCAGGGGCTAAGTGGAGTATGGGTGAAGCCCAATGCCAAAAGTCTACTGCCATCGGACAGAAGAACATGTGCTCTACCGATTCACATTGCCCACATCCTAGTGGGCAGAGATCTGATTCCACAATTTTCCTTCTTCTCAGCCGAGACATGGTGCTGATTGCATCTTGGAGAGCTAACCACCGGAACAGCTGTATCTTCTTGGAGCACCAACATTGCCAAGAACCCACCAAAAGTTGCAGGAACACCTCCTCTGTGACATCCAGGCTGGCCAAAGCCTTGAAGGGAGAAAGGTTCCTTTTTAGCCTGTAAATCCTACTTACCGAGTATCCATCTTGCCCTTCAATCCCCCAGACCTCACCTAGGCTACAATCCCTGACCAGTCATGCACATTAGCCAGAATGCCTCTAAATATACTCTTGTCCAGCACACTAGCTCCAAGCCCGGCTCAAACAAGCTAGTGTGCTGGACAAGAGTATATTTAGAGGCATTCTTTAAATATTTTGAAAAAATAACCTTTTAATTATACAGAGTTTATTTTAGATGAAAATATAATTCTAAAAAAATCAAAGTGAAATAAATTTTGAAAGCAATTTTATATTTTAAGAACCATCATACCTTTAATCTAAAGATAAACAGAATAATGATTAAAATCAATAAGAGTTAAAAATACTGTTAATCATACATGGCATCCTTAAAGTATATCTATTAGATTTGAATAAGTCCAAATTTTGTTAAATATGTCATCCCCTGATGTTGAAGCCACACCTCAATATATAAGATGAGCGTGAGTCTGCAAAATGGCAAGATTGGGTAGCCGATGGCATTCAATAAGAAACATACTCAAGTATCTGGACAGATTTGAAGATGTTTGCCTAGAAGATAAGCTCATATGGACAATCTATACACGACAGATTTTTACTGTGAATGATGGTTATTCATTAGGTAAGCTTTGTACAAGATCCATCATTTGATCGGATTCATCATTTGATCAGAACTTGGCTTTGAATTCATCATATTACAATCAAGTCCAGGTCGCAACTCGATTGAGTTCATAATAAGAAATATACAATTCCAGCCCTTTAGGCTAAAATATTTATGAGACCAACTATTGTGTTGCAATCATAGTAGTTGCCAAGGTAATTCTGACAAATTTTAGTTTTAGAAAATGAAAGGAATTAGGAGGTAAACAACTTAAAATCCTTTAAGGCAACTTAATGTAACTATTCAAAATTTGGCTTTTGGTTTGGAAGTGAAATGGTTATTTAAACGAATTTCAATGTAACCACTGAAGAACACTCTCCAGTAACAAACCAAATCTGGGAAAGGTTTAGGAAAAAGGCAACTTAACAAAACTATTAGACTTTCATATCTGGCAATAATCTAAATCTAAGGTTTAGGCTCCAGGAATTGGCTTAAAGAATTATCAGAATTTTGGAAACCTGTGAACAAGACATATGACTTATAACATATTAATAGAATAAGATCTAGAAGTCGTGTATTGAAGAAGCCTGGCCGATTTTGTACTCCTTGAAGCATGCGACGAGATCAGAGGTGTCTTGGAATGATTCGTTGATGATCATTGCAGAATATTGAATTTATTGCAGCAGTTCTTTCTTTAGTGAATCATGCTGTAGCAAAATAGCTTTGTCTCTATAACTTTGTCTTTACATCTCTTGTAAATATCCCTTCGTTTATTCTTCTTCCCATGCTCTTCTTTATCCACCTAATTTAGCAACTTCTTGCATCTCTCTCTGCTTAGAAGCAATTCCTTCTTAAAAGATTTCTTTCTTCAAATTCTTAGTAAGCAAAATCCGCCAGTAAATTATTTTATCACACCAAATCAATCTCATCCTTACTGTCATAGTTGATTGTCCTTAATCTTATTCTCGTATCTGTTTATGACGATAAATTTCTTGATTGAATCAAGTGATCTAGAATTTCCACTTTCGACAAACTTTGTCTTGTTGAATAAGTAATCTACAATCTTCAACCTCGCTAGTTCAGTAACACGTAACTTGGATATCAAAAAACCGAGATCTCTTAAACTGCTGAATAATTCTACTTAATTAATAATTCAAATAGGAATCCAAACTTCATCCACCATGTTTTACCAGATAACGAAAATTGTTAGTCACCTCATCATCAACAGGAATCATTTTAAGGAAGTAATTCTTTAATGGCTGACTAGATATATCTGTTCTTCAAGGAAAAATTGCTAAATCTTATGAATTCTAGAATTTAGTTCTATGAATCCATGTTCCACAGTTCCTAAAGAAAATTAAATCATGCTCTAATACCATAAACTCCAGGCTTTATCTGCAAAACATTCATCAGGAAAATAAAGGAAATAACACACATACCACCCATTAAGAGCAAAGCTCACCATCTAACTGGGCTATCCTCAACAAAAAAAATCTCCAATAAAGACTGAATTTTAAGTAGAAAAGGCTTAAAGGAAACAATTTAGCCACTACAGAAACCTCAATCTAATGAGGAAAGATTGGGTTTAAAAATAGGATTAGGCAAGACTTTAGGAAATAAAAAAGGATTGACGGTTCATCCAAACAATCAATCCACTACACAAGATACATGTCAATATATATCAAGAAGGAAGATTGGGTCAAAGAATTGAGATTTCAGCTGTTGAATGTAGATGAATAGCTGGAGCAGGGTCCTTGGAGATAAATCGGATCCAATCTGGTCATAATTCTAGTTGTCGCAGTCCATCGGGTTCTCAGCTTCTGGTCGCAACTGCATTTTGTTCAACAAACGTTGTCGCTTGTCCACGAACTATTGTAGCAGGCCAAATCTCGGTCTGCGATGTTGTCTGTTGTCCCCTTTTGTCACAGATGTCCTTGAGTGAGAAACTGATGCCTTTAATATACAGGTCGAAGATCTTTAAAGGTCCAATACCTTTATTTAATAAAAAAGATCCTTGTTTTTCTTTTTCTTTCGAGCCTCAATAACAGATTTAACGCCATATCTTTGTTCATGTAAATCTTATGTCTTAATAGGTTTCTTTTCAACTTCCAATTCTGACTATTGATCTGGCGGACATTCCTTGTTTTATGCTGGATCAAAGGCCATTAAATTTTTGATCAGAAATCTCCCTGCCACTTCCAATGGCGCAAAACGGACCAAAGGTGAAATATTTTGAGAAATGGAAAACAGAGACAGTCTTTGAGTCAAAGAAAATGGGAAATGCTATCCGGCTGCATCATCTACAATAAGACAATAAGCTTGGCTTTGAAGGAATGACGTATAGTCTCAACGCAATTGATAAAGGGGATTCTAAGAATATCTAAAGGCTCCGGCTGTAACGGACCTAGCAACCTAGCACCAACATTAAGATGTAAGTAACGTTGCCATTATATAAGAGTGCATTTTCAATGGTAAAATAAATGATTATATGCTAGGAACACATGCATGCAATGTGTCCATGCATGCAGTGTGTGCATGCATGTAGCGTGTGCATGCATGCAAGGGCATTGCTAGGTTATATAAGCGCAACAATATTATTCTTGATTTCTTGGGAAGGAGATTTCTATGGGAAAGAAGCCTTTTTTGTTGGGGTGGATGCGCTTGCACTAGATTGATCAGAATTGAACCGAGGAGAAGGAGCAAAGTATTTCCAGGTGGGGGTCAAGTCTTACACCTAGGGTTCTTGTGATGTCTATGTCATGGTTGACGTATTTTGGGAAAGCTTAATGAGCTTTGATGATGATTTGTAGATTTAATGGATTGAGGCATGATTTGAATTGAATTAACATAATCAAGATAGATTTATGAATGTAAAAGAGAAGAATGTGCTTGTTGTTAATGGCTGCATTTAATTAAAGGAATTATGATTTATCATATTTCTGATTTGGTTGGCTTAGTAAAGTACAATTATGCATGCATGGATTATTGTTAAAAGCATGTTTTTGGGATGTCCCATGGTGTGCTTGGTTACCCACTAATATGGCATTATGGTTTGCCACACAAATTTGGTTGACATTAAGAATTTCTTGTTGGAATATGCTATGATATATGCACAATGATATGTAAATGGTTTATTTGGAACATCGGGCGTTGGTACCTTAGGGTACAACGTCTTGCACAGTTAAGTGGTCCTCCAATGCTGGACGCAGCGTGGATGGGTGTGTACACACGTGGTTACCCCGCCTCTATGTCACTGGCCTGATCAGCCGAGTTGACCTTGCTCAGACCCAGAGGAATATTGGTTGCAATGTTGATGCTATGATTGCTTGGTTACTATATATGTGGTCTTGAATGTTGGAATTAAGTTGCAATGGTCATGCTTATAATGGATATTCATGGTACAATTATGCATTGTGGTTATGCTTGTTGGACTAGTAACTTGGATTGCAGGGGCGAGGCTACGGTAAGGCTAGGTTGTTGTTCTAGGTTAATGCTTTGTGGTGATTGATGCTAGACATATGTCCTAGATCCCCGATCCCCACTTAGTCCCTGTGACTAACCCCATTGTTGATGGTGTAAGCAGACGTGCAAGAGGCTCTGGAGTGTAACTAAGCTTTGGGAAGGCGATAGTAGGAATTGGATTGCAAATAAACAAACTTGTTGATTATTACAAGAACTGGGTTGAAACTATAATTGCTAAGTTCATGATGTAGTGTGAGAATATTATTCTTGGTTATGGGGGAATAGTTTTTTGGGACCTCATAATATTGATATAAAGATTAAATTCTTTACCTAAATGTTATTGTTGCGGATGCATGAGTTAATTTCTTAAGTTTTTAAGCTTAAGTAGATCCAATGGTCGAGATTGATGGGATCTCCAGTTACCATAAAGGTTAACTGGCCAGGCCCGTCACAGTTGGTATCAGAGCAGGTCTCGAGTTCGAGTCTCCACGGGTGCCTATATGCATGGGTAATTTGCAAAGACTTGGTAATCATTGTGACATGGTATGACATAGATATGGTATAGCCTTGGATGCTCGAGGACGAGCATAGTTCTAGTGGGAGAGACTCTAACGGCCCCATGGTAGACCGCTTAAGTATTCGAACCTTGAATGTGCATGTGGGGCGTTCCCGAGACACCGGCATAAATGGGTAGAAGCGACTACTCATAAACGTCTAAACGGTTTTGCCCAGTTGGCTAAGGGCATGTCGGTTAGGAACGTTACAGTTGGTATCAGAGCAAGGTTCTGGTTAGTGGATTATGAGATTTTTTATTATTGATGATATTTGCTATGGTTCCAGATTCTTGTAGAGATGAGTTCCCCAGGAGGATCCCCAGGAGGAGCTGGACAGGCTGGTGGAGCTGGGCCTAGTGGAACCCCTGATGTAGTCGATATCTTGCAGGCTATCCAGCAAGTGTTGCAGCAGAGTGCGTTGCAACAAAAGACAGCAGCTGACAAGAGAATGAGAATGAGAATGATAAGGCAGTGGAGAAGGTGCTGAAGGACACTAAGAGGGAAGTATTTACTGGAGAGAATGTTACAGGGGATGATGCGGATTCATGGCTTCGTGGGGTTGAGTTTTATTTTAAACTCATTAATGCTGAAGACTCCGTCAAAGCTGTATTGGCTCAGGCAATGTTGGGTGGATTTGCTAGAATATGGTGGGAGAATTATTTGCGGGACATAAATAAGGTTGCAGGGCAGGCAACTTGGCAAGAGTTTAAGACCGCTTTTGAAGGACTGTAACGTTCCTAACCGACATGCCCTTAGCCAACTGGGCAAAATCGTCTAGACGTTTATGAGTAGTCGCTTCTACCCATTTATCTGTAACATTCCTAACGGACATGCCCTTAGCCAACTGGGCAAGCTTCTACCCATTTATGCCGGTGTCTCGGGAACGCTCCACAGGCACATTCAAGGTTCGAATACTCGAGCGGTCCACCATGGGCCCGTATTGTAACGGACCCATGGGAGACCGCTCGAGTAGATCTTGGTTTTGCGTTCCCGAGACACCGACATAAATGGGTAGAAGCGACTACTCATAAACGTCTAGACGGTTTTGCCCCGTTGGTTAAGGGCATGTCGGTTACATCACAATAATTACTTACAATTTTCCATCCTTATGCCCATGCCTTAACAAGCTCACATCAAGTAAATTCCATAATACACACTTCATATAGCAAGAGAAAGCCCAACCATGACTCAATAATTATAATAGCCTCAATAATGCAGTATGCAACTATCACCATTTAAATAAAAGATAAACATCTACCACCTTTCAAAGATTCACTAACAACAAGGTTACTAGCTATATTTAAGACTTTAATAATGTTTAATCTACAGCATTCTAACTATCGTTATGCTTCCGTTACCAATTTCCTCCCTACATAACACCCCTGCTTTGTATTTTACCCCTTTCTAGTTTAACTAGTTCCAAAGGTTTTTAATATATAACTAGCTAACTTATTAGGCTACCCATAAATAACATATATCCATTAGCATACCCCTCCTTAACTTAGCCCTTAATCTTAAATAAATTCCTAGCCCAACTCCTTGTTCCAAACTAACCCTTGACATATTAATTTAACCTATAGCCTTATCTTTAATATCTTAACCTTACTTTTACTATTACCTTACTAACTAAAAACTAACTGTGAACGTTTTTGTCTGCCTTTTAACCTAACGTGCGTTTAACAGGAAATGCGACCTCGGCCTGCAGCTGCCGGATTTGGCCTCCAGGCCATCGAATCCATGCCAAAACATCCTGGCTACTTCCGATTTTGCTGCCAAAGAGGTTTCTAAGCCATTTCGGCCAGTTTGTGGCCCTAATCCGGCAGTTCTGGATCAATTCTTGGGCACCAAGATCATGATATTTACAGCCAAATTCTACTCCAATCTTCCTGATTCTGCATTCTTTCCACATTTCGCCCTCCTAAGGCCCAAATCGGCCCATTTCAGGGCGATTCTCATACTTTTCCAGCATGCCAAACCGACAAGATCATGCCGTTCTTCCAACAGCACAAAGAAAAGACTGCCGTCTTGGCCTGTTCTTGCTTCATCAATTTAGTTTTTAATCCATTCTTCGGGTTCTATTCTGGGCTATTCAGATTACTTCTAGCATGGTTTAAGTGCTCGGCTCACCAGAACTAATTAGATCTATGATACTTTATGCAAGCTTTCAATATGCAATCATATAATACTTCCATATACAATCATGCAAACTATTTCATGTCCACGCACTTATAATTAAACTCCAAACCTATGCTAAATTCCAGAACAATCCTACTACATCAACACAATTTTGCTACGCTAGAAAAACCCCAGGTGTAAGGCTTGATCCCCATCTGGAATCCCCCTTGCTTCCTCTGCACTCCAACACGCTCCCAGAGTATTACTCACACCCTGCTCCTTCAGCATTCCGGCTGCAATCTATCGCCTTCCAGATGTTCCACCATCACAACATACCAGCGAACCGACAGAAAGTGCCTAGAGCATTCAGGTGGGAAATTTGAACAAACGCTTCTCCTTCACACGAAAGCAAAGCTACAAATTGCCTAAGGGAAAATGATGCAAGCAATGGAGACACATAAACTGCTTCTTACGCTCATTCAAACTGCAGCCCAAGCCACAAGGGCCGCATGCTCCTCTGCAGCACAAACCGGCTTCAAGAAGACCTACAGAGCAAGTCGGCATCAAAACCATGGAGCGAAAACCATGGCGACAGTTTCGACATGGGAAGAGACAATAGCTACGCCATTGTGCAAAAGTTCCCAAATATGCCTTCAACCCCTTCAATTTCCAAACCATGCCTAAAAGGACAAAAAAAAAAGCCCAAAAAAGGAAACATAACCTCTAAATGAATTAAGCTACTCAAACATGCACAAATATATACAGCTTTGTATACAATACGTGCTAGAAATCATAATCCCAACCATGCATGAATGGCCCTCCCACAATACCAAACAAATTGTTCAAACTTAATGGCCCATTTTAAAAGGGCTGTCTTGTTTTAAAGCATTAATTATTAATAAATCATAACCCTTGAGTACTATACACTAGGATTTTGGCTTCATAATTAAAACTTTCTTTCTCATTCTCTTGCTCCCATAACCACTCCCCCGAGCACCACCATATCACAAGCCCATACTTTTGCCCTCTCGTTGCGGCAAAGTATTGGGCTTAGCTAGTTATGGACCCCCAGCAGACCAGCATATCGTGGATCCCTCTGCACTCGGTCAAATCTCCTATTGTAAGACAATAAAGTCCCTTAGTCCACGATTAGGCGAGCTCCTATGCTCGAGCTCTGAAGCCTTCTTCCCTCTGACACTGCTCATAACTCTTCAACCCGCAAATGGCACTGAACCTAAAAGGATTCAGGGTTTAGGCCCCCCTTCTCCAGTTTAAAAACCCCTTCTTGGCTGAAACAAGGCAAAAAAATCAAAATTTGCACAATTTGACCTCAAATTTTTTCGAATTACTTGCTACCCTTGCAGAGGCTGGGCATCTATACGAATCGCGATCCTTCAAACTCCAACTGAAAACCAAAATCTTCACAATTGTGAAGCATAACTCAAGGCTAATATGTGATCTTTTAAAGGGGTCACATTTTGAATTTGTGTGTTTGCTTAATAACGACAGATATTCCCAGATAACCTCTTCACTTTCAAGTATTCCTTCATTCCGAGCTGAGAAAAATTTGAAATTTGAAATTTGAAATTTGAAATTGTACAAATCTGGCTTGAAGAATTTGTGGATAACAAAAACATTGCACCACAGGTACTTTTTGTGTTCATTCCAATTGTTCAGATATTAAAATTTCAGTTAAAATTTACTCTAAATAAGAACTGGGTGCAAATGAAGGTATTGATCTTTGATTCTTCAGGCAAATTATAGTGTGTGTTTCTACAATCTCATGGTTACTCTACCTTTTCTGTTTGTAAGTTAATTGTCTTTCCTTCTCCAATTTCCCTTCCTTGCATCCTTTTTTCTTCTGGGCCTATGTTGCTTTCACCTGCTATTTTCGAAATTGCCAAAGATCCTAAAAATCAAATATTCAGAGCAAAAAAGGTAGAGAGTATAAAAAGGAGGAGGAGGTAAAAGACTAGTCGATTAAGAAGGCAAAGAGGAAGACATAACAAAGAGATCACAGACACAGACAAATTAGGATTACAAAGAAGCAATCCTAGATTTGGCAGCAGAAAGTGGAGGAAATTATTGCAAATCTAGTTCAAAATTTGAAGCAACAAAGGCAAGAAAATTAAGGAGCGAATTAGATATGACAGTTCGAGAGGAGCGATGAAAATAGAGATCCCTGCAATCGATGAATTCGAAACATAGAAGACATACCTATAAGAGGACATATTGAGGTCTAAAATGGAGTCTGAAATGGATCACATCAAATCCGGCATAGGAACTGATGCCATATTGCCCAATCAGCATACACGAATAGAAAACTCATTATCTAAGCTTTCCAATGCATCAAAAAAACATTTGAATCCAACACATGAGGAGAGAAGCAGCCAGAGGTATTTTTCACATGGTGCTAGCACGAGTGTTTTTCCCCTGAAGCTTTTCTTCATGTCATGTGATTCATGTAGTGTACTTGATATTGCATGATGAATACGTCCTTCAATAAAATGGCCCTCTTGTTTTAATATTGCTTTTCAAAATATACAATATGATCCTAAGATATTGAAGCTCCAAACTTAGTAATATCCTTATATTTTAAATTTGCCATGTGCAGCAAAACTAATGGATGATATTTTTTGGGTTTCCAAATCAATTCGACCAACAGGAGCAGCTCATGCGTTAAAGTTAAGGGATTTGGTTTTTGGCAAACTAAAGTTCTTATTTGGTCCTTCCTGGACACATTTTGCGCATACTATCTGTTATGTTTGCACACAATCAGAAAGAGGTAGAGCAACACAGTGTTTCTTGGGGGGTGCAGCCTTGTTTCTGCAAGCAAGACACACAGGAAAAGGCCTAAATAGCATTATTTTGTAGGTCAAACTCTATTTTTGCACAAATTTGTTTTTCCAAAGGGTTTTTACGATGCCTTTGGGTTCTAGGCTTGCATCATTCTTGCAAGATATGTTATCTTCATCGACACTTTTGTTCATACTCTTCTGTATGCCCATAGTCCTGGAAAGGGAAAAATTATCAGCATAAATCTAGACGATATACTTGCATTCAGTCCATAATAGATGGCTATCTAGCACAAAAAACAAGGGATTTGGTTACTGAAAAGATTTTCTTTGGAATGTTCTTATTCTCCTATAGGTGCGCAGCCACAATCTGCATGACTATGTTGGCTTGTGCCCAACGGGTAAGTATAAATTTATAGGGTCTTTTTCCATACGCACTTTGGCCTTTTTTCCACAGTTGAAAAATAAAGAACAATTTTAGCCAAGAGTTTATTTGTTTAAGAAAGTGTATTATTAGAAAATGAAACGTAGATTGGCAAAGCTAACATATTGGCTTGTGATTGACATCATCAAAGTTGGAAGTAAGTTACCTTAAAGTTGGAAGCAGTTTCTCTAGAGTATCTTCAGAGAGGATCGACTGAATCAAGGTCAAACCAATTGCTGTATCTTTTCCTAGTACCTTCACAATGACGTAGAACATGTGTTTACAAGGAGTATAATTGTTTCTTCGATTGGAAAATTATGTTCCAAGTATGATCTATATTTTGCACTCTGAAGAATTGGGCTGCCAAATCAAATAAACTTGCATCATTTTGTAGCCAGTTATAACCATCCAACTACTATGTCTAGATTATGAGAGATTTGTATCAGCAAGCTGCCTAGGTTCCATGGAAGCAAATGAAGTTGGAGTGTCGTCAACTGCTCCTCTGATTGGATGGGAATGGGCAGTTGTGTAGATGACTAGTCTAGTGTCCAAGATGCACTATGGAAGACAATAATATATTATTGTATACACCAATACTATAGGGTTGTTCTTTGCAATATGCGTCTTGGGAACTTTGGAAAAAAAAAATGAAATAAAAAACACTTTGGATAACAAAACCAAAATATTACTTTTTATCCTTGGGCATATGGCTCTATAGCGGATCCATTGGATCTACGGTGGTAAAATTAACCCCCATAGGGATATTTCTAATACATAGATACCATAGAAAATTTTACCATAAAGAATTTCTAATAAAGAAAAGGAGTATTTTGATACCATAGAAAATTTTCAATAAAAAAAGGGAATATTAGGTTTTTTTGAAACATCCAAAATGATTTTTGAAAGTGCTCGAACAAAGGTCGAACTAATTGGAGCATGGTTCGAAAATGTCAGAGCTCCTCCCTTAAAAATCTGCCCACTTTTGTTAAATTTTGGTCACGATAATTTTTCGGCGAGGAAGTAAAAAAAATCCACCAGAATATACTAGAGAATGCCCTAACATAAATTTTTCCGGGTAGTCTAAAAAACCAAGTCACATTTTTACGGGTTAGACATATTGATGTTCTCAAGCCTGGGCAGAAGGTGGGTGATCTGTGATCACTGCATTTTTTAGGGTGAGTTGCTGCATTTTCTAGGATTCTTATATGTATTTGAACTGGTTCAGCGCCTACTGACATAGAATCATGTTACCCATCAGCAAATGCTTCTGCCTATCGATTGGCAAAATGCTGCTTGGTTAGAATGTATATGCTACTTAGAATCTACAAATATAACATTCGCAGGCAGGCCACGTAGCGGGTCGGCCCCATCTAGCCTAGTTTGCATATGTTTGTGGCACAAGAATTTCAGCTTCATTTTTCATTTTCTGTTTTACTCCATGATCGCCATTCGGTCATTGTTCTATTGAAAGAAATGTTCATCACGGTTATTGAATAGTAAAGATAATAGTTTTTTGCTTTGAGAAATCTTCTACCCTTTTTTTTTGGAATGACCATACATAGCGATCCTCGTTTGTGGGGTATGCCTGTACAAGTTTTTGTATACTGTATCTTGAGGTTTGCAAAATACTATAAGATTTGAGGGAATGTACTTAATGGTGTTAATTTTGTACATGTATTGTAAGTTTTTAGGGGCTCTCGCTGCCCTACGTAACCCCCCGTGTGAATATGCACCCAAACCAAAGGGGGTTTCAGGGGGATTTTCATTTAAATGTGTTCGATGCAATGGTTTGTAGTAATAATGTCACTGTTAGTTATATGTTGGTAGTTAAAAAAAAAAATTGGGCCCTTCGGGCCCTAACAGAAAACAAGATAAACGCATTGAAAAAAAACTATGGTGATGCACCACATACTCAAGTTATAAAAAGTATTTTAGAATTTGTCAAATCACACCACGTTTTGCATACTTGTCCACAAGAGCATTTGCTACTGTTGCATCAAACTGGAAACCCTTTTTGATAATTTGCAAACACTTGTGCATATCATCCAATTATATGAGACAAGCCTAGAATGATAAAACTGCCTTGTTTTAATATAAATACAATGATGTGCAATGGTTGCATGATGGGTAACGGAAATAGAAGGTAACGCAGTGCTGCATCAAACATCTCCTCCGCCTGCATAGAACAAGCATAAGTGTTTGAAATAAAGAAACGATAAAGCTCAGATTTAGTCAAATGTGAATACCTGATCCAACTCAATGTCTTCCAAAGTATCTGTGTAATCTGCGACAAACAAACTTTGCCTTTGTCATGATCAAGATCGAAGTTCTCGACATTAGGTAAGAAAGGGTGTTTTGACAAAGAACTTCACAAAAAACAATTGACCGCACAAGGTAGTCAATTTCTCCTAGGATGATTCGACTAGAACAATTCTGCACCAACATGATACAAGATGTGAAAAGGTTCACCATAGGCGTAAACCCAAATTGCCAAAAGAAAATAGATCGGGCTTCATGTATTAGAATTCCCGCAATGCCATACACTCTACAAGTAGCAACAAGATACAACATGAAGTTGCAAAGCCAAAAATCCATGATTAGTTATATAGAACAATAAATGACCAATGAGATTTTCCAATCTCCATAAAAACAATTGAAGAGAAAGGGGAGGTTCAATACGCATATGTATTCTAGCATCTTCTTATATGTATCAACATTCAGATCATGCTCTTCAAGAACTTGAAGCATATCACTTTCAAGCATATTTACTCCCTCCAAAAACCAAAGGTTCTTCCTCGATTATTGCTTTATAATAATCGGATCTCATGCAAAAATCGTTGTGGCATCTAAATCTCATTCCCTCCACCGAGCATATATCGGATGATCCTCTTAGAGATTTGCCGATCCGGGTACCAAAAATCTGCCATAGCCATGGAAGCCCAAAGCTCTTGCCCGAAATAGCTCATGATTATATGGTCGGGACGAAGGATCTACCATACCCTAGATTAACAAATGTTATATTTGCAAAATAGTAATATGAGATGCCTTCTAAGTTATAATGGGCGTAAGGCATTTCATTGCCTTTGAAAGATCTACGTCCGTAAGTCGGTCATTCTTTTGGTGCCTTGACAAGATAAATATAAACTCTATGGAGAGTAGAGAACTCATAGGAAAACTCTATAATAAACCTTAGGCGTTGGAGCTTTGGCATGGTAAAGGCAACAATGTATACAATTGTTAGCTAATAAGTCGATCCTTCAAATCCGGACAATGTAAAATCGCAGACAACCCATCGAATAGGAAAAATCCAAATGATCCATTGCCATTTACAAAGTAAGACCAACATCTTATCTTCTTGCCAACATCGAGTAAACACCGTGTCCCTTGGCCATAGTGCGGGTTTACCAAGGACCCTTTGATTATTAAAACGCTCCATCGCTACCCCCGCAATACATTAGACGGGTCAACATGTGAAAAAATGTTCACATTGGGGTTACGTTCTCGATAATACATGCCATCCAACCGGTCCTCGCAGAAACGCCAACGCCGTTTTTTGAGAAGCATTATATCTATGTGATTTAATGCCCGGTAGAAATGATCTATGGCCAAACGGAATGTCGCTATAGTCGATGAAGAAAACTGGCCGCAAACTTGTTGGTGCTTGGATCCGTTCAACCATACATAACTTGAAACCCTAACTCAAGAGGAATCGGCCCGCACACTCGAAATTCGCAAGTTACCGAGTGAAATGATCTAAGAATCCCTAAGAAGGCAAAATCTGGATGTGCCTTGATGATTTGGGCTGGATTCTATGGCCCGGAGGCCTGGATTCGCGGAGTCGCAGTCAGCCTCTAACCTCGCACATTAGGTTTAAAAAAGAAAATAAAAATAAACAGTTAGTTCGAAATAGTTAAATGGAGTTAATACATGGGGATTTAAAAAAAGTCAAGTTAAAATGGTCATGCCCTAATCCACACAACCCTAAAAAAACCCTAAAATTAATGGGAGGATATTCACCACAGGATTTGCCCCCTTTTCTAAAGTCAACGGCTTACAAAAGGTTGCACTCTAGAAATACTATTTAGTACACCTGGATGAATACGCCCACCAAATCATATGAAAACCTTAGAGAAAACAGTACAAAAACACAAAAAAAAACCCCTGTTATAATGCTACATATTTAACCAAAAGTCAAATACAAGTAAAGATGCAAAGACATGACTAAAATCTCGGAGGATGGGCATGGAAGCCCAATAAGTGAAGCAACATGTCTATGCATAAGAGCGCACATCTAAAAACTCCTCAAAGATCAAGTGCCTCTTACGAGGGGCAAGGGAAGAACAATGATAAGACTTAACTAGACTACCTTGAGCCCATTTTTTCCATGACGTTTCCTTGCTTTCCTAAATATTCAAATTCTTTAAAATGATTCATGTGGAAGATTTGTTCTATGCCTCCAATGTGCGTAGTCTTCCCCCTAAGACTAATCTGCTTGAACTTTTGCTTTTTACGCTTTGATCATCTCTAAACTGATTATAAAAGACGTTCAGTTTGTGCATTTTTAATCACTTAAAAGATATGCTCAAATTTATTAACTACTAAAATAAAAGTACAGCTTCTTTTGCCTTGCACATATTCTGTTTATCATGACTGTTACCTGGATTTTGTCATGATCAGAACAATAGTCCTCAGTCGGGCCAAGTTCAGAAACATAAGACTTTTTATCTATCAGCATCATTTTCTTTCTGCAACAAAATCATGGCCCAATAATGTGAGTTCAACAAACTTGGAACGGCGCATCATGGCGTGACTGGGAGCACAGCTTTTGATCTGCTTTTGACGCAAGAAGCATTTTGGAGCATATTTTTGGCATATTTTGAGGAACGTCTCATCCTTTTCCACATTCTTGGCGATGTTATTTGCATCCTTATACCAACAGACCTCACACGGCCCTATGGCGTGTGTAGGCTCTTTTCAGCAATTTTTAGCCAACAATCAAACTTGGTTTTTTTTTGCAAGATTGAGCTCGTTCCCCATAAATCAACCTTATATGTCCAGATGCACTAGCGGTTGAGCCTCCTTCTAATTTAAACATCTTTCATTTCAACTCTTTTTTGCAAATGGCGTGAAGATGATTTCTGTCTTTTGCCCTATGACTGGCGGTTGAGTCTCCTTCTAATTCAAACATCTTTCATTTTAACTCTTTCTGACAAATGCATGAAGATGATTTCTGTCTTCCGCCCCTTCAACAACTTTTATTTCAACTCTTTCTCTTTGGTATCGACCTTTTCAAGTTCAACACTTTAGTTCAAACTCTTTCAAGTTCAACAAAGTTTGGTTTCAACACTTTATTGTTCAAGTTCTGAAGAACAGATTTTGCTATCACATTTTTTAATCTTTTGGAGGACACTTTTACTTTCGTCCAATGATGTTTTCGCGGTAAGACACTTTGATTGGTGCGTGTATTTAGGAGCTAGTGCCCCATGTACATGTCAGACCTGATGTTATAAATGTTCTACATATTTTGGTTTGATCGGAGAGAATGTTAGCCCTATAGACTAAACATAGGTATTAGCGGCATGGGCCCTATGTACATATCATATTGGATGCCAAGATCTGAGGCCCAAATTTTAGGGTAGGTGAGATGTCATTTAAGGTTAGGGTCTTGCTCTACTATTTAGAGAGAACATTTCTCCTCACTGTTTAGAGTTTCGCTCACATGAAGCACCTCGTTTTGGAGCATCAATATTATAATTGAGTCTTGTTCATTCTCTGTTTTTGTTCTTGGAGTCTCTTCCCACATTATTTTGTTGATTCATGAGCAGCCTTGTAACGTCCGACAATCATGGACTGTTGCTGCAAAGTGTATGCCAAGAACCCAAAATCAACAATATGCACGTGGTATATTCACAATGTCGGGCAACCTAGAGTTAACATTTTAACTATAAATTGACAAAAGAAACATTAATGATCAATCTTTATGTTAATTCATCTTAATATATATATGCCATTAATACATCTCAAGGTTAATCAATTCTTTTCAAAAAGTCACTCCTATTTGGAGTAGAATAGATCATAATGCCTGCTCTGTATAGCAGTCAGGGAAGACCTATAAGAATAAAATTTAGAATTGAAAGTAGAAGTGAGGTCAAAGACTTGAAACCAGCAAATGTGTGCAAGCAAAGAATTCTATGATTTCCCAAGACATCAAATTATATTTTACAAGACCACTGCAACTTTGCCACAGTGGAGGTTTGTATGATCAGTGAAATTATACAAATGAGCTCAGATAATTTATGGCAAATCCTTGAAATTCTGCATTCTGCTTATTCACAAGGCTCTTCTTGATGTATAACTTCCTTGAGCTTTTCGCCAAGTGCCCTGGCCAAAGGAGGAGGAACAGCATTGCCAATTTGCCGGTGCTTCGATTGAATATTGCCATAGAATTTGTATCTATCAGGAAAGCCCTGCAACATATACATGCCATAAAAATGAGGGATTAACACAAACCATGCTTTCTGCAATACTTAGTTTTGGTAATTCATTTGTTAAGGATTTGACTTACCTGAGAGCGAGCACACTCTCTGACTGTGACAATGCGATCTTGCTCCGGATGGAAACACATTCCAACCTTACCCATTGGTTGAGGATCAGTCACAGAGGTGGGGAAATTCCCATCCCAGTCAAGTCTTCCAAAGAGACCTTTCCATTGGTTGTGTCTGTCTGCAGTGTTTGGAAGGCACCATGGGATCAAATCAACCACTTGACCTGTTGATAGCTTAACCTGTAAAAGTACACATTATTTAGTCAAAGCAACACTTTGTTTATAAGAAAAAGGGAATGCTACCTTCTCCTCTGGAAGGTCGCGCCAATCCGCACCAGGACGTTTTGGTATTCGTTGACATCTGATCAAATTCAATTCATTCATCTCCTTGGAAATATGATCATAAAGAACTCTCTCTTGCCCTCTGATTTGCTTTTGAAACCAAGATTCAGGATCATTACCATACTGCAAAGTATTAAGCATCATTACTAGTTAGCATGTTTGCCATGCAAGAAAATGAGTTTAAGCAAATAAAACTTCATCACAGGTGCAGAAGACTGTATTTGAGATTGTACGCACCGATCTCTCCACTTCAGTTGCACCATTGCCAACTGGAGGAAGATCAGCAATAGTGTCTCTAACAGTAATTGATCTAAAAGCAGCACCTTGGCTGGCATCCTTAACTGCTGCATAGTACAAACCGTTGGATAGTGGTATTTTCAACTGAGATCCCGCAAACACATGCATTGGTTCTGGCCATTCAGGCAGTTTATCCATGGGTGATGCTGCCCATATGAAAGCTCGTGTCCGAGATTGTGAAACTCCATAATTACCTGCCTGGAGGATACCAAAACGTACCTGCAAGCACGACAGCAGCTTCGGTTTTTAGCAAAAAGCAACTGTACAATAGCAGCATTCTGCACACACCTGGTACCCCATTGCCAACAAGGATGCCAAAGTCAAACGAAAAGTCTGGCCCTTATTGAAGGAAATGAAATTTCTGACGTTCTCAAGAAGGAAATAGCGTGGCCGAAAATAGTCCGCATATGAAAGAAAAGCCAGAATCATTTCGCACTGAACCTTACTCCATGCACGCTGATTAAACCTATTCATTCCAGAGAATCCCTGCAACAAAATAGATTGCATTGACATATGAGTCCTCTACTAACGAATTCCTATCTTCTTAGCAAGCAATTTTTTAGTATAATACTAATGTTTCTACCAAACTATATCCATCTTGTTAATGACCTATTTCGTGTGGGAAACTTCAGTTGTATAGAGTGTTAATATACAGATGATCACAATGCACACATTATAAAAAGATGGAACATTTGTCTGATTTGTCTGCAGGCCTCTGAGAAGATAAATAGAATCAGACCTCTGAGAGAATAAATAGAATATGTCAGGGTTTTCTTTTCCAGGCTTTGGATTACAAATGCAGGTTTGGATCAACTTAGAACTCTTATTGTTCAAAATAATGCAACCAATTTACCTGGCAAGGAGGGCCGCCATTTATAAAATCAACTTCCCCAGGCTTTGGTAACCTGTTCTTCTTATCATCATCCAATTTTAGGCACAACTCTGCTGCTTCTGGCGTGGACAAACAGTCGTCCAAATCTCCTCCTTTCTCCATAATGCATCTGTACATGAATGGCAATCATAAATAAGAAGAGACAGCTTCTTCAATTTATTATACCCGGGACAATGTGAAATAAAATTTACCTGAGTATAACATTACAATTCTCGCAAAATACTTCCGATGTTGGATGATTTAATTTAAATGCCTCTGCTGCAGGATGCTCATACTCTATAGCCCACCTTGTGTTGCTGACACCTGCATAAAGTAAGTAATAATTAAAATTCATATTGTAGTAGCTACCCCAACACATGCATGAAGAACACTAGCATCAATCATCCTACCAGATTGGTGCAGTCCTTCTGACAAACCACCACACCCTGCAAAAATGTCCAAGGTTGCCAATCTACTCTCCTTATTTGTGTCTGATGAGTTTTGTTGCTGATCATCCTCAATCATTTTTCCCTTGCCTTTCACTTTGGCTACAACTTCATCCACAATCATTTTTCCCTTGCCTTTGGCAAAATCATCAGATTTAGACTTCCCCTTTGATGCACTCGGAAGCCTAGATGAGCCTAATTTGATAGCTGCAGGTAACTGAGAAAACAGAAGCAAGGACACCATGCATCAAAACAAAAGAGAAGAAAACATAGTAGTACTGAGTGCAAAATTTAGAGGCCCATACTTGTTTGACGGTTCCCTTTTTAGGATCAAAAATGCAACTGCAGTAGAAAACATGACGCAATGCATTTGACTCCAAATTTAAAAGAGCATCTTGGTGTCTCCAGACTTCACACCTTCCCCTCACAGAGTTACTACTTACGGTTGCTGTATCCTCGCTATAGTACACCTGTCAAGCATAAAGCCATGACTCATTAGCCAACGTCAAATGAGAGAGAGTGCCAAATGATGCTGCATACCTCACGAGCATCTGCCTTATATGCCTTCAAAGGTCCAATATCTTCAGGCCTATAAAACCTCCTGACTGTCAGCTGAGAAGTGTCATTTCTCTTCCCATTAGACGTGCTCTTCACGCTCATTAACTGACAGATAACAAAAGCACGAAGACCCTTGCTCCTACCACCCTTGAACTTTTCTTTCTGATCATTATCATCATCTAATGGCTCAAATGTGCTGGGATCCAAATAAAGAAAATCGTTTATTAGGTAATCAACCCCTTCCACACATATTCCATCGTTGCTTGAAAAAATGTTTGTTTTCGTTTTAGCATCAGCTCCTTCCCTTATTTGGCAACCATTACAAATGCCAGTTCCAAGGCCCATTGTACGACTAGAGAGGCTGAAAAATGCACCTTTATCTGGACAATAAACTGCTCTGCAAAAATACTCAGTTGGAAGCCCCTTTTTCTCCCGTTCCTCTGCTTTGATCCTATGTTCTTCATCTTCGATGCTATCTGCCTTTCTATGCTCATGACCCCACGGCCTGTTTCTAAAGTTCACAACCACTGTCTCCTTTATGCAATCTATAGAAATATCCTCACAGTTGTCCATTAGGTAGACCTCTCTGTTGTCAGCTGCATTACCGAGTACCGTCAGGCATCCCCGTTCTAAAGTCCTTCCATGAAGCATGTAAGAACCATTTTTCTGGTATAGATACTCAATAAGTAAAATAACAGGCAAAGCAGAATCATCATCATCCAATACTGCTGATACGGTCCCACCTACAACAATCTCCTCTCCTCGAAATGTTGCTTTCGAATATAAGCTGTCTCCACTAGCAGTCTTTCCTAAAGACTTTCCAACCCATTTGACTGATTGAACTGTTGTCCTTGTTTTGCCTGTTTTAGACCGGCTAGTCTTTGAGATAGTTGGTGCATCTGTTATATCTTCGTTTTCCTCATTCTCATCTGCATCCTCTTCAATCTCTTTTACCGTTATCAACTCCGTTTTGGTCTCCAACTTCTCCATTGGGACTAGATTTAGCATAATATTCACTCCAAATGCGATGTATTAGCTTAGTGGTTGTTGCTCTCATGGGCTTGGCCTTGGTGCCATCAGGCCGCAGGTTAGCCCGAGGGTTAAGATTCTTGCCCTTCTTTATTACTATCTTCTTTTTCACAATTGTTAGTTTCGTATGATGCTTTTGCTCCATTTTCTGTGTCAAACCATTAACAAAAGCACTCCTTCTAACTGTCTCATCTGGGTACTCAGCAAATTGCTGCAAAATAATTTGCCCATGCACAACAACGTATCTTTCTACATCTGGTGTTTTGGAAGATATAAATGTCCCCTCATCTTTTTCTTGGTCAGTAAGCCTTTTTATGACATCTGCAAATGACAGACGAGAAACTCTGCTTGCCTCTTTAAGCATTGTGATCACTCTGATTGCCAGCTTTGCTGTTTTCAATACAGGATTGTACCAAGGAATATACTGAGGAGAAGGTTTTCCAAGCCTATACCATGCCCCATCTGTCCTGATTGATATAAAAAGCATTGAAGCTCCAAATTCAATCATCCATTCCTTGATAGCACTCAAGTATATTCTAATACCTTGAGGATCTTGAGGATTACTTCCTGAACCATTAACTTCATTAGAGTCCTCGACATTAGAGTCTAAGCAGAACCCACTGCCATCATCTTCAGTCATTATGCCTGACCCAAATATTTCCATATCTGTCTCTGCACCAGGGAGCATGGGAAGAAGCTCCAAAGATACAAGTCTAGAATCCGAATTATAAAGAGCCCAGTCAGTAAGCTTGCGACGAGGAAGATCTGCAGGATCTAAGGCAATGGCCTCATCATCAAAGAGAACATACTCATCTGTTTCTTCCTCATCAGCCTTGTAATATGCAGGCAATGGATAATCATTAGCAATTTCATCCTCGTTAATTTTAATGTACACTTTCGATTTTGGCATTCCTCTTCCCCGTCTTGCCGGCGCATTACCAAACGACATTTCCTCTTGTTGTTGTAAAAGACGGGCAAGCTTCTCATCATCCGTAACTGCATTAGTATCATTGCTGGTTAAAGAGCTACCAGAAGCATCTACTAAACCATTATCGCGAATTGTAAGGGTGCCATTTCTGGAGGCCACATGAGCCTGATTTATTGCCGAACTTGTACGCTTTGCACATTCGTCTTCTAATGCATCCAGAGCAGGCAAGCCACTAAAAATCTGCTCATTTTCATCAGCATTAACATCAAGAGCTTTCAGCTGTTCATTAACAAACTTCCCAATAGAGTAAAAATAGTCTCTAGTAAAATATTGACTAAGACTACTCTTGCCTCCTAAAAGAGATCTGGAAATTCGGGCAAAAACATCGTTGAGTGAAAGTTGAGGATCCCCACCATCTGGTTTAGAAAGAGCACGGTAGACCTCCACACAAACCACAGCTTTGTCAAAAATATGGCTAAAAGACTTCTTATATGCTCCTGCTGGTTTAGAGCAAGCATATTCTGCTGTATCAGTGCAGATCCAGACTGTAGGGGAACTCTCCTCATACCCGGTGACTGACCAAGATTGCAAAGGGCCAAAACCCTCACACCGAACCCCTTTCTGCTTATCGAGAGGTCCCTTCATTGGCACAACAGTACCTGTGATATATAAAGGCATGATATCTACTGTTTCAATTGGCTGTGAACGGCCCTGATCATCGTGTACTATAAAATCTACCAACCTTCTTTGAGGAGTTTCCTCATCACCACCTTCTGATGTGAGTACTATGGCCACATCTTCACCATCAACAACCTTCTCTGCCTTAGATTCAATAATGCTGTCTTTAACACTAAAAGCATAGGTTTTCTCCTTAAAATTAGAGCAAGCAGCAGCCCGCTTGGGTTGTTTGCGTCCATTTGCAAGGTCATCTTCTTTATTGTTAGGATCAGCATCCTCTTCCACAATAACAATTTCATTATTTTGAGTTTCGTCAGAGTTCCTCTTTGCCTTTTTCTTTGAACTTCCATTAGAACCTTTCGAATCCTCTTCCACAATAACAATTTCATTATTTTGTTTTTCGTCAGAGTTCCTCTTTGACTTTTTCGTTAAACTTCCATTAGAACCTTTCGCATCTTTGCCAGAGGAAAGGCGTTTTTTTCTAGTGGCTGGTTCATCATTCTGACAGTCGGTGTTATCCTCCATATATTTCAAGCATTCCTTCCAACTCCGAAACTTTTCGCCTGAGCACAAAGTACTAACTCCAATTTAGAGAGGGAGCAGTCCCACGAAATGGAATATATTTAACTAAAGGATAATACCCCAATGAGAGGAATGAAACTGATCCAAAACTAAAATAACTCTGGGTTGATATGGAAGTGATGCAAGGCATTTTGCAAAAACCCAAATGAAAGACATATCATTTCTCTAAAACTCAAAGCATTTACCTGAAGGGGCAATAAAGGTACGAAGAATCCGACCATTAGAAGCGGTAGATTGCATTACAGTACCGCCTCTACTCTGCCACTGGCTCATCATAATATCGACGTCTGCCATGGGCCGAGAATGAGGAAAACCAAGCCGGGGTTACAAGGGACCGGCAGACGACAGAATCGCCATAGCCAGGAGCTGAAAAGCTTTAGCGCGGGACTCTTTTCCCGCCATGCGCAGCAGGAGTAATGAGAGCCGTTGGATTATAGAAAGGAAAATCTCAACCGTTTCCTAGAGATGCCCTTTTTCGAACTTCGCATGCGGTCTATAACGGGAGTCCACAATACAGGAAAGGGGTCTATAACGGGAGTCCACAATAGTATATCTGAGGAAAGGGTTAGGGTGCTTTCCCATGGACAGACGGACCTCGATGAGGTCAGACCAAATTGTCGGGATTACTTTCCAAATGAGGTTCTTAACCTCAGCCACTCGAGTTCTTAGCTTATGGAAACATTGGAATAGTAGATCAGACCTTCAGGAAACCTGGACGTTTTCTCCCCATGGGAAAGCACCCTTAGTGTATGACGATGTCACGTCCATATTTGTAAGTCTTGTATTATCATTTCTTCTTCTTGTACAGACACTAGATACAGAATTACAGCCACAGAAGAAACATTATGTTGAAGCAGAGGTGCAGACATTGGAAAGGGAACATGTTGAGGTGGGCGTACAGACATCTCCACAACCCCAAGGGGACCAGGAGTCGCAGTGCCGAGCTAGCAGCCAGGAGCAGGCTGCCTCATTATCTCCTATTACTAGGAGCCTGAACTTGCGTGCTGGTGGAGTTGTCTCCGCTACTAGGGTGGGAGCGGCAAGACTTGATCGTCCTCGCCATCTTTTGGTTCGGTTTCAAGACACTCTTAGCCGCTTACATGTTCTTCAACATGGAAACCATCTCAGAGGGACTAGTTTCTCAGTACAGGAGGACCTCTCCCCTCTTCAATTGTGTAACCGTAAGGAGGAGCTCTGCAAGGTGAGGGCAGCCCGCCTGCAAAAGAAATGGGCAGTGTACAGGGGAGGCGCAACAATTATTCTAGATCAATGGCCTTCCAATCCTTGGACTGGCTATGTCTAGATAATTTTAGAAGCATAACTTTACCACTAGCATTAGCATTATCTTATCTTATTCTTGGTATCCTTTTAATATTTGGTTATTGTGTTTGGTTATGGGGCCTAGTCCCAAGGTTTTAGATGGGCTGTTGCCCTTGCATGTGTCGTCCCATAACCCGTTGGGTTCCCGTGGACGTAAAAATTCATCTTATCTTATCTTATCTTATCTTATCTTCATCCAAAGTTCATGTTAAAGGTCTTCTGTATGCATGAATCATCACACACCCTTTGATTTTGGACTGGAAAGACTGGAAAGTTGGCTGGTGTGTGGATGCTTAGAGGCCATTTTGACAGCCTAGAATCAGGGATGTGTGATGATTCTTATAACGTGGAGATACGTAGAAGAGATTCTACTCGTAAGAAGTACTATCTATTTATCTTACAAGAAATTTATCGCGGCGGCCTTGCTTTGGTTCCAAACCTGTCAAGTTAAATCCATTATTAACGTCTATTTTGCGCATATGCAACTCATAACAGCTGGAATACTACTTACCTTCCTGAGTTATTAATTCATCTGGTGTGAAGTTTGCAAGAGATGGCATCAACTTTTGCTCATATTGCTGGATTGAAATGCCACCCAACTCCTGCATTTTATTGAAATATCTTATGAGCAAATCTTGCTTTCATGTAAGTTATTTGAGATATGCATTCTACATTGTTGTGCATTTGTAAATATTGCAAGCTTTCTAAATAAATAACAATCACCATATAAAAAGGCTTTTGTGGATATAGTGGCTTTGCGGATATATTATTACTTGTCATTGTCAATATGCTTTTGAAGTTTTCTATGTGATTTCAAGGTACTTATTTAAAAGAGATGGATGGTTTGGGTGCATATTCACACGGGGGGTGACTCCGGGCAACAAGAGCTGTTGGATAGGCATATTCATCCCTTATTCCTTAATCTACACCGTACGTAAAGTTCCTCGTTTGTGGGGTATGCAAGTACAAAATTTGCTATACTGTATAACAAGATTCGCAAAATACTATAAGATTTCAAGCGGAATACTATATGGTGTTGATTTCGTACGTGCAAAATACAATTATGAGGGCTCTCGATGCCCTACATCACCCCCCGTGTGAATATGCACCCAAACCAAAGGGGGTTTAAGGGGGATTTTAATTTAAATGTGTTGGACCCAATGGTTGTGTTAATTAATGTCAATGGTTGTTATGTGTTGGGGGATTTATTTTTTATATGTTGGATGTTAATGGTTTGTGTTGCAAAAAAAAATTTTTGGCCCCTTCGGGGCCCTAGGGACGTCCCCCCCTCCCCCGGTGTGACAAAAATTTTAGAATTCAAACCAGAAAAAAACTAGAATTCATTTGAAGCTTTGATCACCTGTAGCTTTTGAATTTCAACTGGAATTTAACAGCAGCCTTTGGCCTCCATGGATTCTTGTGGTGAGTAACCAAAGTGGGAAACTTTTCTGCTTGTTAGCACAAGGATCTAGAAGCCTTGGAATTTGCCTAATAACAGCCTCAAAATCTAAAAATGCATGGTAATTTTTTGCAAGCTTCATTCGGAATGAGCCATAAAACAATATCCAATAGCGCAATCCTGTATTAATCAGCTGGTAGGATGTGAAAGCCTACCAAACCCGGCCGAAAAATTGCTGTTTTAGCATAGATAACTTAACCAAACATATCCATATCATACACACTATCAAAAAGATCTCTGGAGAGAGCTTTCCAACGCGAATAAAAATCATCCAAAACAGCTCGGATCAAAAGTTATGATAAGAAATGTGTTGCTTGGGAAAACACTACATGTGCCCTTCAAGCCCTTCATGTGCCCAACCCGGCCGAAAAATTGCTGTTTTAGCATAGATTACTTAACCAAACATATTCATGTCATACACTATCAAAAAGATCTCGGAGATAGCTTTCCAACGCAATAAAAATCATCCAAAACAGAGCTTTGGATCAAAAGTTATGATAAGAAATGTGTTTTGCCGGGAAATCGCACTACATGCGCCCTTCAAGCCCTTCATGTGCCAATTATGCACCACACACACAAAAAGAGGGCTTTTGTTGTGAGCCATTGGTTGTTGACCATTATGCACCACACGCACAAAAAACGGGCGTTTGTTGTGAGCCATTGGTTGTTGACCATTGAAAAAAAAGGCTAAAATCAATGGCTCAGAAATGGTGCACTCTAGATGTACGCATTAGTACATCCATTTGAATACATCACGAAATCATAGGAAAACCTTAGTGAAAAGCGTACAAAAACACAAAGAAAACCCCCTGTTATTATGCTACATATGGACGTTTCTTGTTAGATAAGCTTTGGTAAGTTTTATTGAATATTCTAATATATCTAGTCTCAATTTTTACATGCATTATAATGACGAACGTTGGCATATGATATGTAGCCAGGTTCATTTGCTGCTTCTTTCAAGTAATTGTGCATTCGCATATTCTATTATGTGCACATTATATACAGTCATGTCTCCATAAAGAAATTGTTATTCTTGCATTGAAAGGATGCCGCTTTCTTCTGAAGCAACCTATTATGCAAACAGCTATTAGACAACTTTGCTAAAAAGCTGGATGATCATTAAGAGGAAAGATTAACATGTATAATTATGCTACAACAATGCCCCGGAATATTCGTGTCACCGGGGCATCGATCCCAGCCGTCAAGTTTGCAATGTGTGGATTTTCGGTGGAAAGCTTTGCTTTGAAGCAAGCGAGCGATTCTTCACAGAAAACTTTGATTTGAAGCAAAGGATGCGATGGTACTATAGCATGAATAGCATGAAATTGACAACGATCACGTCTAAAGATGCGATTGCATCTAAAAATATTGACATTTAAGCGGCAAATAGCTGAATCTTCGAGTTGGATTTCTTGGCTTTCAAGAAAAACTGGATACCAAATAAGCATGGTCGGATCGAGGCTTTACCTCCAATGGCGGATTGCGTGAGCAAAAATTGTGGACATAACCATATCTAGGAGACTCTTCGAAATTTGGTAGGGTTTAAGGCATCAACATAGCCATAGCTAACCACAGCAACATGGTCGGATGCGAGGGCTTCAACTCCAGGTGGTAGGTTGCATGAGCTGAATCACTGGCATAGCCTTTGCTTCCCAAAATAACATTTCATTTGCAGGTCCGATTCGTGGGAATCTATTCTCGCGATCTCTTGCCATCTCTTGGCAAGGCTACTGGCTTATCACATGCAAGCTCCCTCTTTCCAGTTTTTAGAATGTAGCTTAATCTCTAGTCATGGCTGTGTCTCGGCCCTTCCTCTTTTCGTAGCATGGGAACAGATATTGGATCGAGCGCTATTGCAATTTGTTTGTGCTGGAAAATTTTTCCTGGAATGTAAAGGTTTGTTTCTATGCGTCACTTGCTATATTGGAACTTTTTAGGTTCCGGCCCACTTCTTGATCTGTGCACAAATGTAGAGATTGCTCAATGGAGTGCAAATGGAGTTAAAACTATCTAGCAAGCAACAACGATACTTCTCCTACATTCCAATATTTCTGAACATTTTGCATTTTTCTTTTTATTGATCTTTTGTTCCCTGCTTTTTAACAGAGAACCAAGCTCTGGCTACGGCGATATCAAGAAGCGATATGAAGGTCAGGTGTGCATTGCTTGAATAAAGAACTTAAATATACTGTTTGAATAAAGAACTTAACTCTGATCAATGCTTGCACAGAAGATATATTGAAACTTTGAACCATAAAGAGACAGGACTGGCTGTTGCATGCAAGCGGGGCTTTTTGGAAACTTTAGATGGCTCGAGTAGTACTGATGTTGTTAGATATGCCATAGCTAGCCACTATGTTCTGCCTAAATGCTGTTGAGTAATCCCTAGTTTTCAGGCCATTATATGATTCCTTCTACCAAGTTTGATTACGCTCATGATTACATAGACATTTAGCACACAGGCACAGTTTTGATAACTAGAGCTTTAGACTATAATGAATCAATGCTTGCTTGCTTCTATTACTAGATAATGAATGCCCTGACATGAAGTTATTTTTGGAGCATGTTCTTCCTCTCACAGACGATATGACCTGATTGAAAATTGGAATTGCATGCATTTGGCGTGTTACTGCTGCTCAACAAGATACTCCGCTTTGCATGCTTACTTTTGGTTCCTTTTCAAATTTGTAGTTAGCATTTTGATTTACCGTGATTTTAATTCCGATACCTTTACATTGGATGTGCAAATGAATTGTAAACAGGTCCTAGAGCATTTGCATAGTTAAATTGTTCCATTATCTCATTGATTTTGCCACTTTTAGCCCTAGATTTTGATGTTTTAGTTGGCCACTCGCATTGGAATACTTGAACGTCATCAAGTATATGGGTTGTTTTCATTTTTGCTTTCATCGGAAGAAGGTTTCATAAGAGTGGTGTCTAGCTAGAGAACTGCAGATCTAGTTATGTTTTTGAGGTCTAATGATCTACTGCACAAGTTCAATAACTTATCCATGATTCTTTCTTATAGGGAAGGTCTTCGTTATTTTGTAAGCATCATGTGATCAAATTTTGCATTTGGGTAACCCGGAATGTTGGAAAATGCTTTTGAGATTGGTTCCTTTAAACTAAAATCTAAACTATGAGAAGTTTGCAGAATTTTTTTTCCAAAAATATAAGCATAATGTAGTATAAAAACCTTCAAACGCCTTTTTATTTTGTTTTCTTGGATTGTAGGTGCAAGAACTTAAATTGGTTGTCAGAACGACGAAAGAGCAACTAGTTATCTGAATTCATCTGAACAGTATAAAGCCTCCACATTTATGTTTTCACTTTATTTGGTTTATGCAGCAGGTTTTGTTCAAGGTCTTATAAACAAGGCACATGTCCTGAATTAGAAGGGAAATTGTTTGCTAAAAGATTAGGTAGAAGTACGTGGCATGTGTGGTTGTGAAGTTGGAGGTTGATATAGAATATCTGCATCAAGTATGTAAAATAAATGTTTGTATATTTGTCCTAAATGTTTGCATCATATCCATTTGGAGGATATGAATTTTGTGCAAAGAAGTCTTCAAGGGGGGTGCATATGGTTCTATCTAGGTTCTTTTGTATATACATTTTATATTCTTGCAGATATCAGATAAATTATAAGTTACCTTTTTTTTTGGAGAGGTGGCGCATAACCAATTCAAGTATATTTTGATTGTTATGTCTACACAAAAGATAAACCAATTGTAAGTACTTGCAATTTAGTTTTGAGCCAATGCTGAACAATGCATTCTTGGAAAAACTATTGAGATCTATTCTATTCTATTCTATTCTATGTATAAAGCACAGGTGTTATTGTTGGATTATTCATGTTTAAATGCTAGACGTTTTGGGAAAGATGACTTTTGCTCATTTCGAGAAGATGATTATGCCCAGTCATAATCAATCTAGTTACAGTGGCTAAGCCTGGAGGTTACAAGGGCAGCATTGACAATATTCCAATCTGTATGTTTTGTAACATGCCTTTTTAATAGAAAAGAAAGTGACTAAGATCAAAGGTTGCAATGCTAGCAGTGACAATGTTGCAGTTTTTGTAGCATGCTCTTTTAAAGGATACTTCTTCTATTGTACGAAGAAAGGTTAAATGCATGTTTAATTATTTTTTATTCTTGAAGAGGCTAGTGTTTATCTATTTACATATCTATTACCACAAGATTGCTAGCATACAATTTTCGTTTTGTGTGTATGTGTGTGTGTGTGTGTGTGTGTGTGTGTGTGTGTGTGTGTGTGTGTGTGTGTGTGTGTGTGTGTGTGTGTGTGTGTGTGAGAGAGATTTCCTTAATAGTTAAAAAATAAAATGTGACCCTGCATTACAAAGCATACAATTTACTAGGAGTTGCGTATATGTATTTCTCTAACGCTTGTGATCGTGCATTACAAAGCATACAATGATCTTTGAGAGACATATTCTAAAAGTCTACATTATTATTGGAATTATGTGAACTCCAAGTAAATGAGAAATTAAGTACTAGGTAACCTTCACCTTGAGAAGATTTTGCCTTTAATTTTTTTTGTACGGCAGCAGTAGACTCAGCGGCGCATTTGCAAATGAAGAATTACAAGTAGCGTGAATCATAGCTAGTTGCCCTATGTGCATGAATCATGTCGTGCAATAATCCCTACCCTTCCTTATGTAGCAATTAGGCACTTGAGATTCAAAGACCAACTATACCCATTGTGCACTTGAGATTCAAAGGTTTATTGCATCCTCATACTTTTAAAGTGTTTCTTCCATAGACAACCTGCTCCAATCAAACCCATTTTTACTTAATTAAGTGTTATCTTCCATACTTAGCTACTCCATTCAACCCTAATTCAATCTGATTAAATTCCATTGTCACTCTCAATGGAATTCAAATCTATATTTCTAGATGCACATAGGGAGTGAAAGGGGGTGCTTTTTAGAAAAAAAAATAGCTATAGAGGTGAATGAACACAAAGAACTTGACCAATCCATGTCAATCTCAATACAAATCCACCTCCAATTTATATACTGATGGGTGATCGTGGGTCAAATCCTGCATGCTTAGGAACGTCTTTTATAATGTTCTAAACTGACACAATTTCACTACCAATCAAGAAATCATTATCAAATGTTGGACAATAATATGGGATCCAACAACATAGGTTTGGGACCAAAGAAATGTTCGCTACGATAAATTTCTTGTAACAATAATTATGATAAGATGTATAGTATATTGTTCTGCAAGACTGTTTTAGCATGGTCGTTTCCATTTCCTGACCGGATAGATAGAGCTCAATATCCAATCTTCGAACATAATCTTTCTACGAAAAGTGATTGAAAACTATTTTTGAATGGTGTTTTATGACAAGATACATAGAGCCCAACATCCATTCCGATCAAGCTTACCAGTCACTGAATTTTCGCGTGCAAAAAATTATTAGTACGCAGAGAATAACCCTGGATTAAAACAAAAAGATCCTGGAATAAAGGAATAGTATCCAGCATGGGAACCAAACGACAACAATGCAGATAGAAAAAAAGGGAGAATTCACCTTGACATTGCCAATCAACGCAAGCTTATGATTAGCAAGAGCTTGCTCTAGAAACATATTAACTAGCTTTGTGATTGTAAAACGCCATAACGCAGGGCCCATCTAATTGATGCCTTAGAAAAACATAATCAATCCACATCGCACCTGCACCAAAACACTATCTCCCACATCTCCGCTAAAAGGTAATGTAAACTGAAGGGGCTGTGGTTAATGATGATGGAGCGGCAAAGGGGCAACGCCAGGCTCAGAGCCTCCCATGTTCGGGAACCTAATCAGGAATAACGAATGCAACGATGTTTGCCCTTTTCTTGGAGCATCAAAGGGCAGAGATGCCGGAGGCAGCCTCTATTGTCCTAAACAAACATGTAAGATGAGAAGACCAAATAGGAGAAAAACTAAAAGCCGGACTCCTTTCATAGCCAATACAGATTCCTTCTTCTACGATCATCGATTCCTCCTCTCCATAAGCATCCATAGCCATCGTCAAATATGTCATTGTCGGTGGCTTTAGCAAGGGGTGCTTTTCATAGTGGATAAATTTGAACGGTGCACAGTTGTTTTTTATTTGATCAACAGTCGAGATGAGTGCCTCAACGATGAAGAATATGCTAAAAAGCCATCCCTATAATCATTATATATGTTAAGAAAACAATAAATCGGAAGAAGGATCACAAAAACACATAAGCAAAATCCATGAACAGAAGTTGGACAAGATTTTTGGATTGAATACCGCATCATTGGCCGAAACATTAGAATCTCTTCAATTTCGTATATTTGTGTAGCATATAATGTTGTCGCTTTAATCAAAGGTCTTCTCTAACATAGCATTGATATTGCAAATTATGTTCCTCTATAAATCCCTCAAAACCCTTAAGTGGGAGGGGTTTCTAATCTTAGCTAGTAATGAGCTTAGTCCCCATAGACTATTTGGTCTTTAAAAGGTTATAATTCATTTCAATTCAATACTTAAATGTTGCAATGAGAACAAAGGTAAGTATGTAAGATGGGTATATCTTTTCAAATGTAAGCTTGTGCAATGCTCGCTCTTGACAGAAACATATGTCATCTCTCCCTCCCTCCCTCCCTCCACGATAGCGCGTGCGTGCGTGCGTCGTCGCGCGTCGCGTCGCGTCGCGTCGCGTGCAGGTAAACGCACGTTGTGGTGTATAAAAAATGCGCATTTTGACGCATATTTTCTACCTTTTGTGGTAAAATCAGTTGGTGCATATTGAAACGATTGTAGGAGTGCGATGTAATGAGTGTCAGTTATTTTGAATTTTATGTCATGTCATCGACCCTCTTTTCGAATTAAGAAAGGAATCTCCTGTTTTTTTGTTTTTTTACCGCTTCTTGCCAATTAAACCCTAATGGAATCAGAGTTGAATGTCACTGGTTACGTAATGAAATCTATCCTCAAACAAGAAATTATGCCCCATGGAGATCTAAAGAAGCTTTGGGGTGACAAAGTGCTAAATAAATCTGATTACATGTATTTTCCCCCAAATGTTTGTTAAAATGGGAAACTTAAGGCATATGTTTTCTTGTACAGGTTGAAGAATCTAAGCAATGAACAATATAAGTAGTTCATGCAAAATTACAAAAGAATTATAAGGAAGCCACACACATGGGGTGGAATGGCTCCTAAAACCTGGACAGTGGCTTATTATCTGCATATAAAAGGAGAGGTTGTTAATTGGAAGAGCCTTTTGGATTATTATAGAACTCCCGATGAGAAAGCATAGGCTAGCTCTTCTAGATCCAAGCGAAAGCATAGGCAATTCCAACCTAAGCAGGAAGAAAGCAGTAAAAGTGACAAAGATGATGAAGATGATGGGGAAAAAACCAAGTCAGGTTCCTCTAGACCACATATTCAATCTGAATTCACAATCAAAACAGAAAAGCAGAGCAATGTTTTGAGACCAAAATATATTATTGCATATATGTTCAATTTTTAGTTGTATTACAGTAGAAAAGGTTCTCAAGCTTGAACTAGATTATTTCTGTCAACACAGATAAGGTAACCTTAAATCCAGTTCAAGAATCAGGTATGTCTACTAGCATTTTGCAGCATAGTTGAGGTTCTTTCTCATGTTGTACTGTCATGGTGTGCCATTGTGGTAGTGGAATGTGATATCATAATGCATGTGTTGTGTGCTACTGTGTGGCATTTTTGTGCAACGGCTGCCACTATGATGGATGAGGTATGTGTGGTCTGGTGAGTGGTGAGTTGTTGGCATGTTGTTTGTGATCTACAAATGGGGAGAATGATTCTAGCATTTGTGGTGTGGTGTGCATCTCTTGTGGTGGAATATGGTGTTGTGCTGCTAATGGTAGTGATAGTGCTGCTACATTGTGGTATGTGACGTATATGGGGTGACAATAGTAGCAAGTGAGGTGTGGTGTACCACCATGATGTGGTGTAGGTTATTGTGCCACTAATAGTGGTGACTAACTTAACTTATGGTGTCTGGTATATATTTTGTGTTGGGTATTCTGTGGTGTGAGTAGTGTGTGGTATGATGCAGGGTGTTGGGCTGCCACATGCTGCTACTTTGTGATGTGGTGTAGCGTGTTGTGCTGCCAACTATGGTGATGATGGTAGCATGTGGTGTCTGGAATGGTGTAGGGTGTTATGATGCCAATGGTGAAACCACTTTATGTTGGGTAAAGTGGTATAGGGTGTTGTCCTGCTAGTAGTGGCATCAATGGTAGCATGTGATGTGTGGTACATGATGTACTATTGTAGTGTGGTGGAGGGTGTTGTGCTGCCAATGGTGTTGCTACTATGTGCTATCTATGTGGTAGTAGCTTGTGTTGTGTGGTGTATGATTGTAGTCTTCTATTAGTACGTGGCTTATAATCTTAGAACACTGACATATATGGAGTCTTTTGTGTTGCAGATAATGGCAGACTTGTGAAGGAATGGATGGCTACAACATCAGCTAGGATTGATAGTTGCAAGTAGTGATTGCAAGCAAGTTATGATAGAATGAGTGATGTCAATGGAAAGAGTGAGTTGATAGAGTATAAAGCATTAGAAACCAAAGTTGATTTGCACAGATGCCAGTCAATCATGACGGCAAATACGAAAGCAGCAGATGGTGTTTGGGTTATAAGTGAATTGGAGGATGAAGAACTAAATGGTACAGTGTTACCTGGGCTGAGTCAATTGAACAAGGAACTAGTATAAACTGAAATTGAGCTAAGGCATGCGAAGCCTTACTTCTGGAGCTGCAACCTCGAATGTAAAGATTTGATATTTTTTTTTGAACGTAATGGCCTTGACACACCTTTAGATCCCGCGCATGGAAGCATGGGAAGATGCAGGACACCGGCTACCGATTTGCCAAGATATCAGCATTATTCCATCTTCAATGAGTGCACAGGGAAGCAAGAACGCGGGGGAGGGGGGGGGGAAGGGATGGGCGCCTGCTATTACCGAACAACATTGGCACAATCTGTCTCCCCATGCAAGACAACCAGACACAACCAATACCTGTGGGTGAGTGTGCAGAATTGCAGCGACAACCCTCTCTTTGTGGCGGCCTATTACTTCCCACATGTCGAGAGCAATTCCTATCACAGCCATTGGAATGTGGACAGGCTGGACCTCTATATGTCGATCTATATGATGACATACAAGAACACAAGCAGTTGAGTATTGTCATGCTTGTTGGGGATTTCAATGCATGCACCAATGCAGAACAACTCATGAGATTTGATCCCCTAGCTGACGATTTGTTGCAACCACGACCTTCAAAAGGATCTTGGCCACATGCATCAGATGACAATTAGATCATGCGTTATAGTAGGCAGCTATTGTTGCTCTATAGTATCTTTGACCTGCTAATATGGACTGGCACATTGGCCATCCTCTCGCAAGCATACTTGCAAGCAGGAGAACCAGGGGGCAAATCTAGTGTGGTGGACTATGTGTTGGTGGCTGAGCAGGATATGCACATCGATAAGCACTTCCGAGTAGGAACAGATAGTAAGACGAGGACCTACTACTTTACTTGTAACTAGCTTGGCAGATTGTTCCAACCTCATGTGCGATACCTCCTCGCATGTCGTAGCTGCGATTGGACTATGAACATGTAGAGGGTTATGCCCGAATGCTCAAAGATGACTTGACAGGCATTCTGCAGTTCTCTACACTAGAGCAACAGGGACGGGCCTGTTGATTGATGTCCTCGAGCCTTCCCATGCAACCAGTGATTTGATGTTGAATGCAAAAAATGCAAACGCTGGCTCTGCCAAGTCACAGATCCTGCTCTACGCCCGCAAGCGGTCAGACAATACTGCCTTTTCCTTAAGACTAGGAAAGCTAGGTACATCGCGGCCCATCAATAAGAAATGTTCATCCTCCTGGACCTGCAGCAACTCTATGATCCTTAGGGTGCACAAGCAACACTACCCCCACAGCAGGACCTGTTACTGAAAATCATAGAGGCAGATATAGACCAGGGTTTACAACGTCTAGCCAATGGAAAAGCGCCAGACCTGGATGGTATGTAGGCAGAGCTGGTCAAGTGAGCAGAACCATCCATAGTACCAGTGCTAACCGCCATGTTCAACAAGGCATTACAGGTGGGTCCCCACCCCTCTCCCTCCCTCCCTCCAGTGGACCATTAGCAGAGTTGTTCTCATATACAAGCTTCGTGCGGGGAATAACGAGGTTTAAGAGGATGTGTCCGACAATTCCTCAAAATTTACACGTATGGACAAAAAGAGGCGGATGTGGGCCCATCTAACAATTTAAGGATATAGAAAATTGGAACGGAAGACATTGTTTTGTCGTAAAAGCATCTTGCCACATTTTTATTTGTCGATTCTCCACGAGACAAATAAAAATGTTTTTCTTTTTTAGGTTATAGCTTTTATTTTAGGGAGGAAAAGCATAAGGTGGAAACTTTCCCTTAGGTTTAGGTTTAGGTTTTAGGTTAGGGCAAGGGAAAACTGGCGTTTAGCATCCCCGGCTGATTTCGACGAAGCAACATAAGCAGAGCATTGAGAGGAAGTGGCAGCATTGAGGGGAAGTGGTGGGCAGCTAATCTTCTGGTGCAGGGCAGCTAAACTAATCTTCTCAGTGCAGGCAGAAGCAGATCAGACTTAAATCACAAAGATATGGATATGGCATTTCAAGATTCATGGAGTGTGGCTGAGCTAGATGTGAATCCAACTGGAAGCAACAAGTATTGGAGTCATTCTGGATGCCATCATTGTCTAAAAGCATTATCTAGCTTGCATTTTGCACTGCTAGCTAGTTGCTATTTTTATAGAGTGCTGGCATGCTTTCATTTAGCCCAAAAATATGACAGATCATTGTTTACCGTTGCCATTGCATGGTAAGATAATTTTGTATAAGCAAACCCTTATGCGGCGGCAAAAACCTACAGTAACTGCGATTTCTTTCATTCTATTTTAGTTATAATGGCAGTTTTAGTGCATTGCAATTTCTTTCATTCTTTTTTACTTTAAATGGCAGTTTCAATGCAGTTGGTATTTGATTCTTCAAATATGACAAATAATAACTGATAGTATTGATCTCTAAGCTTTTCTGTTTGTTTCAAACTTGTACTCATTGACTTTCAGAACTAATTTTGTACTCAGGTCCAACATGTTCTACTATCATTGTCCATGCTTATAGCTAGATTGTGCCAGGCTTTATGTGCATAGCATGCAGTACAAATAGTTGGGAGATTTTCTTACTAAAGTAAAACTATTGTAATAGAGTTATAAGCTTTTTGAAATTTGTGGTAGCAGGGGTGTAAAATTCATGGTAGCAGAGGTGTAGTGAGATCTAATACTGTTGTTTTTTTATTATATTGCTATATGTTGATGTAAGTCTATTAGGACTAGTATCTCTACAAAGTAGATTGAGTGATGCATGTTTATGCATATTTGCATTAGATATTATAAGTTATATAAGAGGATAGGAATGGAAAATATTCTGAAGTAATTTATGAGTTATATAAGAGGATAGAAAGGAAAATATTTGAAAGCTATCAATGAGTATGTATTTCTTTACGATATCTAGATTTATATCTAGAATCACCTAATTATTATAGATTTTTATTCTGATGTTCTAAGAAATGGTGTTCATATCCCATAGTAGGAATTTGTCAATGGCACTTCGAGGTAAAGGACGAAGAATGCTTCAAGGGCAAACATCGATCTTACAAATGGCTGGCTTTGCAAGGGAGAATGAAGCTTCTATTGCTGGAACAAGTGATGCAAATATTTCAGATGTTGCTAACTTCATGGCTGCTCATACTCAAGAGCTCAATGCTGAGCATGAGCGGGTTATAGATGCTAGAAAAAGCTGGAAGGAGAAATGGCTAGATGACTATGATTGGCTGCGCTTCAACCATGACATAGGTAGAGTACATTGCATTTACTGCAAGGAGGATAAGAAATGTAAAAGTCCATTTGGATTAGAAGATGCCATGAATTTGAGAACATCAGCTTTCAAAGAGCATGCTGAAAGTGCACAGCATAAACATGCAGTATGGTTAGCTACAAATGGAAAAGATTCTTTGCATAAAGTGGAGAAGAAAAAGAATGAATCTGTGGATAAAGAAGTCTGTACTCTATATAAATGTGCCTATTTAATAGGTTTCTTAGAGAATGTGGATCTGCAGCGCCAAATTTGTACAATGATGACAAAGCTTGTAGTTATTTTCTGAAATGCATCAGTAAATCTATAGTGGAGAATGTGTTTGAAAAAATCAGAAATAGCTCTTGGTTTGGCATAATGGTTGATGAATCAACCGATGTTAGTGTGGTGCATCATTTAATCCTTTATGCCACTTATTTGGATGACTTTCAACACAAAAAAATATTCATAGGTTTGGTGTCATTAGATGGAGGGGATGCGAGTACAATTACCAAAGCCATAGTGGGGAAGCTCGTAGAGCAAGGCAAATTAGACTTGACAAAGATGATTGCCTTTGGTTCAGATGGTGCTTCGGTTATGGTTGGTTGTCGGATAGGTGTAGCAACTAGGCTGAAAGAATAAAATCCTTTTATGACATCCATACATTGTGTTGCCCATAGAACTAATCTATGCGTAGAAACATTAGCCAAACAGCCAAGTTGCAAGCACATATGTGAAAAGGTTGATAAGCTGGTTAATGGGGTAGCAAGCTATTATTCCCGAAGTACTCTAAGAGGAGGGTTATTGAAGGCACATGAAGAGGAACTTGCTTATTCTACTCTGAGGCTTGAACATATTTCAGCAACAAGGTGGTTAAGTAGACATCATGTAATTGACAAGTTATATGAAATGTATGAACCTGCGACGGTAGTATTTAAAGAAAATACTGCTGCTCATTATGATGAATTAAGAGAGTTTAAAATTGTCTACATTTTGCATTTTTTGGCAGATATTTTGATGCACTTGACCGCTTTGAGTTGCGATTTTTCAGAAAAATTGGGTGGATATACAAAGCATCAAATTGAGGAAGAGTTTCTTATTGAAATATTGGATTTGAATAGTGATCTAAAGGATAGCAAAGGATATCCTATAATTCTTGATTTTGCCATCCAAATGGAAAGCTTGCTGCACTTAGAGGGGCTGTCAATGGAGATATGTATCGTGGAATTGAAATGATAAGATGTGTTGAAGGTCATGATTTAGAGGAGGCTCTCGAATTCCAAAATAATTTCGCTAAAGCTGTTTTGGCTGCCCTAGGTGAGAGGTTCAAGGAATCTTATAATGCTTTACAATATTTGCACCTGCACATATGCCAATAGCAACAAAGGAAATGAAAGCATTTGGTCATCACGAGGCTAATGAATTGCTGAAATTTTATGGTGAGCCTCGATTGGTTGGTGGAGTGAAATTCGATAGCCTTATTAATCGTGATAACTTTCTAGCAGAATTCAGAAAGTTTAAGATGCAAGCATGTACGGAGTGGCAAGGTAAGTATGCAGAAATGGTGAAGCTTGCGCCAGTGGGTCTGGTACAATGTTCAAGTACAACAATCCATGAAAGGGGATTTAGCCAATTGAATCATATCAAAGACAAATACCGTAATAGGCTAAAAACAGAAGGAGTTGATTCATTAATGAGAGTTGCAATGGAAGGTCTGCCCATGGAAGCAATCGATAAGTTTGATTTTGGAGAAGCCTTCACGATTTGAAAATCTAGAGCCAAGTATAGGCACATATATTCAATGAATTCGAGGTACAAGGTAACTCATGCAAATGTGGAAGAAGAAGGATTAAATGAAGATGACAAATAATCCCGTTTGTTTGTTTTCTTTTCGCCCTGAGGACATTGAAGTTCATATAAATTGTTATGTTAAATATGGAATTTCATGATTTTGATCAGGTTTTATAGTGTTACATCAACCATGAATCATACAATATTTATATAACCTATTATTTTACAAATACTAACTTGTTGAATTTTAGTCTGTAAGGAAATTACATGTTTATTCCATTTTTGTAGGAAATTATATCTTGGTATTTTTTATTTTGCAGGAAAATTGCATGTTGGTTCTATTCTTGTAGGAAAGTGTAGGCTGAAAAAAATTATACATATGCTGATTCATGAGGCGTAGGAATTTTTCCTAGAACATGTAAAATATTTCCCGAACTAAGTATACAAGGCAGGTGACCCACACTGTCCAACCAATTATCGAACAATCATGGGTCAGTTCAATGTTGGCAAAATTGCTAGCTGGGATTCTCGAGCAGTAGTTGACATCCTGGGCAAAAGCCGCAGATGTGCAAGCCCTCACACAGGCAGGATTCAAGCTGTGGCACTCAACCATTGATCACATCTTCACACTATGATAAGCAATGAACCATAGGCAAGACCTCTATTACTACCTTGTGGACTTTGCAAAGGCTTTTGATACTGTGCCTTGAAAAAAGCTGTGGGCAAGATTGCAACAGCTAGAGGTCCTTGCAGACATATAGAATGCGGTGTACAATCTGTTTGTGACATGTGCAGGTCAGTTGCAGCAGACAGACCAGCCATTCCCATATGAGTTATTTTGCGAAGTACTTATGAATATATGCAACAACAGAAAGTGCGTTTTCTTTAAACCTTAGATATGGGGACATATAGGCACAATCTTACTACCAAGAGTAGATAATGGGACAGTCCTAGGCAATTTAGAGCTTAATCAAAATAAGTATTTTTGAAATGCCTGGAATGCTAGATTGCAGGCTTCATCAATAGTTCAAGTTTTTTGTCCTCGCACTTCAACAAAATATATAAAATATACGCTCAAGCACAATATAGATCTTCAACTTGATGGTCCATCTAAATAAGGATGGTAAAGTTTTTAAGCAACACATTCTTATGGATCTTCAACTTGATGGTCCATCTAAATAAGGATGGTGAAGTTTTTAAGCAACATTGGGATCCTATTGCTTTTCTATCATTTTCATCTATTGAGGTAACACAACCCAATTTTCTTGGCTATGCTTTTTAGTCAATGCAATATCACATTTATCCCTCCTCTTTTAAATGCTTTAACGAATCCTAAATGACACATTTGACTTTTGATTGTAGAAAATGCATATGCCATATTTGCCCTTCCTTCTTAACCAACCCTAAATGGGAGTAGTGATTTGAGGAAAGACTATCTATTCTTCACTAAGTGTAAATGAAGAAGTCATCTCAAGCCCTATTTGCAGAATCTTAGGCAATGATGTGTGCAATGTTGCCATGTTTGTGTGGATAAGGTGTCAACCTACGAGGTTGTCAAGGTGGAGCAAATCATCCAACTAAACATAGAGAACTAGGTGTGCATAGAGAATCATCTACCACAACTTTAGTTAACCCATTCGTTGCATCGAAAATAGTATTGGATGTTTCTAGAGCTTGATTCATTGTCGAATTTTACAATCACCTGTTTGAATCATTGTTGAGTCATAGTACATTTTGGGGCCTAATATAAGACTTAAAAAGATAGAGATATTCTTGAATGTGTTTGTGACCCTTATCTCCAACTTTATTTATGTGATTTAGCTACATGGACTGCAATCATCACATAATTTTTATACGATCAATTCCTGAAACAAATGTAAGTTGCCCAGTAAGTTGAACTAACAGGTTCACAATTATTCAATGGATTCATTAGTTGACCAATTAAAAATAATTTATAAAATCAACATAATTCCTTATTCCTTAAATTGGGCATTACTTTAAGCCCAAATTTATGCCTATGAGACCATTTATTTTTGAGTAATTTATAATAGAAATGGGTCTTTTGCATTGACTCATATAAGCAACAATGTGTTTTTTCATTGCCTCATATACGCAACAATGCGTTTTCAATTGAAACACAATGCGAGGTGAATTATAATTTTATTATTAGAGGAATATTTTGATGTTTTGATGTGATGTTCATCTGTTTAGATTCAGGTTGTAGTGCATGTCTATAATGACAATGTCAAAGCATATCATTTGATGTTTTAGATGCAAATATACCATGATATGACCCCATATATGCACTACAATATATCGTATCCATTCCATTCCACCTACGCATCCTATTCCACCCGAGAATTTTATACTGCCCTACATGTTCCATTATATCTACCAATTACATTCAAGCACTCTCTTATCTACACAATGTATTACTCCACCTAAGCAGTCCATGCCCATACCACATGCCACCACTAATGCCCGGCATCGCCGGGCACACGTTTCTAGTTTTTGTAGGAAATTATATCTTGGTATTTTTTATTTTGCAGGAAAATTGCATGTTGGTTCTATTCTTGTAGGAAAGTGTAGGCTGAAAAAAATTATACAGATGCTGATTCATGAGGCGTAGGAATTTTTCCTAGAACATGTAAAATATTTCCCGAACTAAGTATACAAGGCAGGTGACCCACACTGTCCAACCAATTATCGAACAATCATGGGTCAGTTCAATGTTGGCAAAATTGCTAGCTGGGATTCTCGAGCAGTAGTTGACATCCTGGGCAGAAGCCGCAGATGTGCAAGCCCTCACAGGTAGGATTCAAGCCGTGGCACTCAACCATTGATCACATCTTCACACTATGATAAGCAATGAACCATAGGCAAGACCTCTATTACTACCTTGTGGACTTTGCAAAGGCTTTTGATACTGTGCCTTGAAAAAAGCTGTGGGCAAGATTGCAACCCATGACTAGAGGTCCTTGCGCACATATAGAATGCGATTAATACCGATCCGTTTGTGACATGTGCGGTCGGGTTGCAGCCCTTATTTCAGACCGGCCATTCCATAGCGAAGATTCGGTTTATTCAAGAATGCCCTCTCTTTCCTACGTTGTTTGGGATGTACATTGATCAGTTGAAGAGCTGGCTTGCTGAAAATGGAGGGAACGGAGCTCACCCCTTGCACCGGAATCCAGGCAGTAATATATGTTGACGATGTTGACCTTCTGGCTTACACTTCGACAGACATGTAGCGACATCTCCACACCATGGACACATTTTGGCAAGCGACTGACATGTGCATCAACCTGGTCAAGACGAAGGTGGCCCTCATATCATCTTCGCATCAGCCAAGGGCTCATTTCTTTAGCTATCAGGGGAAAATTGTAGAAGTGGCACCCGCCTACAAATATTTGAGAGTGGAGTTCCTCTATGCTATACATTGTGACGCTTCCATCCATCTACAAGAGACAACAGGTTGGAAGATGCTTTATACAATGCAGAACAACAGCTATAGAGTGGAGCTGTATGATTGGGGCTATTAATTGCACCTATTCAAGGTATTGGTGGACCTGTCCTTTTATACGGGGCCAAGATCTAGGACCCCATGGTCTCCCTCACTACTCGGAATGACTTGGAGCAGCTGCGAAAAGTCTTCTTTAGCTCGGCACTAGGGATGAAGTTTCACGATTCCCATACCAAATCCAAGCAAGAGAAGTTTATTTATTGTTGCCCTTCCGGAGGGTGGTTGTTGATCGCCACATTGTCTACTTTCAAAAGGTGGTCTGTATCCCTAGCCTAGCTTATATCGTGGCAATGAGACCACAATGCCTCAAGGCCTATTGAAAGGAAATGCGAGCTCAGTGGCTCTCGCCAGATGGAATGTGCAAGAGCACAGGTGCATATATGTGCAAACAGGGGCAGGCTGCCATAGCTTGAGGCAATACCGAGACTCTTGCTTCCTCAACAAGCTCTGGGATGCCGACGCTCTTGAACACGTCAAGACAGCACATTGCAAGAAGTTGTAGGAGAGATTAAGACAAACCGTAAAATCACGGTATAAAGTTGCATGAGACTTGCTCAGGCTGACTGGCACCGACATGACAACCTGTCAACAGTAGTATTAGGGTCCCATAGGGATGCCCCCTTTCTTCAACATTGTTTGACCTCTATGTTGACCAGTTGGAAGGGTGGCTTATTGATCACAGGGTTGGCGGAGCTCAGCTTCTACACCAGATTATTAAGCAGCTCATATACGCCGATGTCGACCTTTCTCACCAATATAAAGAAGACATACATACGCCTTTTATAAACCCTAGACACTTTGTCCCGAGTCACAGGAACGCATGTCAATTGGGCCAAGACTTTGTTATCCAAGGCTTCCCTCCTTTACTTATCAGTGGCAAAATATTGAGGTATCACCCACCTAGAAGTACCTGGGCATAGAGTTCCCCACTACCATAGTCACTGTATACGATGCAGAACAACCGTCACGAGGCAGAGCTATATGACTAGGCTCATCTATCACACTTATTCAGGGTTTTAGTTGAACCCTTTCTCTTGTATGGGGTCGATGTTTGGGGCCTGTCATATCCTGGCCATCCGGAATGAACTGGAGCAGGTATAGAAGCCCTTCCTAGCTCGGCACTTGCCATCGCGGTAAATGTCGGACGCTGACATGTTATACCCAGCCTTAAATGGCAAAAAATCCGCTAAGTCCACAAAAACGCCGTGTAATTTTTTTTGGGCGTGGCTATAACATGTCAAACACACGGATATACCACGGATATGCCCGTGGGTATAACATGTCAGCGTCCGATATTTACTGCGCTCCCGGCACTTGGGGTAAAATCTATAATCCCCTATTAGATCGTTCTGCAAGAGACATGTTTCTTACCTTTAAAGCAGGCAGCAGTCGATTGCCATATTATCTACTTCCAGAAAGTAGTTAGTATGGGCAATGATTTCTCCCAACCTGGCTTATATCTTAGTAGCCATGGCTCCACAACGCCTTAAAGCTTGTTGAAAGGAGAGGTGAGCTCAATGTTTCTCCTCACATGCTAAATGGCCTCGGACATGCAGCCTGGGTCAAGCATTTTATGGTTATCTGGCCTCGGAGATACACCCTGGGTCAAGCATTTTTTGTTATCAGCCTCGGCCAGACCATAACCTTAAACCTTACCTTGCTTCCCTTTCAATGATTCGACTATGTACAACTAAATAAATCTGAGTTGCGTACATACAAAAACTTCTGATTTTATTGCCTGTGTAAAGGGTTGGTGATGGACCCAGGGCAATCATGCATTTTCACATCCGTTGGACAGGCTGGGTTTCGCCCACCTGATTTTAAAGAGTTCAATGCACTACCATTCTTGCATTTGCATAGTTAGCCCAGGATGGGGTTATGTCGAAACCCTCGGGACTTCGATTAAGTAAGGTGAGGCAGGCTCTCCATTTTATTTCATATTTTTGCATCAATGGTAACAACTTTTGTTTTCCCCAGGTTCTGTACACTGCTGTAAGAAGAGAATCCCCCCATCCGTCATGGAAATACTTCAGGTATTAGGCTCTGTTATTTTCATCATCATGAAACACTCCGTATTGATAATTAGTGCAAACCTTTCTATCAAAACCACTCTTTAACCTTTGTTTTTCTAGAATGCTAGCATCTTTGGCATCAGTGGAACCAGTCAGCAATATACACAATCTAACTCATCTGCAAGAGGCGCTTCAGACAACAAAAGTCATGGAGGAGCAGGGAATTCCCTTACACAGGGACACTATATACTATCTTCTGCAAAATTGTACAAAGAAGAAAGACATGGAAAGTGGGAGGCAAGTGCAGTATTTTATGGTCCATAGTGGGTTAGATGCTATTACAGTATTAGGAGATCACTTGATACGCATGTTTGCTATTTGTGGAAATTTATATGAAGCCAATCAGCCATTTTCTAAGACCTTAAAACCTACCGCATACACTTGGACTGCAATAATTTATGCCAACAACAAACTTGGTTAGTGGCAAGTGGCCCTTGATCTGTACTATGGAATGCAAACCTCAAGTTTGACGAATTCAAAATATGCTTGCCTTGCTGTTACTACAGCGTGTGCTTCTTCAGAAGATCTTTCACAAGGCAGGTTATCATCAAAAATGGATTTGAGAATGATGTTTTTATTGGAAATATCCTTGTCGATATGTATGCAAAATGTAATAGCTTGGAGGAAGCATGTAGAGTGTTTGACAACTTGGAGGATAAAGATGTAGTGTCATATAATGCAATGATTACAGTATATGCTCTGCACGGACGGTTTTCTTGCCCTTAATACTTTTTGAGAGAATGCAGCAAGAGGGCATACAACCACAACAAACCACATTTTTGAACGTCTTGAAAGCATGTTCAAGCATTGGTGCTATAGAGCAGGGTAGATTGATACATAATCAGATTATTAGCGGAGATGGATTTGACATTGTCATTGGCAACACCCTCCTTGGTATGTATGGCAAGAGTGGAAGTATCAAAGAAGCATGTCTGATATTTGACACTTTACCGGACCGAAATGTGGTGTCATATGCTGCAATGATGGCTGGATATGCTTGTCATGGTCATGCTATTTATGCTCTGGAATTATTTGAAAAAATGGAACAGGAAGCTGTGAGGCCAGAAAAGGTCACATTTTTGAACATGCTGATAGCATGTGGCAGATTAAAAGAATCAGTTCGTGGGAGGTTGATCCACCAACAGTTGATAGAAAGTGGTTTGGAACATGATATTATGATTTGTAATGCCCTTCTTGATATGTATGCCAAATGTGGAAATATTGAGGCAGCATATAAGCAGTTTGATAAATTGGAGAACAAAGACGTGGTGTCATGGGGATCAATAATTGCAGGATGCATCCAGCATGGACTGGCTTATTTTGCCCTTGATGAGTTTGAAAAAATGCAGCAGTATGGGATAATGCCAAATGAACACATATATTCAAGCATCCTAAAAGGATGTGGCAGCTTGGGTTCTGTGCACATGGGTCGGTTTATACATGAGCAGCTTTTACAACATGGTCTTAAGCTGTGTGTTATCGTTCTAGCTGCCCTTGTCGATATGTATGCCAAATGTGGGAAGGTGGAAGAGGCACAGAAGGTCTTTGTGATATCACAAGATCGGGATGCATTGCTGTGGGGAACGATGATTGCTGGATATGCCTGCCATGGCAGTGGATCTTGTGCCTTGGAGCTTTTTGAAGAAATGCAATGCAAGGGATTGAAGCCAAACAAAGTTATATTTCTTAGTGTCTTAAAGGCATGTAGCAGCACAGGAGCCTTATATCATGGTAGGCTAGCACATGATCAAATCATTAGAAATGGTCTCTGTGATGGTGCCATAGGCAATTCACTTATTGACATGTATGCGAAAAGTGGAAATCTTAAGGAGGCGCGCAGCTTGTTTGACAAGATACCAGAACGAAATGTTATAGCTTGGAGTGCCATGATTGCAGGCTATGCCCAGCATGGGGATGGGCTTGCAGCTCTTAGCCTGTTTGAGAAGATGCAATGGGAGGGCATAGAGCCAAACAAAATTACATTCTTGGGAATTTTAAGTGCATGTGGCAGCATGGGTGCTATCGATCAAGGCAAAGGCATACATGACCAGATTAAGAAACGAGGACTTGAACACGATGTTATCATTGGTAACACTCTTCTTGACATGTACTTCAAGTGCAATAACGTGAGACGAGGCTTCAAAAGTTTTGAGATGTTGCCAAAGAAAGATGTGGTATCATGGGCATCAATGATTGCAGGATATGCTCAATGCGGTGATGTGAACATTGCAAGGAAGTATTTTGTGGATATGCAAATGATGGGTATCAGACCAGATGATGTGTCATTTACTAACATACTTTCTGCATGCAGTCATGCTGGTTTGGTCCTCGAAGGGTATCAATATCTGAAATCCATGATACAGGATTATGGCATTGTACCAAGCTTTAACCATTATAATTCTTTGATTGATCTCCTGGGCCGTGCCGGGTGCTTGGCTGAAGCACAATCGTTATTGGAAAACATCCAACAAAATGTTGTTGGATGGACATCTTTGCTCACTGCATGCAGGACGTACGGTAATGTAGCTATAGGAAGGCAATGCTTTGATCAAATGATTTATCTCAATGTGCATGATGGTGCTGCATACGTGCTCATGGCAAATATCTATGCCAATGCACACATGAGGCATGAAGCTCAAGCAATTGAAGATACAAGGAAATTGGTAGGTGCTTGGAAGAAGCCTGCAAGAACATGGATTGAAGTTAATGGTAAGGTGCACGAATTTGTTGCAGGGGATCAAAGTCACCAGCAAAGTGGTTTAATTTATGGAGTATTGGAGAAATTGAATAAAAGGATGATTGAAGAAGGATATGTGCCAGAATGCAGTTTAGTTTTGGGTAAAATGTCGGAAGAGGAAAAAAAGCATGCCCTTTGTGGCCATGCTGAGAAGCTTGCCATAGCTTTTGGACTTGCTAGTACACCACATGGAACAACCATCAGGACCACAAAGAACCTTCGAGTGTGTAATGATTGCCATAATGCTACAAAATTTATATCCAAAATTGAAAGAAGAGAGATTATAATAAAAGATGCTTATCGCATTCACCATTTTCAAAATGGTGCTTGTTCTTGTGGTGATTATTTTTGACGACTTACATAGTGAGGAGTTTCCACTTGTTTTATGACATTACATAGCAGCACAAAAGCAATTACAAATTTGTGGCTTAGAACTTTGCAATCATTTTTACCTTGCCACAACATGTATTGAATCTTTTACAATAATAAAAGAAGGGAATGTTTAGCACGCTTGCTTAACCTGGGGGTACAGGTTTTCTGGTTGGGGTACAAGGTTTCTTGGATTTTGATCCTATCCACATGTTCTCTGGAAATTAGTTATTGTCTTGATATCACCTCTCTCTCCCGCTGAAACTCCATTTCCCACTTGGTAGCGAAGCAGACGATGTTGAACAAGAAATTACCTCTACAAATGTTAAAAGAAATTTGCTTTCATTTCTGTAGTTAACTGCGGCCAGAGAAATTTTGTTGAAGTTTGTCTTCACCTACTTCGACCATGGATATCTCCATGGGATGGCTTCTAGTTCAAATCTAAAATGGTGAGATAGTGTCTACTTTGAAATGCTTCCACGAGCTTACTAAACATTACTTCTAATCACCAGTTTCTAATATATTCTTGAATAGGGTTCAATCAAGATCTATGGCAGTCACACCAAAACGTTGAGATAGTGTCTACTTTGAAATGCTTCCATGTGCCTACTTTGCAACTTAAATAACCTTTGACTGGTAGCATTACTTCTAATCACCATTTTCTAAAATAATCTCGAATATGTTTACGTGGTTCTGGCAGTACACTGTAATGCTAGATAGCACGGCTATGGGCTCCTATTCTTTTTCAATCTGGCTTGACCTTGTCTGTGCAGAGAAGTATGCGATTTGCATTTGTTTCCGATTTTGCAAGATACTAAAAGTTGTAAAATATGGTGCCATTTTTGGGATGGGAAGTCCATCGTAGTAGAAGTCGTTAAGGGTCGGAAGCCACACAACAATTTGAAATCTAGCTTTATATCAGAAGTAATATCTATAGAGCATTAACAATGGAGATCTCTATAGTTTGACATTCAGATCTCTCTTTCTTGACATCCATTTTCTTGCATATGTGTATCGCATATAATATGGCTCTGATATGTAATTGCTAATATCACTTAAATATGTCCACTTTCAATTCAATCCCAACTAGATACTTAAGATATATATGTCAAACAAACTTATGCTAATTTTTTGTCATTTATGTTCTATTCTTGATTAACTATTTCACCACCTCCTTTATCATTTGACAATCTTACCTAGACACCACATGCAAATGCAAAACAGCAACTATCTCATTTCTTTTGAAACTTTGCCGATGTCGAAGGGCTGGGCAGCTACATGCACACCAAGGATTGGTATGTGGACGTATAATTGTATCGCGAACAATATACATGTGAATTGTGTGAGGGATTGATCATCCCTGAATCACAATAAGTTGTAAGAAGATGTTCTTCATGTAACTAATGTTTGTGTGATTAACGTTTATATGACTAACTTTTGCTCCAGGCTGAGATAAAGGTTTACCCACTTAGTCCTCGCCTGGACTAACCCCCAGCTTTATAGATAGAGCTGGAAGCTAAGTGAGCTTTGGGAGCGGAAAGCAAGAGATGATAGTGGGGATGCCGAGAGATTTCTTAAGAGCATGACATTAGCGGGAAACTTGGATTAAGAGGTTGGAACCACTGTATTGAAGTTCCAATATAACAGATGTTTATTATTGAGTTTCAATTATTTCTCTCTATTTGATTTTAAAGTGTTAAACACCCTACGAGCGCTTCATTTGGTATCAAAACTAGAATTCCTGACCATTAACCATTGTTGGTTATTGGGCATTGGAAACCAAGAAGAAAGGAACTTCTTGATGGTGTTATCTAGCCCGTCGTCTAAGGGAGAGTTTACGATTTAATTTTTACGTTCCAACCTAGTATCTGCACTTGGAGTTTCCGACCAATTAATCTTAAACATCGTAGTGATAAGGTTAGTCAATCCAGAAGGGCAAACAGAGCAAAAGATAATCTTAGATAATGTATTGTAGCTTGGACCCTTAGTTCACTTACAAAAGTTTAATGGCCTTGCTAAGGGAGAATTTACAAGTTGTCATGGGGACGGTGACGATAATGTTGCCATTCAAATGTTGGGCCAAATATTACAAGAAGTCTAGCAACAATTGAGTATGCTCCAAAATCAAGTTTATGTCCCAAACAATTGCAGAATGAATGACTTTCAAGAGGAAAGTTAGAAAATAGACATTGTGTGGGATGTACAAAATTGCTCCTACAATTTTATGGAAGAGTTTCCCTTGACATAATTAACCCAAGTTACTTTGACATAGAGTTTTAAAACGAATTTGAAAAATGTGACATGGACTTGGTTGTGAGTCCTCCCCACCAAGACATGGGTAAAATTTTGGTATGGGAGAATGTGACACCCCTAGAGGGTTATTGAGCAAGAAATTAACATAAGTATTGACCTCAGGATAGAATAGTAACTTAAACCTTATGATGGAATAATAAATTGGAAATTATAGTTGTAGATGTCAATTTCCTAGGTAGTGAGTGGTCGAGCAAAGAAGTTAAGGCTTTTCTCCAAACATAAGGGAGATATTCGGGAGTAGAGAATAGCACACTTTATTGATCTTAAAATAGAGAAGATATTCTGGTCATTCTGGACTATACGTTTGAAATAGATTAATATCAAGAAGAATTGTAAGTTTAGAAAGGGCAGATAGTATTAAAAAGGGCCATCTTCGAAACGTTATAATGTGGCGATCAGTAGAATAGAGCGATCTTTATCTTTCTGAAAAGCTCTCGGCATCTAGTTTTAGAATTAAATGGCATCACTTATAACTCCTTATGGTAAGGGAGAAAATATCACAGAAAAGGATGACAAGGGTCAAATAAGACTGCACATGAAGGACTACAATTAGAGACCTCAGAATATTTTGAAGACTGAGAGTATTATTCCTTGCACAAATTATTCATTCTCAAGCTTGCTTAAAGTGGTTGCCTGGCGCCTAGATTTGTGTAGAAGCATGGAAGATCCTTTGGTGGGTAGCTGGAGCCGAATTTTAGGAGTTTTTGTCGGTTTTGAGTCATCTTTTACTTCATTAGATCATTTGTGGAAAGATTTGCATGTTCACATTGTTATTTTCGCTGTGCATATTTACCATGTTATTGATTCTTTATGATTGTGTTCGCAAACATAACGATACCTTAAAAGGATGAATGCGTATGAAAGAACTCGCCCCTTTGTCGTTGCTGAAGGGCTGGGCGATAGAGTGCATATTAGGGATTGGGATGTAGACATATAATTGTGTCATGAATGATATATGCATGAATCCGGATGAGGGATTGATCATCCTTGAAATTCAATAAGTTGTAAGAAGATGTTCTTCATTTTGTGTGACTTATGTTGCTTCAGGCTAAGATAAAGCTTTACCCACTTAATCCTCCCCTGGACTAACCACTATCTTTCTCCTATTTCTTCTTGCAGATAGAGTTGGACACTAAGTGAGTTTTGGGAGAGGAAAGCAAAAGATAATACTGGGGATGTTGAGGGATAGATTTTCTTAAGAGTATAGCCGAAAACTCGGATTAAGAGTTAATGACCATTGTATTGAAGTTCCAATATAATATTACTATTGAGTTTCAATTATTTCTCTCTATTTAATTTTCAAGTGTTAAATGCCCTAGGAATGTTTCAAGCACAAATTTCTAGTACATAATTGAGTTTCTAAAGAATCAATATCTGCATTGATTCTTGCGAAAAATTTCTAGTACATAATTGAGTTTCTAAAGAATCAATATCTGCATTGATTCTTGCGAAAAATTGCTGCAAAACTTCTTAAAGATGAGTGAAACGACATTTGATCCTTTGTAAGCTCACCGCCATTGTCTAGAAGTAGAAGAACAAATACTCATGCCCTTCCTTCGTTTAGCAAAAAATTATCATGGGTTTCTTCGATTTGACTGGAGTTGTAAAGAGATAGGGCTAGGCAGGCCATTTGTGGTCACCCCAGCAAAGAGCCTTCCTTCCTCTATTTCAAAAGTAGATTGTACATTGCAATCGAGCAAAAAAATAAAAAAGAGAGCATAGAGATAGGAGAGATAACATTCTTTTCAGTTTGAAGCAAACCTTACGAGCATCAATAGATGAACCCTATTGGTGTGTTTGATCATTTGACTGTTTTTACGATAGATGAATCCCAATAAGGTTGGTGTGCTTGTTCAAATGTTTTTATAGGTATAGCTCATAAAATTCAGCTCCTCAAGATGTTCTAGTTTTCTGTTTATCTCGTGTTGCATTTTAACTGCTATATTGTTGATTTTTGGGGTTCTTGGCATACACCTTGCAGCAGCAGTCCATGACTGCCGAATGCTACAAGGCTGCCACAAATACTCATGAATCAACCAAAATAAGGTGAGAAGAGACTCCAAGAACAAGAACAAATGCAAAGAATGAACAAAACAGAATCATATTGATGCTCCAAAAGGAGGTGCTCCAACACGTGAGAAAAAGCCTAAACAATAAGAGGAAATGCTCTCTGTAAATAGTAGAGAAAATCCCTAATCCTAACTGACATCTCACCTACCACAGATCTAGGTTAAATCTGGGCCATAGATCGTGGGGTCCAATATGATACATACATGTGGCATATGCCACTCATACCTATGCTTAGCCCACAGGGCTAACCCTCTCCCCACCAAACCAAACTATGTACAAACCTTTATAACATGAGGTTTGACATTTACAACAAAGTGTCCAAATTGAGGGGAGGTAACGATACTGTCGTCGAGAAATCTTCTTGATCAAAGAATGTCAATGTCGATGAAGTAAAAATGATGAGAGATTGAGAAGGTTGTCATCACTTCTCTTGAGCTTGCCACAAGCTCCTTTACCTATAGCTTGCGTAAAGGATACACAAGGTAACTTTATGTAGAACAGAGGCAATTCAAATACTGCACCAACTGCATGACATGATCAGCTATACATTATGCTTGAAATACATGCGCATGCATGCGAATAGCTTAAATAGACAAGGAAACAAGAAACCTACTGGAGGACAACAAAATATGAGCTCAGAAACTTGCCCAACAATACAATCAAAATACAAATAGCATATTTAGCCATGCCACATGCACAAGCTTTTGAAATTTATTTTGCAAGATGGCATATAACATAACTAAATAAAACATATAGGAGGTTTCCTTATCCAACATTGTGCAATTATTAGTCTAATGTAATGCAGAACATACCATGTTACTTCACCCTTCCAACTTTCATTTTCCCTCTAGGTCTTTTAAGAGATTAACTGTATGAAATGTGGCATGCAAATTCTTGGTCTGCATACAAGAGAGATATTCTTTAACCCAAGCCAAACAGATCCACTAACGTAAAGCAAATTGAGAACAGACACATATAATTAATTTCACTAACTACAAATGAAGCATATGTATGAAGAAGAAACAGTGGAGATTTACTCGTTACGAGCATAAACAATAATAATAATAATAATAAGGGATATCTATTCTACGCAACCACAGAATTGGGATCCCTGCAGAACCTTTATCATTTGCCTATATACAATATGGTTTCCTTTTCCTCACCATATTCATTATATAAATCCTATCCATACAAGCAAGAATGGAAAGCCTAAAAACACCATTTAAAACATGATAAATATCATAGTTGATACATTTAACAAACTAATCAAACATGTTCAAAGATCACAATTTTGCAATCACTAGTACATATCTCATGTCAACCAAAATGGTATTTTAATAATAAAAAGAAAAAAGGTACAACATACTAAAGTCAATACTTAAACAAACTAGCAGTAAACTTGCAATTGCATGTTATCTCAACTTTATCCTCTTTAGCGTGATGTTCGTTAGGCATCAGATGATATTCTTCCGTCTCCATGGAAGTCTAATCCAATGTTGAGAAGGTTGTCACCACTTCTCATAGAGCTTGCCACTAGCTCCCAAATACATGTGCCAATCAAAGTGTCTTGCAAGGAGTTAAACAAAAATGTTGAAACAAAAGTTATTGAAAGGGCAAAAGGCAGATATCATCTTCATGCCATTTGTTGAACTTGAAAGAATTTGATTAGAGAGTTGAACTTAAAAGAGTTGAAATGAGAGTTGAAGGGTGTTGGACTTGAAAGAGGCTCAACCGCCATGTATTATGGATGGAAGAGGTTGACCAAAGTGTTGAACTTGAAAAAGTTGATACCAAAAAAGTTGAGCTTGATCGTGCCAAGAGGATCAAGGTTGATTGTGCAAAAAAATTGCTGAAAGTGGCGTCACACATTGTGGAGCCATGTGAGATTGATGTTTGTGCTTCAAAACTTGAACCAAGAAGTGTTGAATGCAAAGTTTGTTGAGCTTAAAAAGGGCTCAACCACCATATATTATGGATGGAGGAGATTGATGGAAAAGGGTTGTCTCTCAAACGCCCTGCTTTTGGGGTCGATGAAATAACCTTGATTGTTGACTAAAGATTGTTGAAAAGAGCATACGCACGCTATAGGACTGTGTGAGGTTTGTTGGTACAAGGGTGCAAAGAACATCGCTAGGAATATGGCAAAAATTGAGGCATCCCCCAAAATGTGCCAAAAATATGTGCAAAATGCTTCTTATGTCAAACGTGGATCGTAAGTTGTGCTCGAAGTCACACCATGATGGGCCATGAAAAGTTTAATGAACTCACGCCGTTGGACTGTGATGTTGATGGATCATACATTGATAAAAGTTATGCCCCAAAGGCATGATGCCTCAAAAATTGGACAAGGGGGCAAAAAGTCACCATTGAAAAATCACGCCAAGTGGCCGTGATCGATTTGTGCATCCAATTGCTCAAGAATGGCCTTAACATGCCGTTTGGCCATGTAAGGTCTATGGACGAAAGGGGCGGAAGGCAAGAACTCCTCTTCATGCCATTGGTTGGAAAAGCACATCATATAGAGGACTTGATTGTTGGTATCAGAAAAAACTGCTTCAATAGTAGAAGGGGTGGAAAACACCAAAAATATTGCCCCTCCGAAAGGCCAAGTGCCAAAATTGCTTTATGTAAAGTCACTATAAAAATATGTTCACGAGGATGTGAATTTGTTGAGGAAGGCAATTGTCCCATGCCACAGAGCTGTGGAAACAATTTTACTTTTCCACGCCGTAGGAGCTGTAGATACCATAATTTTCGTTGATGGTGTGGGTGGGGTCCTTATGCCTGGAAGTTGTGCCACGCCCACGATTTGGAGCTCCTATCCTCTCCATGAAATTTAAAATTTGTGAATGCCTTTGTTGAACCATTTCCATGAATGCAATCTTCTCGTTCACTTGTAGGATTAAAATTTCATTCCCTCACCAAATTCTTCAAAAATCTGCCAGGGCCCCTCTGTTCTTCGACAAGCTGCGTAGGCTGGAAATAATTAAGCCCCGACATCATAACGGCCAGAGATTCTATTAAATAGGGCGATGGCGATAGCAGATCTGGTGGATTTCGCCGCTACGTAATGCCCGGTTGCTTTAAATTACGACATTATTACGCTGTAATTATAAGGCAGAATGGTGCTCCGCATTATGCGGAGCGGCCGCCGCTCTCATTAACGTAAGTTCTTCTTTGGTAAGGTAAGGGCTTGCCGTGGGGCCTTAGGAGTTGAAGAAGCCCCACCTGAGTTGAAGAAGATGATTTCATTGCCACAAAGGGGATTTAAGCGGTCTTCGCTTGGCAACCCAATTTATATTTCGAAAGGGCCTCTCTCCAGATGGATTGAATGGAAAGAAAATGTTGCTTATTTCGATTATCTTCACCTGAATGGGAAGTCGGGTTCATGGATCGATACCCAATGCTTGGATCAATAAGATTCTCCAGTTTTGCAACGTAAAAACATTTTTCTCAGAAGCTATGGATTTGTTTCTTTTGCTTAAGCGGAGAATTTTTGTGGCAAAAATCCGTCGATTTGTTTGCCAAAAAAAGCCCTCGATCGTGCATCCTCATCCATGGCCGCAGAAACGTTTGGCTTGGAAATTTAAAGCAACCTGGCATTACGTCCGATAATTTTGGGGTGCATGGGGCATTAATGCCCCTTAAAAATTCTCGCGCGCCCTCCCTCCGCCGCCGGGCCGCCGCCGACTTTTACGGGCATAATGCCCCTGCACCCCAAAATTATCTAATACAACACCGATTATAAGGCAATAAAAATAGTGGCAAGCCCGATTGTGGTCTGAAATAGTTTATTCCAGTTATTCCTTTGAGTTCTGCACTGTCTGCTGCCATAACTGCTATCATCCGAGCTTTTGCCTCTACCATGTCCGTCCCTTATCCATACTTTGTCGAACTCGGGCGACGATTTTACAGCCGGATTTGCTGTCTCTATGGTCCAAATTGAAGGTAAACTTGGTGGCGGTGAGCCAGACCTCGCTTCACGGATGAATGGCACAGAGCCGGCAGGCACAGAAATATTGAGGAATTGACGTCATGATCTTTTTAGTTTCCATTATTTAATCTCCTTTGTCACTACCAGAGCTATTCTTACGTAATCAAAATATTGAGGAATTGATCGTTGGTACATGAAATAAATGAACTTTTTAGTTTTTAATTTCCATTTTATTTAATGTTATTTGTCACTTTGTTACCTAAGCTATTTGTTAGCTACGTAAAAATACCATCAAAAATATTCTACTTTTATTTCAAATATTCAAAAAACACATTGCATTATATATGTTGGTACAAGTAAATAAATGAACTTTTACTCTCTCTCTCTTGTTTTCTCTCTCAATCTCTCTCTCTCTCTCTCTCTCTCTCTCTCTCTCTATTCTCTCTCTCTCTCTCTCTCTCTCTCTCTCTCTCTCTCTCTTCTCTCTCTCTCTCTCTCTCTCTCTCTCTCTCTCTCTCTCTCTCTCTCTCTCTCTCTCTCTCTCTCTCTCTCTCTCTCTCTCTCTCTCTCTCTCTCTCTCTCTCTCTCTCTCTTCTTGGGTTTCCCATGCATGCAAATATTTTATCTCTCGTGCTGTCACGGTGAGGAGATAAAATTTGTATTTGAGAGAGTAGCTTGAGAGATAATAATCTCTAATAATCTCTCGGGGCTTAACCCCTTAGTTAACATTTTATTTCTCACCGGACGCATCATGAGGGCAAAAGCGCGGGGAAAAATAAGGACAAGCATGTTGCCTTTTGATCCGGTGACCAGAGCTCCGTTAATCATGCCTTAGCTCTGTTATTGGTATCCGATCTAAATCCATATCCGAGCTTTCCCAGTATCATGCCTTAGCTTTGTTATTGGTATCCGAGCTCCAAATTTATATCCGAGCTCTGTTTCATATCTGTTATTCTAAACAGGGGTTTTTATAAGTTCTGAGCAAGGAATTTTACCTCCCTAAAAGGTAAACGACTATGGCCGAGAGAGGCTGTTGAAGATGATTTAGTGCTGGACTAAGTAATAAAAGGCATGAATCTAGCCGAAATGCTTCTAAAATCTGTTGATTCTGAGCAGAGTCCATTTTTTCCTCCTTGTTCTTCATATACTCATTCAACTTGCTCCAAAATTTGCAAATTAAATTGTCTTTGACATAATAATCTGATCAAAACAGGGGCATGGGCAAGAGGAATGGATCAGAACCTTAATCCTATGAAAGGCTTCAAGTTGTCGGATTCCACCTTCAAATTGCCGGATTCTCTGTACCAGATTGCACAATACCTGGGTTCATGTGTTTACTGCTCAATACCCTAAAAGAAAATCTGCACGAATCGAATTTTTCATATCCATAGCCGTAGCCGCCGTAGTTGCCCAGTGCCCTGCCCTGCCCTGATGTGCTCGAAATGCCATGCCCAATCTCAGGGACCCTGCCCGCAAAAAAATAGAAGGGAAAAAGGCTTAACTGGTCTCGGTCAATGGGAAATCGTCCATGGCCCAGTTAAGCCATAAATCCTCTCTCACACACGAAAAGGTGAGAGTGGGTTTTTCCCACTCTCACCTCTCTCTCCCCCCTCTCGCCCTCTCTCATGCTCTCTCGCAAAACATTTTGGAGCATGTGGGAGCCTCTCTCTCTCTCTCTCTCTCTCTCTCTCTCTCTCTCTCTCTCTCTCTCTCTCTCTCTCTCTCTCTCTCTCTCTCTCTCTCTCTCTCTCTCTCTCTCTCTCTCGCTTTATACCATCGAGATGTTTAGTGTAGATGACATCTCGATGGTATAAAGTTTACTAATAATGGTAGGCGTGGATAGTTTTGGTTTAGTAAATTTGGTAAAATGGGCGGAGACTTCTGTGGTGGGCTATATCACTAACATGTTCAACAAAGTAATGGTGCAAGTTTCCTTGGTGGTGGCAAAGGTGCAATAGGGTGGTACCGATTAGCAAAGGAGGAGATGTATCGATGTGAATAATTATCGCACTATTATGGTGAGTAATATGTGGGCTAAGCTCTTTGCTACCATCACCTGAGAAAGCCGAAAGTATGGCAGAGGGAATGGGGCAAGGGCCAAGGGCCAAGCTGGTTTTAGGCCATCTCACTCTACCACGAGATCAACTAGTAACACCACGTACCATCGTGAAAATGTTAAAGGAAGAAAAACCATTATTTCGGGCATTTGTAGATTACACTAAAAGCTTTGATACTGCTGTCATGGGATAAGTTGTGGGCTAGAATGGAAGTTTTGAATGTTCCTTTGAGTTATGATCCAAGCTTGGCCACCTATACACTAAAGTTCCGGTGGAGCTATCTAGTCCATGGTCGGACATTTGCAAAGAACGTAGATAGCAATATTGGAGTAAAAGCGGATGTCCACTTTCTCCCACCTTGTTTGGTATCTTCATTGATGAGTTGGAGGATTGGGTTTTGTATCATGGGGGTCCAGGAGCCTTTGAAGGAACATGTGATTTCACTTTTGCTATATCACGCATGTAGTCCTCATAGCTAGGACCTAAGCAAGGATTAGACGCAGACACTTGGAAATATTGGCGGATTTTTTGACGCAACGATTAGAGGTAAACATATCCAAAACTAAGGTTATGGTGGTGGGTACTTTAGCAAAACATGTGTTTCAGTACAAAGGACACGCCTTGGATTCTGTAACATCTTTTAAATACTTGGGTATTATCTTTGAAAGTAATTATAGATGGAACAAGTGTATTGATCAGCGGTACAGCAATGGCACATCATTGTATTTATATTAAAACAAGGCAGTTTTATCATTCTAGGCTTGTCTCATATAATTGGATGATATGCACAAGTGTTTGCAAATTATCAAAAAGGGTTTCCAGTTTGATGCAACAGTAGCAAATGCTCTTGTGGACAAGTATGCAAAACGTGGTGTGATTTGACAAATTCTAAAATACTTTTTATAACTTGAGTATGTGGTGCATCACCATAGTTTTTTTTCAATGCGTTTATCTTGTTTTTTGTTAGGGCCCCGGGCCAATTTTTTTTAACTACCAACATATAACTAACAAAGACATTATTACTACAAACCATTGCATCGAACACATTTAAATGAAAATCCCCAAACCCCTTTGGTTTGGGTGCATATTCACACCGGGGTTACTCCCGCAACCAGATTTGTCGATGGGCATATTTGCCCTTTATTCCAAGATCTGAACCATACATAGCGATCCTCGTTTGTGGGGTATGCCTGTACAAGTTTTTGTATACTGTATCTTGAGGTTTGCAAAATACTATAAGATTTGAGGGAATGTACTTAATGGTGTTAATTTTGTACATGTATTGTAAGTTTTAGGGGCTCTCGCTTGCCCTCACGTAACCCCGTGTGAATATGCACCCAAACCAAAGGGGGTTTCAGGGGGATTTTCATTTAAATGTGTTCGATGCAATGGTTTGTAGTAATAATGTCACTGTTAGTTATATGTTGGTAGTTAAAAAAAAAAATTGGGCCCTTCGGGCCCTAACAGTAAAACAAGATAAACGCATTGAAAAAAACTATGGTGATGCACCACATACTCAAGTTAAAAAGTATTTTAGAATTTGTCAAATCACACCACGCTTTTGCATACTTGTCCACAAGAGCATTTGCTACTGTTGCATCAAACCGAAACCCTTTTGATAATTTGTAAACACTTGTGCATATCATCCAATTATATGAGACAAGCCTAGAATGATAAAACCGCCTTTGTTTTTAATATAAATACAATGATGTGCAATGGTTGCATGATGGGTAACGGAAATAGAAGGTAACGCAGTCTTTGCATCAAACATCTCCTCCTTTGCATAGAACAAGCATAAGTGTTTGAAATAAAGAAACGATAAAGCTCGATTTAGTCAAATGTGAATACCCTGATCCAACTCAATGTCTTCCAAAGTATCCGTAACTCCACAAACAGCTTTTGCCTTTGTCATGATCAAGATCGGAAGTTCTCGGACATTAGGTAAGAAAGGGTGTTTTGACAAAGAACTTCACAAAAACAATTGACCGCACAAGGTAGTCAATTTCTCCTAGGATGATTCGGACTAGAACAATTCTGCGACCAACATGATACAAGATGTGAAAAGGTTCACCATAGGCGTAAACCCAAATTGCCAAAAAGAAAAATAGATCAAAGGCTTCATGTATTAGAATTCTGCAATGCCATACACTCTACAAGTAGCAACAAGATACAACATGAAGTTGCAAAGCCAGCAATCCATGATTAGTTATATAGAACAATAAATGACCAGTGAGATTTTCCAATCTACTGGTAAAAACAATTGAAGAGAAAGGGGAGGTTCAATACGTACATGTATTCTAGCATCTTCTTATATGTATCAACATTCAGATCATGCTCTTCAAGAACTTGAAGCATATCACTTTCAAGCATATTTACTCCCTCCAAAAAACCAGTAGTTCTTCTGATTATTGCTTTATAATAATCAGATCTCGCAGCCAGAAATGCGTTGTGGCATCTAAATCTCATTCCCTCCACCAGAACGCATATATCGGCATGATCCTCTTAGAGATTTGCCGATTTGGGTACCAAAAATCTGCCATAGCCATGGAAGCCCAAAGCTCGGCTGCCGAAATAGCTCATGATTATATGGCTGAGACGAAGGATCTACCATACCCTAGATTAACAGCTGTTATATTTGCAAAATAGTAATATGAGATGCCTTCTAAGTTATAATGGGCAGAAGGCATTTCATTGCCTTTGAAAGATCTACGTCCAGAAGTCAGTCATTCTTTTGGTGCCTTGACAGTATAAATATAAACTCTATGGAGAGTAGAGAACTCATAGGAAAACTCTATAATAAACCTTAGGTGTTGGAGCTTTGGCATGGTAAAGGCAACAATGTATACAATTGTTAGCTAATAAGTCAGATCCTTCAGTCAGACAATGTAAACAGACAACCTATCGAATAGGAAAAATCCAAATGATCCATTGCCATTTACAAAGTAAGACCAACATCTTATCTTCTTGCCAACATCAGAGTAAACACCAGGTCCCTTGGCCATAGCTGCGGGTTTACCAAGGACCCTTGATTATTAAAACGTTCCATCGCTACCCTGCAATACATTAGACGGGTCAACATGTGAAAAAATGTTCACATTGGGGTTACGTTCTCTGATAATACATGCCATCCAACTGGTCCTCGCAGAAACGCTGAACGCTTCAGAAATTTTTGAGAAGCATTATATCTATGTGATTTAATGCCTGGTAGAAATGATCTATGGCCAAACGGAATGCTGCTATAGCTGATGAAGAAAACTGGCTGCAAACTTGTTGGTGCTTGGATCCGTTCAACCATACATAACTTGAAACCCTAACTCAAGAGGAATCGGCCTGTACACTCTGAAATTCGCAAGTTACTGGAGTGAAATGATCTAAGAATCCCTAAGAAGGCAAAATCGGGATGTGCCTTGATGATTTGGGCTGGATTCTATGGCCTGGAGGCCGGATTCGTGAGCTGCAGGCCGCCTCTCTAACCTGCACATTAGGTTTAAAAGAAAATAAAAATAAACAGTTAGTTCGAAATAGTTAAATGGAGTTAATACATGGGGATTTAAAAAAAGTCAAGTTAAAATGGTCATGCCCTAATCCACACAACCCTAAAAAAACCCTAAAATTAATGGGAGGATATTCACCACAGGATTTGCCCCCTTTTCTAAAGTCAACGGCTTACAAAAGGTTGCACTCTAGAAATACTATTTAGTACACCTGGATGAATACGCCCACCAAATCATATGAAAACCTTAGAGAAAACAGTACAAAAACACAAAAAAAAACCCCTGTTATAATGCTACATATTGGGCACTACAGAAGCAGTGTAGGAAAAGTTACTTGTGGAATTGGCCTATGAAAAAAATGCTCTTTAAAACTTTGGTCCAGACTGTTGTGTTGTATGGCTGTGAAGTTTGGGGCCCCAGTCTCACGGCCAATCTATGGTTGATCATTGAAAAGCTGCAAAAAAAGTTTTTATGTTCAGAACTTGGGGTTAAACTTCAAACACCCTATGCTATGATGCTCTCAGAAGGGGGTTTGCTTCCCTTAGAAGGTGAGGCTATCGTACGGTTCGCATCATATATGGCTAAAGTCCGTTGTATGGATGGAGATCGCTTACCTCACACTGCCATGCAGGCCAGTAAGGATAGGGGATGGTACCATGATGCCGAAGTCTGGTTAGCAAAGTGGAACTTGAGGATGGAGGAACTGGAAGGTAGCAAAGCTGATATACAAGAATTGGTACGGCGACGGGTATGTGACAAGCTTTGGAGAGCACCTGAGACCAAAATGTTGTTCTATCGAACTGCCATAAACCCTCAACTTGGGGGAGCTAAGTATCTATTGGATGATGTTTCCCTGCATTTCAGACATGTGTTAGCCCGCATGAGACTTAGCTCGCATTACTTGAAGGTAGAGACAGGGCGGTGGCACAAGATACCATGGGAACACCGCATATGTGAGATGTGTGGGGATGCAAAAATAGAGGATGAAAGTCACACGCTGTTATACTGCTCAGCTTATAAAGATATACGATATCATTGGGGGGTGCATGCGTTGACACTGCTAGAATTGTTTGAGCTTCCTACTAAAGTCGTATGTCATTTTGTATTTGATGTATTGGAGAGACGAGAAGGACATTCTAGGAGATGAAATTGTTAGTGATTGTAGTATTAGCGAGGATGCGGAGAGTGAGGCAGTACCTACAGGATGGTGTTGGTGACAATTTTTGATGTAATGTTACTGCGTCTTATAGACTGATGGGTCTCCAGCAGGCGTAAATAAACACTTCACTTCTCTCTCTCTCTCTCTCTCTCTCTCTCTCTCTCTCTCTCTCTATCTCTCTCTCTCTCTCTCTCTCTCTCTCTCTCTCTCTCTCTCTCTCTCTCTCTCTCTCTCTCTCTCTCTCTCTCTCTCTCTCTCTCTCTCTCTCTCTCTCTCTCTCGTGTTTTCTTGAGTGTTGCCCCAAAAGGGCAACATGCCTATCAGAATCTATTGATTCAAGCTAGGTCAACTCATTTCAAGACTAGGTCAAAGTTTGGAAGATTCTTGTCATTCAACAATTGATATGGAGGTCAAAAGATGTTCATGCTTCAAGTCAAAAAATGCTCAAGTAAACTTCACAAGAGGTATTTTATTTGAGGTCAAATGCTTAATCAGGAATATGCTCTAGAAGATTCTGGGTTATGAAGCTTGGAAGACATTATTTGAAGTTTGGAAGTTGAAGTTTGGAAGACTCCCTTATATGTGGTTCTACCCTTGTCATCCACCTTGCCTAGCCATTTTCTTTCCATAACTTATCTGCCAATTACCCCATGGCATTTCCCCTATCTACTCTTCATGACCACTTTACACCATTGCCCTCAAAAAGTTGCCATAAACACTACCCCCATTTTTGCACTTTTGGCTCAATATTATTTTCCCACCCATTATTCACTCTTTTGCCATGCTTGCTTTGCTATAATTACCATCTCCCTCAAATCCCCTGCCATTTCCTTCAATGTGCCATCACTTTGTCCACCCAAAAATCTATCTAAGCCTTTGTTTTAAAAATACCATTCCCCATTATTTCCTTTGCCCCCCAAATGTTTCCTCATGAATTCTTTTGTCTTCATCCTTGTGTCATCATATTCATAGTGGCATATTCCTAGTCTTGCCTAAAGATGCCCCAAAGATTCCCTATTCTTTTTACACAAGTGGACATTCTCTCTATGGTCAATGGTTTATCATCCCTTTAAATATTTCTTGGATAAAAGCCTTTAAACCATTGGCCAAGCTTTCAAAAAAGGTCAAATACAGCATATTCCAGGCATATTCACTCAAAAATACGGGACCGTATCGCGGAATTCTTGGGAAAATACCTTCAATCCAACCCCCCATTATGGAGACACCTTTCGAATCACGCGGAATGGAAGCATTAAACTCTGAAACCTATCTATTTCTGCATTTCGCTCTTAAGCATCTTATCAAGCCTAAATTTAAGCCCTAATATGCTGAAACCGTTAAACCAAAAACATATATCTTAGGAGACAATAATGTAAGATTTTTGAAGGCCCGAGTATTCAGATCCTACATTGATCATTGCTGAGCAAGATCTGGGCCGATCCTTGAAGTTCTTGAGCTCTCCTCAACTGGATTCACAAGATCTAGTTGACATTACCTTTAAAAATTATTTATTGACTTGAGAAGATTATTTTCCTGTGATTAAAGCTATGAAGCATCCTTATATTCTGTTATCATGATATATTTACCTCCATATCAATTTAAATCGATTGCCAAGTTGTCAAAATCCATTTTACGATATGTTATTTTACAATTCTTGATTCAAAATATTCTCTGAGAAAATTCTAGTGTGTTTCTCTATTCTTTTGGACCACTTGCCATCTATTCTTAGAGCCTGTGCTAGCCAGAGGAGTTGGAATCATTCAAAAATATCAAGTATAGCTCAAATTCAAAAAAATTGCTCTCGGATTTGGACAGTTTTGACTGTATTTTGCCAAATCTAGTTACAAAAAATACTTCTACACCTCCAAATGAGGATCTGATTGCTTGCCCCTCTTCCCTAGCACTATTGCAACCTACCTACTTTGGAATTTCTCAAAAAGATGATTAGCAACTCCAAATCTCAAATTCTGATCACTGTTTTCCACATTTGACCTCTATTGACTAAAATTTGACCTCACTTTGAGCTCGAATAACTCACAGATTAAGTCTCTGACTTGGTCAGAAGCTTTACTGTTGGTTAACTACAACTTTTTTGACCAAGTCTATTGTATCTGACTTAAAAAATTGATCTGCATCTCGACACCACAATTGTTTTGGCAAAGGTACCATTTTTTGGAAATGGGAAAGGTATAGAACTCAAATTTTTTGAACGTCTCTTTGGAATTTTCTTGCATAGACTGATCACCTTAAGTGATCTGGAGGTTCACACCCCAATTTGAGTGAAAACTCAAGTTGGATTCTTGTGGTTGACCTTTAAGCCAGGTTTAGGGTCAACATCTTGGAGGTTCTACCGAGATCTTCCTGGATCTCAGAACTCATGGCTCCAAAGCAAAAATTTCCAGCAGAATCAGAACCATTGGAAGATATTGATGTATCGGATCATTGCAGAGAGAGGCCATTGCCTTCAAGCTTCTCAGCTAGCTTACTTCAGAACATGCCATACCAGTTTGAGTTGAATGTCCCTGTTCCCTTGCCTACCTTTGATTCCAGTATGAGTGCTAATCACTTTTTGAGAATTTTTGAAGACTATTACAGGGATTATGGTTTCAAGAAAGGATGCAAGCTTTCAGAATTTGAAAAATGTTTCAAAGATGAGAGTGAAGCTGGTGCTTGGTTAACCTATGAGAAGTTGATGGGTACCACCTCATGGGATGAACTTGTCAAGAAGTTTGGATAGATTTGGTAAGTTAGTTGCTCCACAAGATTTGGTTAATGAATTGCAAAGGTTTTTCTATACATGCGAGGAGAAAGTGTGAACCAGGTATAAGGAAAGGTTTAGTACATTCATGAGCGGATGTCAAAAGCACAAATCACCATCCCAACTCTGTTTTTAGTTCTGCTTTTATTAATGGTCTACAAAGAAGACCAGGATATCCAAAGAAAATTGCTCAAAATCCAAGCTGCAAGGGTTTGATTCCATATACAAGGTCTTTGCCAAAACCACCGATCTAACCCGGATGCTTTCTACTTTTGCGATAAGCACCATGTTCCTCCTCATAATCATGACCCGTTTTATCGATGTTCTTGATGCACATTATGATCATCCCCTTCTATTCCAGTCTATGCCATACAAAAAGAAAAAAAGAAATCTAAAGAGGAGAAGCCAATTCTCAAGTTGCAAGAGGTCAAGTCAGACCTATCCAAGGTTCTTGAAGCCTTAATGCCGAAATAACCAAACAATTGGTTGAACTCAAAGGCTGCAAAGCGGGTAAAACTTTACCACAATGTATTCATTGCAATAGGAATTCCCACCCATCAGAAATATGCTATTGGCAAGTATGCCCCAAATGTAATAGAAAAGGTCACTTTGGAAAGGAATGTCCTGTTTGTTCTTTTTGTAAAGAAGTTGGTCATACTGATGCTAGGTGTGCTGTTAAGGAATATTTTGCTAAACAGGAAAAGGAGAAGAGACCAGAGCCTAAACCTCCTGTGAGATTTGCTGAACCAAGCACCTCTATAAGATTTATCCAAGCTACAGAAGTTCCTAAATCTGAAGAAGTCATGGTGGTGCAAACTAGAAGCATGAATGAAGCTCAAGTACATGCTGAACCAAGTAGGCATTCTACTGCCAGGCTTGTGCCACACAACAGATGGAGTCACCTGCTCAGATCATAGCTCCACCCCCTCAGCAAAAATATGGTAAGAAAGATCAAGACTTCGATGAGGTTGATGTTTTGCTTAAAAATTCCAAGGTGAGTGTGGATCTCTTTACTTTATTAAAGATTGCACCTAGTTACAGGAAAAGGGTACTTCAACAAACCAATGGTGAGGTATTAAATGCTTGTGTGAATTTTACTGATGCCACTGACCTTATTCTAGCACAGCATGAAGAAGACCCTGGAGCATTTACATGCTCAGCTGCTCTAGGAGGGTATACCTTTTCCAATGTGTTACTTGATGGGGGTTCTCCCCTAAATATTATGCCATACCATATTATGAAGACGTGTGGTTTTGAGGGTGGATAAGAAAGCCTCTATGCTATTAAAATCTTTTATAATGCTAAGATTTCTCCTGTTGGTGTGGTGACTAAAGTGCCCGCATCTGAGAAGGCATAATCAGAAGCTGCTAACTTTATTGTGGTGGCTTTTTGAAGATATAGGAGATGAATCTGATATCTATGACTACTGGCGGGAAGGAGATGGTTAGCCACTTGTGGATGCCGTGCCAGTCTGGTCTCAAAGGGAGATGTACCATCTCAAATGGCTCTCAGATTGCTACAATTTATAACCAAGAGGGCTCCTATGACTCAAAGGAAGAGGTACATTTTATTAAAAGAAATGTTAATTGAAGAACCCTTGGGATCTTCAGATAAAATAAAAAGGCAAGATCAAAGAGTTATGAAATGGTTCCCCTCATTATGGAATGTGCACTCCCCAGCAGACAAGGACCATCGACTCTTATGGTTTGATGGAGGTATTTCTAAAACTAAATATTGCATCATCCTAGCTTATTCTTAAAGATTCCTCTCATAAACTTTTAGCTAAAGTGGGAAGAATCTTCCCCAAATCACATCTAATGCAAAGTAATATAAAGCTTTGATTGCAGAGTCTTCGTGAAGCCAAAGCTATGGATATTGCCAACATCCACATTTTTTGTGACTCTGAATTAATTTGCAGGCAAGTCTCGTGGAGATTACCAAACAAAAAAATGCGATATGGAGCTCCCAAAAAACAAGTAATGGGGTACTTTTGAGTTTTGTCTCATGGGAGATTACTCACATACCAAGAGAAGAAAATGTGGAAGCTGATGCTCTATGTAGAGAAACTCTTATGTCACACCCGACCGAGGGAGCTATTCCAGGAAGACCTTGATGCTAATGAGGTGAAGGCTCTTTTGTCCTATCCCAACCATCAATGCATCGAGGGAAAGAGATCTTGAAGAGATTACTATCACAAAAAATGGTAAGACTAGAACCCTATTTGTTGGAGATCTGATTGAATATCAAGATAGGGAGGATATACAAATGTTCTTTGAAGAAAAAGGGAAAGATGTATTTGTTTGGGATTATTGAGAGCTATCGGTATCAAACTGAGGTATGTCAATTTGAAATTAAGATTAAAGAAGGTTGTAAACCTGTTTTTCAAAATTAAGAAGGATTAATGCCTCACTCATGGGATTAATTAAAGATGAATTGGATAAGATGTTGGATGCAGGTGTTATTATTGAGATTATTAATCGAATGGGTATCTTGTATTGTCCCCTGGGAGAAAAAAAAAGTGGTGCCTTAAGGATTTGCATTGACTATCGAGATCTTAACAAGGCTACCATCAAAGATTGCTACCCTTGCCCTTTTTAGAAGAGATCTTATATGTCAAGGTGTAAAGAGGTGTACTCATTTTAGATGGATTGTCGGATTCAATCAGATTAGTATTACTGTAAAGAGACCAACCCAAGACCTCTTTTATTACTCCTTGGGGAACTTATGCAATGAAAAGAATGCCTTTTGGACTAATGAATGCACCTGCTACTTTCCAGAGAGCCATGGATGTTATTTTAGGCCTATGTCTCCTCAAGAATTCAGAGTTTATTTGGATGACCTTTGTTTAGGATCTCACCCTACTAATCATTTGGAATTGTTGGCAAAGATATGTTCTTTGTAGGGAATCTGGGGTCAACCTTAATCCAAAGAAGTGTATTTTTTTTGCATCCAAAGGGCAACTTTTGGGACACGAGGTATCCAACAATGATATACAGTGGCACAAGAAAAAGTTGAAGCTCAAAAAACTGGTGCCCCAAAAATTTGAAGCAGTCAAAAGTTTTATTGGCATGACTAGTTTTCTTAGGATGTATATTCTAATTTTGCTCACATTATAAGCCCTATCTCTAAGTCGACAAGAATAGGCAGGATTTCCAAATCTGAGCAAGCATGTCCCCGTCACATGGTCATCAGATTGCCAAGAGTCTTTTGAATTGCTTATAAAGTCCATTTGTGAAGCAACTCTCCTAAAAAACCAGATTTGGCCAAGCCATTTGAGGTCTACATTACTATTACTAAAAAGGCCATAGGCTTAGCTATTACGGGACAAGCACACCATAGCTTTTTAGCCGACAAGCGGTGGAGTTCAAGCCTAAGAAAAAATACACCCGGAATGGAGAAAAGTCTCTTGCTTCTCTCATGTTTCTCATTGGATGTGACAAGGTCATTTATTATTGAAGAGTTCGGTTCAAGTTTATATGAAGCAAAATCCAACAGGGTTTGTTATTTGGTAAGGCTACCTCTAAACCAAAAATTCAAAGGTGGGCTTGCAAGTTACAAACCTTTGATATTTCTATAAAAGAGCTACATCAAGTGAAGAGTCCTGTCTTTATTTACCTTATATTTTCTTTGACCATGAGGATGTAGTAGAAGTTGTTGATTTTGTGGATGCTTTGAGCTTATTTGCACGCGATGATGATGATGAGGGCCAATATGACCACCTACCTATAAAGAATTTTCTACGTTCAAGGAGATGCCCTCGATTGACCTCAAGTCAAAGAAAGGAGATTTAAAGAAAGAAAAGCGGTTCAAAATGATTAATGATGTTTTATGTAAAGTCAACAAGGATGGACTATTATTGAGGTGTGTCAATGAAGAAGAATCTGCCTTGATCATTAGAGAAATGCATGAAGGAGTATGTGGAGGCCATTTTTTGAGATACCATTGCCAAGAAAATTCTCGTGTCAGGTTACTATTGGCCTACAATATTTAAAGATGTTATCGCTATTAAATCTTACCACAAGTGCCAAATATTTGGCAAAAGGATCCTTCTCCCAACCTTTCAAACCCCATAATTTCTTGGAGGACCTTTTCAAATTTGGGGATTAGATTATATTGGTCCTATTAACCCCTCTTCTTCTGGGCAACATCAGACATTATTGGCGGCTCTGATTATTTTACCAAATGGGCAAGACAATTCCTTTGAGACAAGCTAATGCCCTTACAACAACAAACTTCTTACATGAGTATATTTGTGCACGTTTGGTATTCCTCTACAATTACATTCGATAGAGGTACTCCTTTTGTGAATGAAGTTATTGCTAATTTATTGACCATTCTTAAAGTCAAACATACCAAGAGTTCCTCCTACTACCCCTGGGTAATGGTCCAAAGCGAGAAGCTACTAATAAAGTTTTGAAGGGCATTTTGCGTAAAAACAAAGTGGGATGATAATCAAAAAGGATTGGCATGTTAAACTAGTGGATGCCCTATGGGCTTATAGAGTCACCATCAAAGCGGCAACCACTCACACCCTTTAACTTAGTTTATGGCATTGAAGGCGTGCTTCCATGGGAAAACGAGCTTCCATCTCGAGGTTAGCTCATAAGTTGTGTTTGCCTTTGAGTATGCCTTGCGTGAAAGATCTGGATACCCTTTTGCATTTAGAAGAATATAGAATGGAAGCCGAGAATGCTAATTTGCTTAAAAAGCCAAGGATTTGGTCGCTTTTAAAGCTGCTCATAAAATACAAGGGACCTTCAAGGCCGAGAATTAGTTCTGAAATGGAATAAATCAAGGGAAGATTCAGCTAGTAAGTTTGAAAATCTTTGGGAGGCCCCCTATGAGGTATTGGAACTGCAGGCACCAATTCTTATTGGTTGAAAGAATTAACCGGGGATGCCACTTCCAAATCCTATCAACACTATTCACACCGAAGAGGTACCGGGATCAACACATTTGCTTGTCTCTTTTTATGCTCTAGAATTTGAATAAGTTAGAATTGAAGTTAGGCTTTAGATAGGTTGGATTTCACCCTGTTTTAAATCTAGAACTAATGTCTTCATTAAGTTTATGTTTCTTGGTTAGCTAGTATGAAGGTTGAGCTATTAAACGGTTTCCTGGACAAGGATTTTATTAACATGCCAAGTGTCATTTGCGTGGAGCACCCTTTTTCCATTTTCATTCACTTGTTTCATTGTAGTCCTGCCCCATTTAGCCATGCTCTTCCATTTTATCTTCCCAAATGTGCACTCTGCAAATTCACTTTCACCATCATAGCAGAGTTGCAAGATATTAAGGCTAACTAGTTTGTATGTTTCCATGACAGGTGCACCCTTTTCCCATCTTTATTCATCGCCATAAAAGTAGCCCCCGCCTTCCATTTAACCTTTTATTCTTGTTCTTTCATTTCCTAAGAAGAAAGCACTTTCTGCAATTCAGCTTTTCCATCATAGCGAAGTTGCTCTTGGAGATATCAAGGAGACACACATTCTTTTGTTTTGGCGAGACTTCAACATTCTCACATTTTCCCCCCTCATACATCCCATTCCCATCACTATCCTATCATACTCATACTCATTCTCATCATTTTTCACTTATCATATTCCACTTACATCCCCCCTCCACCATATTCACTTCTATTCTACCAACATTTGCACATTTCATTCTCCCTCTACCATGATTCTTACTCAAGCACCTTGGCACAAGATTGAAGACCCTTTATGGCTGAGGGGACCAGCCATTCTTTTGTTTTGGCGAGATGTTGCCCCAAAGGGCAACATGCTAATAGAGATCTATTTATTCAAGCTAGGGTCAACTCATTTCTTTAAGACTAGGTCAAAGTTTGGAAGATTCTTGTCATTCAACAATTGATATGGAGGTCAAAAGATGTTCATGCTTCAAGTCAAAAAATGCTCAAGACTTAAACTTCACAAGAGGTATTTTATTTGAGGTCAAATGCTTAATCAGGAATATGCTCTAGAAGATTCTGGGTTATGAAGTTTGGAAGACATTATTTGAAGTTTGAAGACTCCCTTATATGTGGTTCTACCCTTGTCATCCACCTTTGCCTTAGCCATTTTCTTTCAATAACTTATCTGCCAATTACCCCATGGCATTTCCCCATCTACTCTTCATGACCACTTTACACCATTGCCCTCAAAAGTTGCCATAAACACTACCCCCATTTTTGCACTTTTTGGCTCAATATTATTTTCCCACCCATTATTCACTCTTTGCCATGCTTGCTTTTGCTATAATTACCATCTCCCTCAAATCCCCTACCATTTCCCTTCAATGTGCCATCACTTTGTCCACCCAAAAATCTATCTAAGCCTTTGTTTTAAAATACCATTCCCCATTATTTCCTTTGCCCCCAAATGTTTCCTCATGAATTCTTTTGTCTTCATCCTTGTGTCATCATATTCATAGTGGCATATTCCTAGTCTTGCCTAAAGATGCCCCAAAGATTCCCTATTCTTTTTACACAAGTGTGGACATTCTCCATGGTCAATGGTTTATCATCCCTTTAAATATTTCTTGGATAAAAGCCTTTAAACCATTGGCCAAGCTTTCAAAAGGTCAAATACAAAGATATTCCGCATATTCACCAAAAATACGGGACCGTGTCGCTGGAATTTTGGGAAAATACCTTCAACGAACCCTAATTATGGAGACCGCCGAATCACTTAATGGAAGCATTAAACTCAAACCTATCTATTGCATTTTAAGCTCTTAAGCATCTTATCAAGCCTAAATTTAAGCCCTAATATGCTGAAACCGTTAAACCAAAACATATATACCGGAGACAATAACGAAGATTTTTGAAGGCCTGTATATTCAGATCCTACATTGATCATTGCTGAGCAAGATCTGGGACGATCCTTGAAGTTCTTGAGCTCTCCTCAACCGGATTCACAAGATCTAGTTGACATTACCTTTTAAAAATTATTTATTGACTTGAGAAGATTATTTTCCTCGATTGATTAAAGCTTGAAGCATCCTTATATTCTCCGCTATCATGATATATTTACCTCCATATCAATTTAAATCGATTGCCAAGTTGTCAAATCCATTTCTCGATATGTTATTTTACAATTCTTGATTCAAAATATTCTACAGAAAATTCTAGTGTTTCTATTCTTTTGACCACTTGCCATCTATTCTTAGAGCCCTGGTATAGCCGAGGAGTTGGAATCATTCAAAATATCAAGTATAGCTCAAATTCAAAAATTGCTCTCGGATTTGGACAGCTTTGATCAGATTTTGCCAAATCTAGTTACAAAAAATACTTCTACACCTCCAAATGAGGATCTGATTGCTTGCCCCTCTTCCCTAGCACTATTGCAACCTACCTACTTTGGAATTTCTCAAAAAGATGATTAGCAACTCCAAATCTCAAATTCTCGATCACCAAGTTTTCCACATTTGACCTCTATTGACTAAAAATTTGACCCTCACTTTGAGCTCAATAACTCACGATAAGTCTCCGACTTGGTCAAGCTTTACTGTTGGTTAACTACAACTTTTTTGACCAAGTCTATTGTATCTGACTTAAAAAATTGATCTGCATCTCGACACCACAATTGTTTTGGCAAAGGTACCATTTTTTGGAAATGGGAAAGGTATAGAACTCAAATTTTTGAACGCCTTTTGAATTTTCTTGCATAGACCTATCACCTTAAGTGATCTTGAGGTTCACACCCCAATTTGAGTGAAAACTCAAGTTGGATTTTGTGGTTGACCTTTAGTTGCAGTTTAGGGTCAACATCTTGAGGTTCTACCGAGATCTCCCTCGATCCTGAACTCATGGCTCCAAAGCAAAAATTTCCAGCGTAATCTGAACCATTGGAAGATATTGATGTATCTGATCATTGCAGAGGCCATTGCCTTCAAGCTTCTCGCCTAGCTTACTGTAATGCCATACCAGCTTTGAGTTGAATGTCCCCGTTCTCCCTTGCCTACCTTTGATTCCAAAGATGAGTGCTAATCACTTTTTGAGAATTTTTGAAGACTATTATTGGATTATGGTTTCAAGAAAGGATGTAAGCTTTCAGAATTTGAAAATGTTTCAAAGATGAGTGAAGCTGGTGCTTGGTTAACCGGCGAGAAGTTGATGGGTACCACCCTCATGGGATGAACTTGTCAAGAAGTTTCGATAGATTTGGTAAGTTAGTCGTCCCACAAGATTTAGTTAATGAATTGCAAGGTTTTTCTATACATGCAGAGAAAGTGTGAACCAAGATAAGGAAAGGTTTAGTACATTCATGAGCAGATGTCAAAAGCACAAATCACCATCCCAACTCGCTTTTTAGTTATCGCTTTTATTAATGGTCTACAAAGAAGACCAGATATCCAAAGAAAATTGCTCAAAATCCAAGTTGTCTAGGGTTTGATTCCATATACAAGGTCTTTGCCAAAACCATCGATCTAACCTGTGATGCTTTACTTTGCCTGATAAGCACCATGTTCCTCCTCATAATCATGACCCGCTTTATCCTGATAGCTGTTAATGATGCACATTATGATCATCCCCTTCTATTCCAAATTTCCATGCCATACAAAAAGAGAAAAAAGAAATCTAAAGAGGAGGAAGCCACTCAAGTTGCGTAGGTCAAGTCGACCTATCCAAGGTTAAGCCTTAACAGCAAATAACCAAACAATTGGTTGAACTCATTGTCGCAAGAGCGGGTAAAACTTACCCTGTATTGTATTCATTGCAATAGGAATTCCCACCCATCGAATATGCTATTGGCAAGTATGCCCCAAATGTAATAGAAAAGGTCACTTTGGAAAAGGAATGTCCCAGTTTGTTCTTTTTGTAAAGAAGTTGGTCATACCGATGCTAGGTGTGCTGTTAAGGAATATTTTGCTAAACAGAAAAAGGAGAAGAGAGACCGAGCCTAAACCTCCTGCGGAGATTTGGTGAACCAAGCACCTCTATAAGATTTATCCAAGCCACGTAAGTTCCTAAATCTGAAGAAGTCATGGTGGTGCAAACTAGAAGCATGAATGAAGCCTGGGTACATGCCGAACCAAGTAGGCATTCTATCACTGTGCTTGTGCCACTGCGGATGGAGTCACCTGCCGCATCATAGCTCCACCCACTCAAAGAAAAATATGGTAAGAAAGATCAAGACTGGATGAGGTTGATGTTTTGCTTAAAATCCAAGGTGAGTGTGGATCTCTTTACTTTATTAAAGATTGCACCTAGTTACAGGAAAAGGGTACTTCAAACAAACCAATGGTGAGGTATTAAATGCTTGTGTGAATTTTACCGATGCCAATCGACCTTATTCTAGCAAAGATGAAGAAGACCCCGAGCATTTACATGCTCACCGCTTCTAGGAGGGTATACCTTTTCCAATGTGTTACTTGATGGGGTTCTCCCTCAAATATTATGCCATACCATATTATGAAGAAGTGGTTTTGAGGTGGATAAGAAAGCCTCTATGCTATTAAAATCTTTTTATAATGCTAAGATTTCTCCTGCTGGTGTGGTGACTAAAGTGCCCTAATACGTATGCGCATAATCAGAAATGCTTAACTTTATTGTGGTGGCTTTTGAAGATATAGAGATGAATCATATCTATGACTTATCATTGAAGGAGATGGTTAGCCACCGGGATGCCGTGCCGTCTGTCTCAAGGGAGATGTACCATCTCAAATGGCTCTCGACCGCTACAATTTATAACCAAGAGGGCTCCTATGACTCCAAGGAAGAGGTACATTTTATTAAAGAAATGTTAATTGAAGAACCCTTGGGATCTTACAGGATAAAAAGGCAAGATCGAGTTATGAAATGGTTCCTCATTATGGAATGTGCACTCCCCAAACAGACAAGGACCATCGTGACTCTTATGGTTTGATGGAGGTATTTCTAAAAACTAAATATTGCATCATCTGCAGCTATTCTTAAAGATTCCTCTCATAAACTTTTAGCTAAAGTGGGGAAGAATCTTCCCCAAATCACATCTAATGCAAGTTATATAAAGCTTTGATTGCGTGGTCTTCGTGAAGCCAAAGCTATGGATATTGCCAACATCCACATTTTTGTGACTCACACTAATTTGCAGTGCAAGTCTCAGAGATTACCAAACAAAAATGCAGATATGGAGCCCTAAAAACAAGTAATGGAGTACTTTTCGAAGTTTTGTCTCATGGGAGATTACTACATACCAAGAGAAGAAAATGTGGAAGCCGATGCTCTATGTAGAGAAACCTTATGTCACACCGACCGAGGGAGCTATTCCGCAGGAAGACCTTGATGCTAATGAGGTGAAGGCTCTTTGTCCCATCCTAACCATCAATGCATCGAGGAAAGAGATAATCAAGAGATTACTATCACAAAAATGGTAAGACTAGAACCCCTATTTGTTGAGATCCGATTGAATATCAAGATAGGAGGATATACAAATGTTCTTTTGAAGAAAGGAAAGATGTATTTGCTTGGGATATTCGTGAGCTATCGTATCAAAACCGAGGTATGTCAATTTGAAATTAAGATTAAAGAAGGTTGTAAACCCTGCTTTTTCAAAAATTAAGAAGGATTAATGCCTCACCATGGATTAATTAAAAGATGAATTGATAAGATGTTGGATGCAGTGTTTATTATTGAGATTATTAATCCGTATGGGTATCTTGTATTGTCCCCGGGAGAAAAAAAAAAAAGTGGTGCCTTAAGGATTTGCATTGACTATCGAGATCTTAACAAGGCTACCATCAAAGATTGCTACCCTTTGCCCTTTTAGAAGAGATCTTATATGTCGTGGTGTAAAGAGGTGTACTCATTTTTAGATGGATTGTCGATTCAACTGTAGATTAGTATTACGTAAAGAGACCAACCCAAGACCTCTTTTATTACTCCTTGGGGAACTTATGCAATGAAAAAAGAATGCCTTTGGACTAATGAATGCACTTACTTTCCGAGCCATGGATGTTATTTTTAGGCCTATGTCTCCCTCAAGAATTTAGTTTATTTGATGACCTTGTTTGGATCTCACCCTACTAATCATTTGGAATTGTTGCAAAGATATGTTCTTTTGTGTAGGGAATCTCGAGTCAACCTTTAATCCAAAGAAGTGTATTTTTTTGCATCCAAAGGGCAACTTTTGGGACACGCAGGTATCCAACAATGGTATACGTGTGGCACAAGAAAAGTTGAAGCTCTCAAAAACTGCCCCCAAAAATTTGAAGCAGTCAAAAGTTTTATTGGCATGACTAGTTTTCTAGATGTATATTCCTAATTTTGCTCACATTATAAGCCCTATCTCTAAGCCGACAAGAATAGGCGTGTGATTTCCAAATTCAGAGCAAGCATGTCCCCACCACATGGTCATCGATTGCCAAGAGTTAAGATCTTTGAATTGCTTACAAAGTCCATTTGTGAAGCAACCTCCTAAAACCAGATTTGGGCCAAGCCATTTGAGGTCTACATTACTATTACTAAAAAGGCCATAGGGTTAGCTATTCTGGCAGACAAGCACACCATAGCTTTTGCCAAAGAAAACGAGTTCAACTGAAGAAAATACACCGCATCGGAGAAAGTGTCACGGCTTCTCATGTTTCATTGACGCATTGCCATCATTTATTATTGAAGAGTTCACCTAAGTTTATATGAAGCAAAATCCAACAGTTTGTTATTTGGTAAGGCTACCCTCTAAAACCAAAAATTCAAAGGTGGGTCAAGTTACAAACCTTTGATATTTCTATAAAAGAGCTACATCAAGTGAAGAGTCCCAGCCTTTTATTTACCTTTATATTTTCTTTGACCATGAGGATGTAGTAGAAGTTGTTGATTTTGTGGATGCTTTAGCTATTTACGTGCAGATGATGATGAGCAGCCAACGAATTGGCACCACCTATAAAGAATTTTCTACGCCTCAAGGAGATGCCCTCGATTGACCTCAAGTCAAAGAAAGAGATTGAAAGAAAAGTGCAGTTCAAAATGATTAATGATGTTTTTGTAAAGTCAACAAGGATGGACTATTATTGAGGTGTGTCAATGAAGAAGAATCGGCCTGATCATTAGAGAAAATGCATGAAGGAGTATGTGGAGGCCATTTTGTCTGGAGATACCATCGCCAAGAAAATTCTCAGTCAAAGTTACTATTGGCCTACAATATTTAAAGACAAAGATATATCACTATTAAATCTTTGCCACAAGTGCCAAATATTTGGCAAAAGGATCCTTCTCCCAAATGCACTAAACCCCATAATTTCTTCGTGACCTTTTCAAATTTGATTAGATTATATTGGTCCTATTAACCCCTCTTCTCACAGGCAACATCAGCACATTATTTAGAAGTATGATTATTTTACCAAAATGGGCAGAGGGTAATTCTTTTGAGACAAAAACGCCCTACAACAACAAAGTTCTTACATGAGTATATATTTGTGCACCCTTGGTATTCCTCTACAATTACATTCGATAGAGGTACCCTTTTGTAAATGAAGTTATTGCTAATTTATTGACCATTCTAAAGTCAACATACCAAGAGTTCCTCCTACTATCCCTGTGGTAATGGTCACTGCAGTTTAATAAAAGTTTTGAAGGGCATTTGCAAAACATGTTGATGATAATCAAAAGGATTGACATGTTAAACTAGTGGATGCCCCATGGGCTTATAGAGTCACCATCAAAGCAAAGAACCACCACACCCTTTTAACTTAGTTTATGGCATTGAAGCCGTATTCCAAGAGAGCTTGAGCTTCCATCTCAGGTTAGCTCAGTAAGTTGTGTTTGTTTTTTTGAGTATGCCTTTGCGTGAAAGACCTGGATACCCTTTTGCATTTAGGAAGAATATAGAATGGAAGCTGAGAATGCTAATTTGCTTAAAAAGCCAAGGGATTTGGCCGCTTAAAGCTGCTCATAAAATACAAGGGACCTTCAAGATCGAGAATTAGTTCTCAAATGGAATAAATCAAGGGAAGATTCAAATAGTAAGTTTGAATATCTTTGGGAGGCCCCCTATGAGGTATTGAACCGCAGTGCACCAATTTTATTATTGAAAGAATTAACTTCGTGGATGCCACTTCCAAATCCTATCAACACTATTCACCAAGAGGTACCGGATCAGACATTTGCTTGTTCTTTTATGCTTAGAATTTGAATAAGTTAGAATTGGAAAGGCTTTTAGATATAGGTTGATTTTCCCTCGCTTTAAATCTAGAACTAATGTTCTTCATTAAGTTTATGTTTGCAGTGTTAGCTAGTATGAAGGTTGAGCTTATTAAACCAGTTTCAGACAAGGATTTTTATTAACATGCCAAGTGTCAGTTTGCTGGAGCACCCTTTTTTTCCATTTTCATTCAATTGCTTTTCATTGTAGTCCTCGCCTCTATTTAGCCATATGCTTTCCATTTTATCTTCCCAAATGTGTGCAAATTCAGAATTACCACCATCATAGCAGAAGTTGTAAAGATATTAAGGCACCCTAGTTTGTATGTTTCATGACAAAAGCACCTTTTCTCCCCATCTTTATTCATCTGCCATAAGTAGCCCTCGCCCATTTAACCTTTATTCTTGTTCTTCATTTCAAGAATCACTCCTTAACTGCCTTTCCATCATAGCAGAGTTGCTCTTGGAGATATCAAGGAGACACACATTCTTTTGTTTTATGCAGACTTCAACATTCTCACATTTCATACATCCCATTCCCATCACTATCCTATCATACTCATACTCATTTTCATCCTTTTTCACTTATCATATTCCACTTACATCCCTCCACACCATATTCACTTCTATTCTACCAACATTTGCACATTTCATTCCCTCTACCATGATTTCACTCAAGCACCTTTGGCACAAGATTGAAGACCCTTTATGGCCGAGGGGACCAGCTATTCTTTTAAATGATAGATGTTGCCCCCAAAAGGGCAAATATGCTAATAGAGATCTATTTATTCAAGCTAGTCAACTCATTTCAAAGACTAGGTCAAAGTTTGGAAGATTCTTTTGTCATTCAACAATTGATATGGAGGTCAAAAGATGTTCATGCTTCAAGTCAAAAATGCTCAAGACTTAAACTTCACAAGAGGTATTTTATTTGAGGTCAAATGCTTAATCAGAATATGCCTAGAAGATTCGGGTTATGAAGTTTGGAAGACATTATTTGAAGTTTGGAAGTTGAAGTTTGGAAGACTCCCTTATATGTGGTTCTACCCTTGTCATCCACCTTGCCTAGCCATTTTCTTTCCATAACTTATCTGCCACCACCCCATGGCATTTCCCCATCTACTCTTCATGACCACTTTACACCATTGCCCCCTCAAAAAGCTGGGCATGCAAACACTACCCCCATTTTTGCACTTTTGGCTCAATATTATTTTCTCCCACCCATTATTCCTACTCTTTGCCATGCTTGCTTTGTTATAATTACCATCTCCCTCAAATCCCCTAACCATTTCCTTCAATGTGCCATCACTTTGTCCACCCAAAATCTATCTAAGCCCTTTGTTTTAAAAAAAATATCCATTCCCATTATTTCCCTTTTGCCCCCCAAATGTTTCCTCATGACTTTTGTCTTCATCCTTGTGTCATCATATCTATAGTGGCATATTCTTAGTCTTGCCTAAAGATGCCCCAAAGATTCCCTATTCTTTTTAATAAGTGGACATTCTCTATGGTCAATGGTTTATCATCCCTTTAAATATTTCTTGATTAAAAGCCTTTAAACCATTGGCCAAGCTTTCAAAAAAGGTCAAATACAAAGATATTCGTGCATATTCACTAAAAATAATGGACCAGATCGCTGTAATTCTTGGGAAAATACCTTCAACTAACCCTAATTATGGAGACCTCGCCGAATCACGGAATGGAAGCATTAAACTCTAAACCTATCTATTTCTGCATTTTTCAGCCTTAAGCATCTTATCAAGCCTAAATTTAAGCCCTAATATGCTGGAAAAAATTAAACCAAAACATATATACCGAGACACTAACGAAGATTTTTGAAGGCTCCGTATATTCGATCCTACATTGATCATTACGAGCAAGATCTGACGATCCTTGAAGTTCTTGAGCTCTCCTCAACCGGATTCACAAGATCTAGTTGGACATTACCTTTTAAAAATTATTTATTGACTTTGAGAAGATTATTTCCTCCGTGATTAAAGCTGAAGCATCCTTATATTCTGCTATCATGATATATTTACCTCCATAACAATTTAAAATCGATTGCCAAGTTGTCAAATCCATTTCTGATATGTTATTTTACAATTCTTTGATTCAAAATATTCTACGTAAAAATTCTAGTGTGTTTCTGCCCTTTTTTGGACCACTTGCCATCTATTTAGAGCCCTCCTAGCAGCAGAGAGTTGGAATCATTCAAAAATATCAAGCATAGCTCAAATTCAAAAAATTGCTCGGCCTGGACAAATTGATCAGATTTTGCCAAATCTAGTTACAAAAAAATACTTCTACACCCCCAAATGAGGATCTCATTGCTTGCCCCTCTTCCCTAGCACCATTGCAACCTACCTACTTTGGAATTTCTCAAAAGATGATTAGCAACCCAAATCTCAAATTTGACACAATCGCTTTTCCACATTTGACCTCTATTGGACTAAAATTTGACCTCACTTTGAGCTCAATAACTCATTAGATAAGTCTCCGACTCTGGTCTAAGCTTTAATCGTTGGTTAACTACAACTTTTTGACCAAGTCTATCAGATTCTGGACTTAAAAATCCATCCAATCTCGACACCACAATTGTTTTGGCAAAGGTACCATTTTTTTGAAATGGGAAAGGTATAGAACTCAAATTTTTTGAACGCCTCTTTGAATTTTCTGTATAGATCGACCACCTTAAGTGATCCGAGGTTCTAACCCCAATTTGAGTGAAAACTCAAGTTGATTCCTGTGGCTGACCTTTAAGCCGTGTTTAGGGTCAACACTGCAAACCAGCAAGTTCAACGTGGTAATGAGCTTGCATCCTGGTCCCGAGGGTTGTGAATTTTCGGCTCACAGGGGATCTAAAACTTTGTATGTTCCTCTCTCGAGCTAGATATTCAAATTGGAAGATCAAGATGGAGCTTGTCCCCAGCGAAAACTTTTTGAAATTCAGGATCGAATGGTCCCTTATACGCCACCAACGCCCAACTCGTCTAATGTGGTGTCAGACAACAGCTGCCTGCAAGAATGGTGGTAGATGACCTGGAATGAAAAGATCAACGTACCGAAAATCGATTCTATAGTTTCCAAAGAATCCATACCTTTAGTTTGATGTTATGATTTTGGTTACTGTAGTGAAGTATGAAAGCATGGAAGAAACTTTATATGAAAAGCACTAGCATGTATGAAGTGATTAGTCTCCGCAAGGATCTACATTAAAGATCGTTGAACATTTGTTCATCTAACATGTGGATAATTGGCTAATCTCTAGAAGCGACCGGCCTCATTTCGCATGATCAACATAAGTTGTCCATTTTCCGGAATCCAGCCTTAAGAGCTTCGAATTCCAAACGACAGCTCTGCTTCAAATAAAAAACGGCGACCTTAAGATCGGTGGCCTTGTAAATCCTAAAAGACGGAGTAAGAAATACAAAGGCAATCTATGCAAGAAGAATGCTTTAATTGTTTTCGATAGTAAGAAACGCAGGTCGAGAAGATGAAAGCATGAGCATCGACTTACTGGTCGGATCATGGTCAGCAACCGGCCGGTGGTGGTGAATTCGCCATTCATTCAGACTTGAAATCAACCAGAGACCGTTTGTGCCTCATTGGGTAAAAGTCAATCATGTAGAAAGCTGGTGTTATTACAAACGCTTTTGTGAATGAGCATAAACTTTACTCTCTCCAATTCAAGATGGACCTCGAGATGAAATACTATATTGTATGTGATGAAGTATTCTCAAGTCAGCTTTCTACAAGAACTATTGTTTCCATGATTGTTGATTCAGTGCTACACAACATAAGGACATTCCATGTGTTAACGTTAAAGAATTATCAGCCCACTTTCGCCTAAAGCTTGTATTTTGGTGATAACACAAGTCATGAGGTGCCAAAGCAACATTGGAGATCTTCATATTGATACTCCTAATGGAATACAAAGTCTTGCATGGTATTTTTTATGTTTCCAGTTTGCTCCACACCGGTTTCTGTCTCTAGACTTGGGTGATCTTGGCTTAATCCTGGCCCAGCTTGGACACCCATGGTGCAAATTAACAGATGATGTGTAGCTGGACTCTATAGGTCATCTCTATGAGTTTAGGCTTTCGACCCCATGATTCTTGCAATCCAAGGACCCGCCAAGGGGATGAATTCGAGCACAGCATTGTGCATCGCTGCTTTGCACATGTGGACTTCCCAATATTTACTGGACATGGCCTTGATAGAATCAAGGGATCATCTATCATCAATAGCATTGCATCAATGGATGCATATGAGGTATCGTCGCTGGAAAGCACCTTCAATGAAGTAAACGCAACAGCTTTGTAAGCTTGTGCATGATGATGGCCCACCGCCTTATGCGTTTTGAGTGGTAATCGGCATTTCATATTATTTGTGGATGATGCCCCATAGAGCTTTGTGTATTTTATCTCTATGAAGTCCCAAGTCTTCACCTGTAAAATTCCGTGTTTAAAAGTATGTATGGTGGAGACTCAGACACTGGCAAAATGATCAAGAGACATTGCATCGACAATGGTGGAGAATTTACTTCTTTGCTCACCAAGTATTTTTGTGAAGAGCACCTGTGATAGCTCGCGGAGCATGCCACCATTCCTATTCCCCAGCAAATGATGTTGAGAGTGTAAAGAATCCTACCGGCACCAATGTTGTTCATGATAATCAATGCAGGCCCAATGGCGTTTATTCATGTTGATTTAGATAAGTCATTTTAAGCAGTCGGTGGTTACCGGGCCGCTATGTGTGTACAAAATCAATGGTAAACTCTTCTCTAAAGGCTTAACCTTTCGTAATTATGGTCAAGAGCAAAACCAAATGTGTTCAAAATTTATGGTGCCTTTGGTTGTTTAGCCCCGTTCATATTCCAAAAGAGAAGAGAAAAGAAGCTTTATCCAAATGGTCTCAAAGCTTAATTTTGTAGGCTATGTCAATAAGGCAATGTGGATACCTACTTATTATTACCATGCTAGCAGAGCCTACTAGTCAGACGCAGCTTGATGAGCTCCATTTCTATGGAAGCCATGGTTACTCTCATCATGATCCTAACGCTATTCTTCATGATTTTCAGCTACTTGATAGCTTAATTAAATCCCAATGTGGATGCTAGGCCTCCCATCTTCTAAAGTCGTGGAATCCTTTAATGTGGATACTGGCCCTACATCCCGTTGCTGGAAACGGAGCTTCAAACCTAAGTGGAAGATGATTTTATACAAGAGTTTGATTTATGATGCTATTTCAGATGAGGAGCATGATATTCACTTGATGTAGAAGTCAGGTTCCCGAGATGACTCCAATACGACTCGCGAATGGAAGCCCACCAAACGATCTGGAATATCATGCTGCTTTTAGCTAGTGAAAAGTATCCAGTTACGTTTGCGAGTTAAGGTTCGCCACAAGTCAGAATCGGCGATGGTCATGGAAGGTGTAGTTGAATCTCTTATCAACAAAGGTACTTTGGAGTTTGTTGAATTTTAAGGGACGAAGCTAAATTGTAAATGGATCTTTCGGCTTCTAAGTATAAAACGTGATGGCTCGCTTGATGGGCAAGCTCAAAGTTAACGATTAGCCGCTGAATGGATATCATGGCCGTAATCCATTATGAGGTGAAATTTTCTTCACATGTTGTTCGGCTCCCCACCAGCTTGAGATGGTTAGCATTTTGCTTCAATGTGGTCTCAAGCTTTGTACATCAAAATGGATGTCAAACTGTTTTCTCAATGGAGATCTTTTAGAAGAAATCTACAAGAGTCAACTAGGAAGAAGCTTTGAAAATGTAATGAGAGATTCAGTTCCGCTATAAAGGTTTTATATGTTCAATTTACAAACCTCTAGAGCCTCAGATTGCACTTCTATGTGGATGATTATCTTGGTATCTAATACCGAATACTCATGGTAAGGCCAAGAGGAGACTATCTTCAGATTTGAGATACGTTGACATAGAAATACACTCGTATATCCAAAGTCAAACAGACAAAGACAAAGGTCTCCTTCAACTCACGTACCAAGTATAATGAGACAATTCTTGAGAAATTTGGGTTACTGCTAAAGACAAGCCTGCTATTCCACCTAAACAACGGGCACGTCAGTCTAACTCAGAAATGCATGTCCTATGTCCGGTAGGACTCTTTATGTATCCTGCAAATGCAACTAGACCATATTAAGCTATGCCTCGCCATACTTCTGGGTCAATTCACATGACTAACTCGAAAAGAACATTGCACAATGCTAAGCATGTTTTCAGATATCTTAAGAGCACTATTCATTATGGTGCGTCACATTTAGGTAAGCAGACGTGCATGAATGATTTGCCGGATACGATGCAGATTAGGTGGTTGTCCCGACAGATCACCTATTGTTGTTTCTTTTAGAAACTTCCGGTAACTTTGATGAGTAAGAAGGTTTTCACTTTCAATCGCTGAAGGGTAATTGATGTTGCCTATCTTTAGGTTGCAGCGAACTTGTTTAGTCATATGTTTGTTGTGAGTGCTTACATTGCCCGCATGGACCGAGTATACTCTTCATGTGGTGATAATCAAAATGCTAGCAATACGTAACTGAACGAAGTACCGAT